>LQNS02278076.1:13073358-13086250 GCA_001587735.2 Parhyale hawaiensis | reverse complement strand
GCGGCGAAATCACCCCGTTTTACCCTAGTCTTATTCTTTGTGGTGGGGTTGGTGAAGGTTCTGTGGTGTTGGTGAGGGTTCTGTGGTGTTGGGAGTGCCCCTATGCTGGAAAGTTGCTAATCGGACTAACAGGCTTGTGCTGCCATGATGGTGTTTACCCTGTGCCACATGCACTTGTTTTTTCACTGTTCCTGAGACACCATCCAGGTGAGTGTGAATTATTTGGTGATGGCTTGCTGATTCCCAACTATTCATTTCTCTTGCCTTATTTCCTGTGCGTTCTTGTGCTTGTGCATGGGGCCTTACTTGCCTCCTGGGTGTGGCTGTCCTGCTCTGAGACATCCTGGGCTTTGGGAGCTGCAGAGGTTAGTACGTAACAGCTTATGCACAATCCTCAAAAATGTTGCACTCTAACAAAGCTAACTACTTCAGGTAGTAATGTGTAAAAAGAAAGGTAATTTATATATAATGTAGGTATGGAATATTTTAGTTAAAGTGTACTGGTATGTGGTGCTGTACTTTGGTCTTCTGTATAGATTAGCTAATGGAATAAAATATGTCATATGTAAAATGTATATATGACATATTTATATTATTATATTATACATATTTTATTAGGGTAAATTTGTGCACTAGCTACTTGTTGAACAGTTTGTAAATAGGCTACTACTGTGTAATTGTATGTGATGCAACTTGTTTGTTTTATGAGTGTAAAATTTTCCAACTTTTTACTGTTTCAACCTTCAAGCTAGGTAGCTACTCTTCCTAGAGCCATATGGGCAGATGTGTTAACAACTTCACTGCTAGCATTGCTTGTAGCATCATCAAGGTAATCCTTAGCTTAGGTACATATAGGTAGCTAGCTAGTAACACATTCTGTTGATTACCAATTATACCTCCTCCATGGTCGTAATGTTTTTTGTCTTTTCTGCTGAATTATCTGTGACCAAGATACATCAGGAAGTTGTGGATGGATCTTCCTGCAATAGGTAGTATATTTGATGAAACAGTTGGTAATTTTTTTGTGAGAATCAAGAGATCTAACTGTTGTGTAGCTGCCTGTTTTTTTTTTTTTCAACATGTGTTTGTGTAGCTAGCTACCTGTTTTTTTCAGCAACTTGATTATTCAAAAAGTTATGAATGGAATTATGCAGTGAAATTTGCAGAAACTGTTGGAAATAATACAAGGAACAAAGGACCCAAGTTTTGGGTGATGTTTACAGGGTTGGAGGAAGCCCAGTTTTTTAAAAAAAAAAACAGTCAGGTAGCCTAGTGGGTTTTATTTGTTTTTTTTTTTTGGGGGGGGGGGGAACATTTTGTATGATGAAAATATCTTTATTTTTTCATTATTCTGCATCGATTTAACTGTTTCAAAAGAGCTTAATTCTTCAACAACTCATTGATAATCAAATAATGGTTACTTTTATAGTATAAAATTTTAGTAGGATTTCTCCAATGGGAGACAGTTAATGACTGACTAATAAATGTTAATGTATAGCTAGTTCGTCATTCATATTGACCAGTTTTCTTCATGTTTTTTTTTGTTTAGCCTGATGCAAAACGTAAACTAAGTGCCGAAAACCAATAACAAGAGTAAACACTCTGCAGGGAGCTAAAGCTCTTCTGAAAATTTCAGAAAAATACAGACAAGGGAAGCCATTTGGCATATAGCTGCGGGGTGTTTGTTAAAGCTATTAGGTTTAAACCTGGGGAGTTAATAGATGTAGCCAATTTGAGCACTTTGTGAGAATAATAAAAAGGTAGGTATTAGCTAGTTAAAACTTCTGTTAAATCTATGGCGAGTCAATATAAGCAAAATGTCAATATTTATGAGTCTGCAATCATATTTTTTCGACTTACGCTGCCTCATTGACTTGACAGCTTAGAAGATAGTGAATATCCTGCAGCTCCAGATAGCTATTGCTATTACATTTTAGCCTCTATATTTATATATTGCTTTTTACTTGTAACCCCACAGCAAGTCTTGTTTTAGTAACAAACCATTTGTAACCATACCTATGTAACCTTCAGTAAGGATGGAAGTTGATAGTCTGGTGAGCCGCGGCCCTAGGCCCAGCAATTCCTTGAACTCCTGCAGCAATGATCCGGACTTGCAATTTTCATCTGGAGGGTCGGTTACCTATAATAGTCCTGTATATTTACAGTCTATGGTAATTATGACTACTTTCGTAATTTCCTAAAAGGCCTTCAGTAGGATGAGATTGTAGTCTGGTGAGCCGCGGCCCTAGGCCCAGCAGTTCCTTGAAAATGGTGTTTTCGAATCTTCAATGATAATTCAAACGCATTGGTAATCGTTGTAAGGCACTTGGAGAGGAGCTAGCAGAGATTATTAAGAATCTGGAAGCTGATTTTAGACACGACTGTGCTGAGCCGGCAATACGATGAAAGATTCACAGTCTGGTGAGCCGCGGCCCTAGGCCCAGCAGTTCGTTGAACTCCTGCAGCAATGATCTGGGCATTAGAATTTTTTCACCGGGATAAGCGAGCTCGTTTGAAACACCCGAGCCACGCCACTATCGATGAGTAGCTACAAGACCGAAGTGAGCGTTTTGTCGACACGCATATCCTTAATTAAAGATGAAAGTTAGTAATCCAGTGAGCCGCGGCCCTAGGCCAAGCACTTCAAATACTTCGGTCGTCAGACAAACTACTTTAGCAGTTTTCATCAGACTCTTTGGATGCAATCCGCACTAGTTGGCTTGAAGGAAAGCTCCTTACAGTGCTCGTTTTGCCTTATTCTCCGCTATTAGGACGAGCAACATATTGACGAAGATGACCCAACTCCTCTTGCGCCTACATTGAGGTTAGCAGGGCAAGCTTAAATTCAACGGGCACCCGACGTCACCGTGGCTTAGAGAACGGTACGTTGGACAGTTGGTACGATATAACCAGAGAAAAGACCAGCTACATTCTAGACGAGGTTACCCTCAAGTAAGAGTCTGCCTCGGAAAGCATACAACTTAGATATAGCTCAGGTAAATTACACTCTAAGCAGTGTAAGAGACGGAATGGAAATGCTTTCTTCCACATAGATACGATCGGACGTAAGCTTAGCGGCCCGATCCGAGGCACTAAACGAATACGCGGGCGTGCGGAGCATAAAGAGAAAGATTGTGAAAACTAAGATTGCCCCCAGGAACAACTCCTCGTTGTCCTATAACAACGAACACAGATGGAGTTCCTCTCAGTTGAATAGAGCGGTTCGTTTAATGAGGCGATCGCCAATTTTACCTTTTGGTCAAAGGAAACTAGGCGTTATACAAGACGGTACCCTGACATAGGTACTTCTAAGAAGTATTAAAATGCCAGGGGAGGACTTGGCCTCAGAACGCAAAGTCCGGTTCATACTTGGCATCAGTATGAATGGCCTCGTTGGCAATGAGCTTCACAAGGAACGCCGGGAGATACTCAGCCTAAACCAGGAGCGGGACTCAGGTTTTCGCAGAGGTGCCTTAGTTCCTGACGACCTTCGGGAGTTTTGAAGGTTACACGTAGTCCTTCATCTGGACTGGCGTCCAACACTATGACATAGTCTGAAAAAGATGGTTATTTAATTTCAGTTTGAATTAAATTCCGAACTTCCCAGAAACACTTAACTATAAGGTTGAAGAGATTTTCTAATTTGCTTTTTCCCCTCGAAGCCACGGGGAAGAGAAAGATACCTGAATCTTTGAGTTTACGCGCGCCAAATCAGATTCACTATGTGAAAGTTTTTCCAGAGGTTATGCAAGGCGCGGATACACTCACGTGCAGGCTTGCTTAACTTCAGATCAGATTTTAAGAAAGGAGAAAGACCCATACACTAGGGAGATAATGACGTTTGACATTGGAAAAGAGGTCAAAATTCGCCCGTGGAGAGTTGAGAGACTTCTCAATTGCCCCTCTTGGAGACTTAGTCTCTGCTCAGCGAAGGGCGTCACATCCGTGCGGTATAGGCTTCCGTGCCCGTTAGTAGCCTTTGACTAAGGGAACACCTTCGACCACGGTGAACCTGTTGAGTTTCTATCCTACCTGAGTGGGCCCGGCAGGAAAGGATTAAGGGCATTTTCCGCTACTGTCTTATGAGCTCTGACACAAGACGCATTCGTCTGGACCGAGTCAACTCCCCCCAAACACCAGCTCTCCGCTCTTCAGCTACCAGAACTCGGAAAGGGTTCAGCAGATCAGTGCAGAACTTGAACTTTTACTGAAAGTTCTGTTTGACCTCTAACTCCAAATGAAGCAGTGCCTTTTAGACTTAGCAAAATTTTCTGGGTTTCCTTTTGGAACTTAAAAAAGGTTAGAACAGGTTTTTTGACACTTAGCCTCAGATACCCAAAAAGGTGTTTATACTTAGAATATTTTCTGGGCACCCCCGAGGCTTTTTGGAAAATTTTGGGAAAGTACACACACTGACGTATGCTCAGATACTAAATTGAGGTTTGAACTTTCATGAATTCTCTGGGTCACACAGTAAGGACTTCGAGAAGTTTGGAGGAGTTAGGAGTACAATCCTACACTTATCCTCTGGTAGCTATCAAGAAAGCAATTCCTATTAAAACCTCGACGCAGAGTTATCCCTCCTAGGCCTTGGGCCTCCTTATTCAGATTAAGTAGGCCATGCTTCAAGGCAGAAGGGAAGTGATGGATATGCACTTAGAGACGTGTAGAGTGGACGCTGGTGGATATCTCGAAAAGAAATTGTAGTTGGAAATTACTATCATACGAAAGGATTGAAGCGATGATTGCTTACATATTTTCATGGGGAGTTAAAGACAGTGATTGGGATACACAGCAGAGATCCTGGGTTCCCCTTGGGAACTTTAACTCAGAAACATATAGCTTTTGGACTTGGAAAAAGGTTTGGCTTTCCACTTTTGACACTTAGAATAATTCTGATATAGTCCCGTGAGACTTAGACTCAGATACATGAAAGCCTTCATGCCTGGAAGGGTTTCTGGGTCTCACCTTGGGGACTTAGAAAAAGTTTGGCTTTCCACTGTTGATACTTTGAAAAATTTGGGAGGTAGTTCTTTGAGACTTAGCCTCAGATGCGTGAAAGCAGTTAGGTCTATAATTGAGAATTTGGAGTCCCAGAGGGGGACTTACAATAATTTGGAGAAGTCCATTGAGCTTTGCCTCTAATACAGCAAAATGGATTAAACGTTTTTTCACCGGGGGGGAGAGATAGGGACTTAGTCCCTTAGTGCTTAGTACCCGTGGATACTTTGATTATGTTGGAGACTTTGGAATTTGTTGAGAATTTTAAAGAACTTTTAATTAATAAGGTCTTACCCTGATTTGTAAGAGTGAAGTCGCTGGCCCAGACGGGCACAAATGAAAAAGCAGACAGCTCCCTTAGAATAACTCTCACAGGAGGGAGAGTGATAGAATACAGTCGAACCCCGTTTACCCGGACATCTCGGGGCGTGGGCCAGTCCGGGAAATCAGGGATTCCGGGAATCTGGGGTTTTTATCTCGGAACGAAAAACCTCAAATACTCGGACTTTTTCCGAATAATTTCCAGACATTTTCCGGCCGTTTTCCGAACATGTTCTGGCCCAACGAAATCACTCTACATTTCAAGCCCAATACAGTTATGTTTATCATTTTCGCCCCAGGTGACAAGTGTAACTACGTACATATACTTCTAGCTATGTACACTGCACAGTACGTATGTACTGTGCATACATATATATATTACTGTACATTACCTGTAATGCTGCTATTCAAAACTAGAGAAAAACACTGTAGGCTACAGTACTGGTCATAGGTACTAACTGTTCTGAACAGTTATTAGTAGCTACCGTACTAGTACTATTAGTACCGTACTGTATTTACTGTATAAGGAGCACGTCTTAACTGTAGCCTAGCATACCTGGCCTAGCCTATCACATAGCTACTATACTATGNAGTTATTTCCCTAAATTATAAGTTTGAAACCCAGTAATATAACATTGTCGATTCAATTCCTTTATTGAAGCTACTATAGCTACTTTGTAATGCTCCCTTGGGGGGTGGGGGACTAGGATGGGCCATAAGGTTAGGTGAGTTTTGGTTTGCCCATCCTATGTATTGAGGAGCACTGCTCTCAGGGGACCCTGTAGGTTACTTTGTCTTTGAGCTAGGCTTGTGGGATGTCTGTCTTTTGTGCCCACTTTGCTTCCTTCCAATTTCATTCTCCTACTGATCTTATGCTATTTTCATCTGTTCTTCTTTTTTGAATTGCTGTTCGCTTGCTCGTTGATCTATTTTAGAAACACTTTCATGCATCGGTTCCTCGTGGCTATTATTGTGTATGATATGTCCCTTATTTCTCACTATTTGGTATTACCTTCATTGTGGAAACAGACTTAGAAAAACCTGTGAGTATAATATAGATAGATAGCTACCCTGTAATATCGTATGAGAAATTGAACTTTGTGTAAAGGGATTTATTTAGCTACATACCTACCAGTAGCTACCTAGTGTAGTAGGTACGGTAGCTAGTTCAGCTGTATGTGTGTAGAGCATTGACTCTCATAAATTTGAAGTTACGTTGGCAATCGTATGCTGTGGTTGTTTTGTGGCCATGTAACCGTTGCCTTTCTAGTATATCAGGCATGAAATTTAAAGTCTTGTGTTTCAGTTGTCTTGCAAATGCGCCAAATGACACAACTGCTGCTGGTGAGCCCACTCCTGCCTCGTCGTCTGTTTCTCATGATTTCTTCCGCAACCTCCCAGACGAGTTCACTGCTAAACGATTCAGAGAACACATGACCAAAGGTGAGACAGACCCTTTTGTTTTATAGCAGTTTGAAATTTAGACAAGGAAATGAAGGCCATGTGTCTTAAAACTTAGTTTGTGACTGTTGAAAATTACAAATTTATATCATATGTTCACGGTATTGGTGATGAGCAGTGTACACTAACATTGCTAATAGTATTAATGGCACTGTTTTTAAATGCAGTATTTGTACTGCTTCTTTAAATTTCAGTAGGTAGTGGAAGTAGAATTTTTTCAACTAGTAATCTTGCAGTGGCTCACTCCCGGCAGAGTACCTAGATCTCTCGGTACCAAGTACCACGACACAGTTCTTCCATCGCTCTTCCTGGCGTCTCTAGCTCAGACAGAAGCTTTGGAGATGTTCAGGACTCCAGTTTTGAAGCTTAGGCGGAATGTGAAGAATAGCAGTGCCTTTGAGACTTGAAATTTTAATTGGTGTTCAAGTTTTGAACTTGGACAAATTTCGAGAGGTCCTCTGTTGGGGTTATGCCTCAAAACAGGTACCTAGTGTCCTTTGACATCTAATTTAAAATGATGATAGCTATAAACAGAACAGTCACAAAACCTTACCTCAACTGTGGAATGACATAGTGATAAAACACTCTGACAATAAAATCGTTCTCGTTATTGCACACCAAACAACTCACGAACTGGCAAACAAGGCCAACAATACGTTACCTACTCAACACCAATGGGAGCAGCACAACCACTCATGGGAGCGATAATGATGCGCGCGTTGCTGACCTCTCATCCCCTCTGGACAGCTGGAAACCCTCCAACACACCACATGACAGCCCAATTGGCAGTGTCCATTATGGACTTAGCCTCTGTAAGGCAAGGCGGAATTTGATACTTAGCCGAATTTATTGAGAATGCAGTGCTTTTGAATATAGAAAAATTTACGGAGAGTGTCTTTGGATTTGGACCATAGTCTTAGAACAGTAGAGGCAGTTGACAGTGTCAAAATCATAATCGTGTCCATTTGAACTTTGACTGAGAACAGAAATGTGCTGGTTTTTGAATTTTCAAGTCTTTCCTGGCAGTTCAAAGAATTGGAATACATACAGGCCTAGGATTTTGCATAGCTTATTTTTATACACACTCACATATTTTCTGTGCTTTGACATCTAGCTTCCTAATCGAAAAAGCTAAAAAAATCCATCCACCCTAATATATATATATATATATATATATATACATACCAGGCAGACCAGACCAAACAAAAGAATAATAAATACATTAGCCTGCTCTTATAGCTACCACTGTGGGAGTACTGGGGTGGTGTCTCAGAAGTACTCAAAAAAAAAAAAAAGTGACAAGCGTAGCTGCCTACCTTACCTGTCTTACATGAGTGTGACAACTCTGAATGGTCCCTGTGTTGGAGATGTCAGGAAGAGCGTTGGAAGTAGTTTGTTGTGGTGCTACCGACAGAGGTAGTTACCCTGCCTTCCACTCACCACTGGAAAAGAGGTCTTTGGACCATTCCTACTATTATCTATCTGGCTAGTTCATTATAGGTACCTACTGAAGCCATTTAGATTTATGCTATGGTAAAATTAAAGCTGGAATTAATTTTATTTGGTTGTCCCCAAATGCCTCATACCAATGCTTTTGTTTGTAGTTAGCTATTTGTACATGTTTCGTGATTTATTTTATTTATTCTGTTATTTTTATTGAAATTTTATATAGGAGGAACCACAATGAACTCCTATGACAAGCTGGCCAGAACACAAGTCCCGGAAGTGACCAGGAGCTGGTGCGGGGCCGGGGCTGTGCCTGCTAGTGCTGCTCTAGTCCTCCCCCAGTCATATGCCGGGAACTCTGAAGTAAACGTGCAAAATGTGAGTTAGCTAATTCGTGATTAAATATTGGTAGAACTGTATATGGGAGTCATTTCATTGTGTGTCACCCAAGAGAATGCACAGTGGTTTTGTAGCTATCATGCACCTCGAGCTGCAGTTCTAACGAGGTTGAAAGGAGTAACTACCAGTTTTTTCCCTGTGGTATCATGACGACTCATAGTGAATGAGTGCTGCTTAGCGCATTTGTACGAGGTTGCTCGTTCTTTTCCCAAGGCAAGGAGGCCGTCTTTGTTGTGAACAGTTCACCAAAATGAGAAGGCTTGTCTAACGAGAAATTGAGCACAATCTCGGAATGAAAGGAGAAGTTAGGAAGAAGTCTTCCAGGGTCTCTGAGCTGGAAGTGTGCTGGTCCTGACTGCCAGAGTCGGGGATAATGGGTTTATTCTGCTACGTATGCAGTTAGGAATTGAAAAGTCAGCAGGTATTGGAAATTTGGGGTATATACCTACTGTATTTTCAAAGTGAACCAGTAAGTACGTGCGAGGAGCTCGTGTTGATGTGTGTTGTCAAGCGACTAAATCTTCATACTGACCAAATGGCTCTATTACTGTGGTAATAAGCTTGTTTGGTGCAGCGTGTTCTTGGCGGTGATTTATTTTTGTTGAAGGGCTTATATTACTAGAGAAGTCTTTCAAGAGTATAGACCTTAACTGAGCAACGTAAAATTTTACAACGGTCCATAAGCCCTCAGGGGCATATTCTGGCGGGCCCTTTCCCTGTCACAATATGTTTGGGCATCACGCACCCGAGTGCCTACTCCGCAAGGGATGTAGCATCTGGCCGCAGTTCTTGCTGAGAAGGTTAGTTTTGTAGAATAGTTTCTCTATATTTCCTTTCTGTCCTGCGAGGTGGGCCGCCGATCGAGGTGACAGACTTTTTCTGTTGGACTCTACCTTCGCCCGTGCATAGGGCCACAGAAGGGACCGACTGCATGGGCGTTTCTTTCTTCTGTCTTCTTCTCTTTTCGTTCTTCATCTCTTGCCACCTGAGCGTAACGTTGTCAGCTGAGTAAATCACCTTTGATCGCTATTGATTGTTTTAGTTTCAGAAATAGCGGGACAATACCAATGTAATAATAATAAACAGTCCAGAATCTCTGATTTCTTTTGGATCTTCAGCAAAATTTACTTTGCTTTCCTCGTGACATTCCTAACAGCTACTGTAAATTCCGTGTAGCTCTCGCCATAAATTTTTTCTGTTGCGAAGAGATTAGCTGATACACAGTCCAGCAGACGGACAGATCAATATCAAAATTTGATCCTTTGTTCCTCATGACATTCTCAACAGTTTCTGGAAATTCCGTGGTTGCCTAATTCGATGTAACATTTTCAACTATGTCGCTAACTGACCCTCACCTCCTCCTCCTCTGCCCTGAGGGAGGATAAGGTGTACCATAGGGTTAAGTTCACCCATTCTAGGTTATGGGAGGAGCTCCCCCAGGGGGCTTGTGCATTTTAGCTAGGCCTTCGAGAGGTCTGTCTTTCGTGCCCATTTTGCTTCCTTCCTAATTTTGTACTTCTACTAATCTTACTTTCATCTGTTCTTATTCTTCTTTCTCGACTTGCTGTTTCCATGCGCGGTGGTCTTTCTCCGTGCATGGGTTCCATATTTCTGTCGACGTACATGTCCCTTCCTTTTCCTCTCTTGAATCACCATAGTTGTATCTAGGGAGGCTTAAAGAATTAGACTAATATAATATTATTTGCTTGTGACCAGTATTATTCATTGTCCTGGTGGTTCTTGCAGCATATGATGTACTGTATTCAATAAACCTGCTTAGTAATTATAGCTTAGTAGCAACATTTTGTGTTTTGACAAACCCGACGAAAACATAACCTCATTGGCGGAGGTAAATATTTTCTCTTTCGGTGCTCTATCTTTCCCAAGCAGCATTTTAAACGGTGGCCACGGAATCATTAATTACACTTTAAACACTAAAACTCATTAGAAGGTTTTGCAGCAGCATTCCATAGCTTCGTTTAATAGGATCCTCTATTATTAAAGTATTATTGATAGGTTTCTCTGTTATTAAATATTTCATCACTTTCTCATATTTCTTTTTTGTTTTGTATTGATGCTTTCGACGATACTGCAACAATAACATCTGAAATGCATTTGAAAATTTTCATGCAGAGCTTGACTGCTGGAAGCTGGACACCCGCGAGACCAATAACAGTGTATTACAGAACAAGGGTAACTACGCGCATGCTCCCCCCGCGTGGGCGGTGCCATTGCTGGTAGCCCTGCGTGGCAGCGGGCTTGGGCGCCCTTAATCTAAACAGGGCTTTATTTCTGGAGATCGATCTTGTGTTTTCGGCGCGAGGCGGGCGTGATGCCTGCGGCGCTAGTAACCCAACCCACAATAATAATATTTCTGGAGATAGAGGCTTGAACTATTCATTATTCTTTACATTCATTGAAGCTTACATACAGCACCTAACTATCAGCAGTAGAAGCAGAGATAATAATTGGTTCAACGTTGTTGCCAGTCAGTTGGAGCGCTATAGACTGTTTTTTAATCAACATCACAATGCAATCTCAGATCACTGACATCATGTTAAGGATTTTGAGCGCAGGACGTATAGTAGCACTCAACAAAATATACTTATGTCAATTTTCATCAGGTGTAGATGAGAGTGAAACACGTGCGGGTGTCACTTAGGCCTATTTATGGTGCTAACATTATAATCATTGGTTGTGGCCACTATATTATTTCAGTTTTTATTTTGCAGAGGAGAACTGCTAACGAGTTATTCGCAGTAGAACCAAACCGCCCTACTGCTGCTGCTGCCCAGCAACAAGTCGGCCCTGCCTTCAACAATACTCAGCAATTTCCTGGAGCTTCTGGAAAAAAACAACGTCAAATTGTCAAAAATAGTGGGCACTGTTCCATACCAGACTGCTACGCTCTGAACTTGCGTAAAGACATCCATAAAACTTGCTTCGATCACAGCCTGTGTCTCGTCAATAAGGTCTTTGATCCCTCGTCTTGCCATCACTGTCAGTTCATTTTTGAGAATGCCTCGGCTGGAGTCAGGGAGCACAAGTTACTCTGGAAGAAAATTGTTACTCGCGTCCGCAAAAGGAGCGTCCCGTGGGTTTCCGAAGAAGTGCAGAATGCATTTACCATCGATGGTAATTTAGCTGTGGTAAGATGTCATGCTTGATATGCATTAAGAGTGGCTGGCTTCTACATCATATCGTAACTGACAGGATGTTTATTTTGAGGTTTTTCAGTTGCTATTTTGATTTTCTCTGCGATTCTCAACAGAGCACTGTCTGTAGCTCCAGACTCATATGCATCCACAACTCAGGGAGGACATTATGTATAGTGCGTGGCCAACTTTTATGACTGAAAAGCACTGGGATTTTTTTCTGTCACGTGACAGCTCAGGGATACCTTTCTCAGGCCTTCCTTTGTCACGACTCGCTCCCGACTGTAGATTGGTAGGTACACTTTGACGCCCATCTTATGTTATGGGGAGTAGCGCTCCCAGGGGATTTGTGTAGGTTACCTTAGCCATTAGTTAGGCATTCGGGACGTGTGTCTTTCGTGTCCACTTTGCTTCCTTCCACTTTCATACTCCTGATCTTACTGTTGCTTTTCCCATACGCGTTGATCCTGTGTGGGAACATCTTCGCGCATGGTTTACCCTTTTTTCTATCGACATACTAGTTATATGTTCATTCCTTTTCCTCTCTCAGAAAAGCTCAGCTAGTACTTATTTAAGGAGGCTTAAATTTTATAATACCTAAGGTACGCTTTGCACCTGCTCACTTCTGGGCTGCCAGTGTGGAAAGTATTTACTTTCGTTTTCCTGGAGTTCTACGAAACCTCGTGCCATTAGTCAATAGTTTATATATTTCTATGTTCTTGGTGGTTTTGTCAGTGAATAGCACTTAGCCTTGTGCTGTTTTGATGTACAGTGATGTCTCCTTTGTTCCCAAAGCCAGTTCCCTGCTATAGTCACCATTTTTTGATAACTTGTACAGTTTGTTTCTATTATTTACTCAAGTTGTCACATGTTTTTGGCCCCTCAGGGGGCATAGGATGGGCCATAGTCCATAGGGCTAGGTTAGTTAGGTTCGCCCATCCTATGTTATGGGGAGTAGCGCCCCCAGGGGGTTTGTGTATGTTACTTTAGCCATTAGCTAGGCCTTCGGGACGGCTGTCTTTCGTGCCCGCTTTGCTTCCTTCCCATCTTTTACTCCTACTGATCTTTCTTCAATCTGTTCTTACTCTTCTTTCCCGACTTGCTGTTCC
>LQNS02278076.1:13015655-13029125 GCA_001587735.2 Parhyale hawaiensis | reverse complement strand
TATTACCCTACAAAAGTTTGCCTTCAACTGTTGAGTTTTCGAAACAGTCTCAAAATTACCCCCCCCCCCCCCCCCAAAAAAAAAAAAAATTGGCCACTTACACCCCAGCTAGGCACTTTAGCCCCATTTTATGGAACGCCATAAATGGAGCAGATTTCACCAATTTATGGCCTAGGGCACAGATGGAATTATTTTTGAATCTCCATATATTGCCTGTCAGATTTGTTGTTAGGCCTACTGTCGGTCTGTGATTGGCTACCCGAGCCATGGCTCAACAAATACCAGGTCATCCAACTGCGCAATACCTACATGACTAACATGCGTAATGTTACAATACCAAGCAAATGTGCAGCGCGGTTAACCAATTGGTGAGCAATCAAATAAGATGTAAACAATAAAAATAAAATATTAATATTCTCACGAGACTTACTTATGACTGTTCATGGATGGGGCTCCCACAATCCTATTGCGACGATTGCCTTGTACCCTTTACTGCCATGCATTTGATGGCTGAGTGCCCCACCTTCTCCAACCATCGGAGGGACTGTTATCTGGGCCTATATGGACTGGATGCAGACTCCATATTCCCGCAGAATGTTGGCTGAGGGATCTCGCGGCCAATTTAACAGAAATGCCCATAATACATTCCTCTTCAGATGCGACCTTTATGAGAAATTGTGATGACTGCTCATGTAGATACCACCACCGACTATGACACTATCCTCTTCTTTGCTAAGTACATATGCTATATGCATAGTAAAAGTTTTTCTCTTCTCACAATAACTCTCTAATATACAATGGAACATCTTCCGCGCCCTTACGATGAGACATCTTCCACGCCCATACAATGAGACATCTTCCGCGCCCATACAATGAGACATCTTCCGCGCCCATACAATGAAACATATTCCGCGCCCATACAATGAGACATCTTCCGCGCCCATACAATGAGACATCTTCCGCGCCCATACAATGAGACATCTTCCGCGCCCATACAATGAGACATCTTTCGCGCCCATACAATGAGACATCTTTCGCGGCTATACAATGAGACATCTTTCGCGCCCATACAATGAGACATCTTCCGCGCCCATACAATGAGACATCTTCCACGCCCATACAATGAGACATCTTCCGCGCCCATACAATGAGACATCTTCCACGCCCATACAATGAGACATCTTCCGCGCCCATACAATGAGACATCTTTCGCGCCCATACAATGAGACATCTTTCGCGCCCTTACAATGAGACATCCTTTGCACCCATACAATGAGACATTTTCCGCGCCCATACAATGAGACATCTTTTGCACCCATACAATGAGACATCTGTCGCGCCCATACAATGCGACATCTTTCGCACCCATACAATGAGACATCTTTTGCGCCCATACAATGAGACATCTTTTTCACCCATACAATGAGACATCTTCCGCGCCCAAGTGGCGCACGAGCCTGTGTTACAACGCAGGAATAGTTCGGTGCGATGCAGGCAAATTGCTCCTGAAGCGCTAGTAAAACATCTACTACTACTATTCTCAGGGGTTTGCTCCAGTAGAGCACCTCTGTCGGTAGCACCAGACCCGCTACAGCGCCTCAACTCTGGGACGTCATATATAGCCGTATGTGTCGTTTTGAGGCGTATCCTTAATATATAGGCAGATTTGCTACTTTTTTGCCCACCTGGTGGTTGCTCAGTATCACCTGCACCAGGGCTCCTCACTGCTCTTCGACTCGCGGTACTGTCAATGGTTGCTCTGCTGCTGCTCTGTGATCTGGTTCCTTGTCTTAGAGTTTGGAAATACTTTATATATAACTTGAAGTACCATAGCTATTTCTCTTAGAAGTTTGATTTTTTGCCAGTGTTTTTACTTAATTGTTGTAATTAGATTAGATTAGATTAGATAGGCGTCAGTAGACGAACCAAGAGGCCCATTCCCAAAGAGACACCGGGACTAACACCCCGGCCTCTTTGAGCTATTGCCATTATTTTAGTAGGATATAGAGGATTGGAAAAACGAGAGGAGAAAAAACGGAAGACGAAAGAGAAAAAAGAGAAAGAGAAAATAAAAAACAGAGGGGGAGAAGAATCTCCGCCATGAATGTCCCCAAGCATGATCGATTGTGTTGATATACGGAGCTTAAATATATAGATGGAGTGGCAGTGAGAAGAAGTCAGCATAAATTGGCCTTGGAAGCTTTGGTCGTTAAGTGCTTGCGACTCATGGAGGAGGAGTTCTTAGCTGAGGAGGATATGTTGGGTGTGGTCGTCTCTGCCGCCATATTGGATTATGTCCTTCATACCTCCTGGTTGCAGCAGCGCAGTAGCGGTGTCCAGAGCTATTACAGTGGTGAAATTTATTTTTGTGACGCAAAAAAATTGCCTCAAAAAGGGAAACCTTCCACTAGACGAAGGGCTCATATGTCTCTAAAGCGAGACCTTCCCCTATTTGGAGGGCTCATAATATTGTCCCGAAACTGGAAGGCCTACCACTAGATGGAGGGCTGATATGCCACTGCGTAGCGTGGTCCTCCACTACTTATAGGGCTAGGGCTCATAATACATATTGCCCCTCGAATGATAGGCCCTCTACTAGGTGGAGGGCTCAATATGCCGCTGTAAAGCGACGCGTTTTACTAGACCGTGGGCTTATAATAGGAATACCCCTGTATAGGGACTAGGGAGGCTCTCCACCAGTTGGAGCGCACAGTTTGGTCCTAGTCTTGTCTTGACCAAATCCAAGATGGCGCCGACGCCGGCGTCGTCTGCTAATAGTTGACAAAAAGATGTATGTATACATACATAGACTACCCAAGTCCATAGAGACGGGAAAATTTACCGGTGGTCCATTTTTGTATTTTGTCACAGTACAGTCCATAGAGACTTGAAATTTACTACCGTCCAGTTTTGGACTTGCCCTCAAAACCTGCCGAGCCCCTTGACTGTCAAGGAGCTCTACAGGTTATCCATTTTTGAACTCTACAGTTCATTGTGACTTGAAAAAATTACTGAAGGTCCGTTAGGAATTAGCCTCAGAACTTGTGCAGTCCATTGAGACTTAGAAGAAGTTACTGACGGTCCATTTTTTGACTTAGCTACTCCCGAAAAATATCGGCCATTGTGGCTTAGAAAATATTACTGATGGTCCAGATTTAGACTTAACCTCAGATCAGCAGGTGGTCTTGATGCTGAATCAGTTTATGTACCTATGGTGCAAATCTTGACTTGCATTATGAGTACACTACGGCCGCGTGCACATTGAGCAGGGCAGATGCAGGACAGGGCAGCACAGGCGAGATGCGCACATTGATATGCAGTCTGTCGTCCTGTGCGGCAGTGTAGATAATGGCTTTTAACAAAAAGTGCATTATTCCGTGGAAATACAGCTAGTTTTATTTCATTCTTTTTTAAATTAAGGTACATAATATTACAAGTTTGCATGAAAAAAAGTAGGAATGAAAAAGAATTGAGAATCCCATATTCACCATCTTATAATTGTAGACTCGATGCAGTATGAGCCCATTAATCTGTAGTACTAAGTTCCTCTCATATAATCAGCATGACTAATGTCATACTACACTCTTTGATGGCGAACAGCCTCTATGAATTGCTTCGTGGATGACGTTGTGAGCGCTAAATGAGTGAGTTGCTATCAAGCTGCGCGGCACGTGGCACGGGAATCTGTTCGGACAACTGCACCGCGTAGGCAGACACAGGTCTGTACCTGTGCTGTGCTGTCCTGCGTGCCAATACGCGTGCTTAGGTAAGAACCAATGAGTCACAGTTTTCTGCCCTGCTCTGTGCTGTGTCACCTGCGTTTCAATGTGCGCCCGGCCTAACACTTTTGGTCTGCCAAGTCCAGGCGGAGATGAGGCTAATCTGTAATTGTTTGGACTTGGGCAGAGCCAAGCCTATTCTTTTTAAAGTTTATGCGGACTAAGAAAGATTTCAAGATTGATATCCAGTACATATTTTATCAGGGGCTGAGGCCCCTGTTACTGGGAGGCCCGTACACAAGTTTGTAAAGAATAATTAACGGTTTGAATGCTAACAACTGTCTGTTATGGCTTCTAAAATAAACTTTCAAGCCCTGCTCTCGTACCTGTACAAGTGCTGGACCTCAATCATCTCACAATTCTGCTAAGACTTAGTCTGATATCACTTTCACTCTAATAAGGATGCTTATGCTTGACCAGTCATCTCTGAGTAACTTGGCTAGGTGGGATTGTTTTTCTCCCGGTCGGATTTTGGTTAAAGCTATAGCTAGATGGATATCAGTTGAAGTTGGAGAGATCTTGGAACAAATTCTGGTACTTTCGAACTTTGATATCAACTAATTTAAGTATCAATTCATAGTTCTTGTCTTCGTCTTTGGAACAGTTGGAATAATGTAGGATCACCGGTGGGGTCATCAAACTCATGAGATGTCTTCCCAAGTAGGAAGACATGGCTAATGGAGCTAACAAAAGGTGTTTTCCAAGGAATTCCGAGTGGAACTATTGTTTCCTACCTACTTGTTTACTGCATATGCTCACTTTCATATAGAGCTTGTGGAACAAAGGAAGAGGTTCATATAAAGGAGTACTACTGTAGTGTCCTGACCAACTCCAGTATGGTGTGGTTGTTCCATAAACCAATCCAGTATTTTAAAAGAATGCCGGCAAATTGCCATAAGTCCATCTAACGATAGATCAGGAGTAGGGTATACGATTTATGACTTATCTTCAATTGTAGCAGGAATTTCTTCCTTCTAAGCTATTAGTGCTCAGAGGAGCAGGATTGTTTGAGAATAAAGTCAGCAACTAGAAGGATGAATTTGTTTCAGTACAGTATCCTTTGGCACCTGAAACTCAGGGGAGCAGTGGAACCCCTCCATGCTGTGCTGTGAGTATGTCAGTGCTACCGACGGGGTTGCTCTGGAGGAGCGAATTACTAAGAATGGATTGAATATTCCAATGAATTTTTCTCAGTCGTGAGCGGAGGCTGAGCACTTCTGGAGGATCAAAACAATCTGAAAGCCCGTTTGTTCTAATGGCCAAAGGTCTAGGGTGCCACAATGAGTACGCTCATTACTCTTAAGTGAATAGCCCTGGTGCTGGTAATACTGAGCTGACCACAGGGGGAGCCTTCAGGGGTATATTTTGACGGGCCCTTTCCCTGCCCCCAATATTTATATATATATATGGGCTTCTCAAACCCTGGGGCTGTCCCGAAAGATTTCTCCGCAGGGGATGTAGCGGCTGACTACAGTTCCTGCTGAGAAGGTTAGTTCAGTAGAGTTAGGTAGGTTCTATATATTTCCCTCTCTGTTCCGCGAGGTGGGCTGCTGAATGGGAGTAAGCGACTCATCCCATGGTAAAGGTAAAGTCAACTTAGACCACACCCTCACCTGGGAAACCCACATGCACTGGTTTCTGCTGCGGGTATAGGCACACTGGCCTCAGATGAGCAAGTGTAGTCGCAGTTGCCCTCGGGTCACGAACTATGGCGCCAATTTGACGGAAGGAGCAAATGACCCGAGTCCCCCAACCCCCTCATCTCTGAGGAACGCAGCTTCGCCACGGCGCCGTGCATGCACACACAACTGCCGAGTCAGCACACCAAGATCTGCAAAGAGCTCGTGTGCCTCACGGGGCATCGAACGAGCGATACAAGGTGTAGAGCTGAGAACGGAAGCATGCAGCTACCGTGGCGACTTCTATCTGCTCACATGTGGGGACCACGGAAGGGACCCTCTGCACGAGTGTTTGCTTTCTTCTGTCTTCCTCCTTCCCTGCGCCACATTGCTCAAATCTCGTTCGACCGAGCCGTGAAGGGTTAGTGATGCCCGCGCCTTATTTTCTGCCTGACATGGTGCACCTGGCCGTTATTGTACTAAAATAACTCATCTGATTTCGACTCAACCTCTGAAGTACGTATATTGTACAAAATTGGAGCGCTGATGGATAGTCTTTGTATCTAATACGGCGGGAAAGCTCTCAAAATAATAATAATAATAATAATACAACAGGGGGAGCAATGATACCACAAGGGGAGCCCCTCCATCCAAAAAAAAATCAGCGTACCAAATCTGGAAACTGCATATGTGGTTATACTGTATATGACGTCCCAGAGTTAGTGCGCTGTCACAGGTCCGGTGCTACCGACAGAGGTGCTCCGGCTTCGCTCACTGCTGAGAAACATTCATTGGAACACTCAATTCAATCTCCCTATCGGTACCTAAAGATATAAAATGGTTCATCCGACTTCAGGTACACTTTAGCAAAATTGGATTGTTTCAGTGTCATTTACAAAACGATAACTGCAGTGCCATCTGTGAGAATGAAATTGAAGCCTTGTGAATAGGACCTCATTGAACTTGCATCGCAGAATGATCGAAATAATATATTTTTATGCTATTATGCACAGCATCTTGTTCAAAATATAATATTGGATGTTTACCTCCGCCAAGGAGGTTATGTTTTTGTCGGGTCTGTCTCTTTGTTTGTATGTATGTTTTGTATGTGTGTCTGTTTGTTTGTCTCTTTGTTTCTTTGTCTGTCACCAAGATAACTTGAAAAGTTATGGACGGATTTTGATGAAATTTACAGGGATTTTTTGGTATGTTAGAAGCAACATATGATTAACTTTTGGTGAAGATCTGCCCATCTGTTTGTTTGCCTGCCTCATTTTTCTCAATGCTATAACTCAAAAACTTACCGCCGGATTTTTATGAAATTTATGGGAGTTGTTAGGTATATCATAATGAGTAATTGACCAAATTTTTTTTGTGATGATCTAATTGTTTGTTTGTATGTTTGTTGCTGCGTTTGATTTAATGGTTGGGAGTGTAATAACTTGAAAAATTTAGAGTGAATATTTATGAAACTTACAGGGATTGTTTGTATGTAATGTTAAAAGACATGAATGAGAAAATTTTGGTGCAGATCGGCTGATTCGTTGCTATGTTTGAGTGATGTTTGTCATAATGTTTGTTACACGATAGCTAATTCAAAAAGTTTTAAATGGATTTAATAATGTTTAAAGGCAAAAATGGTTAAATTTTGGTGCAGATCGGTTGGTTTGTTTGTATGTTTGACTTCTGTTTGTTAGCAGGACAACTCAAACAGTTATGAAAGGATTTTCAATAAAATTGCAAAAGCTGTCGATACTATTAAAAGGCACAAATGTATATATGCAAAAAAAAAAAATGGATTAGATTTTGGAGTAGATACAAAAGAAATAGTTTCAGAGTCAATTTGAATTTTTTGTTACCGTTTCCTTACATGGTAGAGGTATGCACTCTCAGGGTGCTCTATTTTAATTATATAACTAGTGCACTCTGAGATCGCATACCTCCGCCAAACAAGGCAACAGTTACGAAAAATTAAAATTTGTTCTGAGATATGATTTTCTTTGTATCAACACCAAAATCTAATCATTTGTGCCCTTAAATAGTGTTAACAGCTTCAGTATTTTTTTGAAGATCTGCTCTAAACTTTTTCAGTTCTGCAGCTAACGAGCATTATGACCTACATGCATCACATATACAAACGAACAAACCAATCTGCATCAAAATTTAATCATTTATGTCTTTTAACATTACTAATAACTCCTATAAATCACATAAAGATCAATTTAATATTTTTTGACTTATTGTGCTAACAAGCATGAAATTAAAAACAGTGACATACGAACGAACGGATCATTACTAAAATTTGATCGTTTAGCCTACTCTTCAGAATATACCTAACAACTCATATAAATTTCATAAAATNAAATCACATAAAGATCAATTCAATATTTTTTGACTTATTGTGCTAACAAGCATGAAATTAAAAACAGTGACATACGAACGAACGGATCATTACTAAAATTTGATCGTTTAGCCTACTCTTCAGAATATACCTAACAACTCATATTAATTTCATAAAATCCGTCCATATCTTTTCGAGTTATTGCATTGAGAAAAATGAGACAGACAAACGGATGGACGGATTTTCACCAAAAGTTAATTATATGTTCCTCTGAACATACCTAATAATCCCTGTAAATTTCGTCCAAATCCGTTCATAACTTTTTGAGTTATGTTGATGACAGACGGACAGCAAAACAGCCAGACAAACCCAACTAAAACCTAACCTTCTTGGCGGAGGTAATCGGGCTCTGCTTTTGCCTGTGACCTACAGTCTTTTTAGCTCAAAATACCATAAAATTCAAGAAATAATTTTTAGATATTAGGTACATAAATTACAGCCAGTCAGTGAACGGTGTTTGCATTTGTGGTGGTGACGATAATGTGATTGTATTTACTGGATGGCTGTTGGCTGCATCTCCAGCGACGTCATCTTATTGTTTATAAAGTTATAAATGACGTTCGTGTGGGGGACGGATAAGCTGTCACCCGGGCTGCCGAGAAAATGGTCAGTCTCAGGATAAAAATATAGCTGAAGTTTGTTTGCATTCTGGTGTTGATGCTGTGCATGATGATATTACAGAAATGGAGCACCCTGTGGATGCTGTGCAAGCCATCAATGACCTACACAATCAGTTCTACAATAACAAGCAACTGAATGTGCAGCTGCATCGTCCTGCTGACTCCTCGCCTGCAGCAATGCCTAAAGGCCTGAAGACCGTTGGGCAGAAACTGTCTGCTGTTGGTGTGCCTGGATCAGGTGGTATGACTGACTCCACGCCAAAAGCAATGCCTAAAGGCCTGAAGACCGTTGGGCAGAAACTGTCTGCTGTTGGTGTGCCTGGATCAGGTGGTATGACTGACTCCACGCCAACAGCAATGCCTAAAGGCCTGAAGACCGTTGGGCAGAAACTGTCTGTTGGTGCGTCTGGATCAGGTGGTATGACTGACTCCACGCCAACAGCGATGCCTAAAGGCCTGAAGACCGTTGGGCAGAAACTGTCTGTTGGTGGGCCTGGATCAGGTGGTATGACTGACTCCTCGCCAGCAGCAATGCCTAAAGGCCTGAAGACCGTTGGGCAGAAACTGTCTGTTGGTGCGTCTGGATCAGGTGGTATGACTGACTCAACGCCAACAGCGATGCCTAAAGGCCTGAAGACCGTTGGGCAGAAACTGTCTGTTGGTGGGCCTGGATCAGGTGGTATGACTGACTCCACGCCAACAGCTATGCCTAAAGGCCTGAAGACCGTTGGGCAGAAACTGTCTGTTGGTGTGCCTGGAACAGGTGGTATGACTGACTCCACGCCAACAGCAATGCCTAAAGGCCTGAAGACCGTTGGGCAGAAACTGTCTGTTGGTGTGCCTGGAACAGGTGGTATGGCCGATGGTAATTTTGGTAATTTTACCTCAAAGGGTGGACTAAACACGGGGTCTGTGCGTGGGCCCGGAGGTGGACAATACCCCAGAAATGCTCCAATGGAAGAAGGAAAACGGGGACAGCAATTTGGTAAGCGAGGTCGTGGTGGAGGGCAAGCTCCCCACAGGAACTCAAATAACTTTCCTGATCCTGTTGAGCACTGTTCGCCCAAACAGGAATTACGGTCAAGCTTATCTCTATCTGGTCAGGAATCCTCTACTGGTCTGGAAGATGTGTCGTCAATTCAAGATAAACTTTTAAAAATGTCGAGCAAACAATCTTCAGTTGGTAACAACTCATTCATGAACTCCCGTGGTGGAGGACGCAAACGGAAAGGAGGCTTCGAGAGTTCAGGAAACACTAACTCCAAAAAAAGCAACGCGCGCTGGTCAAGTCCGGCGAATACTGGCGCCTCTGGTGCAGAAACTCGCGGAAATGTGAATGTTGCCAACCAAAGCTGGACAAGAGCCAGTGACCACGGCGCCAACTTCACAGATGAAGCCGATACTACATTGTTGTCTAATAACCGCAGAGGCAGCGAGTGGTCAAATAGTGGTAACCGAGGCTCTAACTGGTCTGGAAACAATAGTAATAATAACAGTTACTCCAGCAGTAGCAATCCGAACAGCAGTTGGTCTGACAACAACGGCCAGTCCCAAAATTGGTCTAATACATACGATCAGAGCAGGAGCTGGTCGGGTAGCAACGTCAGCAAACAGTCTGTTGGTGTGCCTGGGTCAGGTGGTATGACTGACTCCTCGCCTGCAGCAATGCCTCGAGGCCTGAAGACCGTTGGGCAAAAACTGTCTGGGTCTAGTGGTATGATTGACTCCTCACCTGCAGCAATGCCTAGAGGTCTGAAGACTGTTGGGCAAAAACTGTCTGGGTCTAGTGGTATGATTGACTCCTCACCTACAGCAATGCCTAGAGGTCTGAAGACTGTTGGACAAAAACTGTCTGGGTCTGGTGGTATGATTGACTCCTCACCTGCAGCAATGCCTAGAGGTCTGAAGACTGTTGGACAAAAACTGTCTGGGTCTGGTGGTATGATTGACTCCTCGCCTGCAGCAATGCCTCGAGGCCTGAAGACCGTTGGACAAAAACTGTCTGGGTCTGGTGGTATGATTGACTCCTCATCTGCAGCAATGCCTAGAGGTCTGAAGACTGTTGGACAAAAACTGTCTGGGTTTGGTGGTATGATTGACTCCTCGCCTGCAGCAATGCCTAGAGGTCTGAAGACTGTTGGACAAAAACTGTCTGGGTCTGGTGGTATGATTGACTCCTCGCCTCCAGCAATGCCTCGAGGCCTGCAGACCGTTGGACAGAAACTGTCGAAGGCCGCTTACGACTGTAATTCTAATCACGGCGGTCATACAGGCAACCTGGACGCACCAGTATACAGTGCGTTTGATACCGACATTGGTGCGTCTACTGCTGGTCAGTCTAGTGGTTATCAATCTAATTATATCAGCTCTGCTGGATACTCCGCGCAGTGGTAGACGAGCAGCAGTACAGTACCAGGCCCGTGGCCTCTGCATCTTCTTTTGCTGTTTCAAGCGTCACCAACTCGTTCAATATCGACCGTTCATTATATCGTCCATGGCTCCTCTCTCGATGCAGTCGGCGCTCTAGGCACCAGTTCTGCCTTGAGCTTAGGATGTCACGGTTACTATGGACCCCATGCAGGGTTCCGATGTAAAGCATTACAAAGTCCTTAAATTCAGGCTGCCGTTTCTGGCCAAAAGCGTATTTCCTGCTCATGTTTACATGTTCCCTCCTGGTACAATGAAGTACGTCCCCATCAATGTTCTAATTGGCAATGAACTTGAAAAGTCGTATTGTACTTCAACGATACCGTAAGCGTGATGCGGTCCATACTGATGTGCGGGTGATGATTACCGTACCTCTGTTTTCAGTGTGCCATATAGCTACAGGGTGTTCAAGATTGTTATAATTTCAAGTGTTTGATTCATAATAAATTTGTCGAAATATTATAGTTAAACCGAAATAAACATTGTTGGACTGTTATTTTTTCCGATTAGGCATAATTTATTCGGTTTGCCTTTTGTCGGTATCGATAACTTGCTGTAAACGCTTGGAGAACGCTTTGCAAGAGTCACGAATGATTGCTTGGGGACTTTCTGCCCATTCCTTCATGAATGTTGCCTTCGAAGCTTCCACATTGTAATGTGATAGAAAACCGAGACCTTGCTCTCCAATATGGACCGGATGCTGAAGTGAAGGGTATTAAGGTCTGGAGATGAAGGAAACTCTTCTTACTTGGTAATGAACTCGTGCGGATTGCTTGCCAACCGCTCGTGAGTCCGTTTTTTTTTGCTCCGTGCGCTGGCGTCGAGTGGGTAGAATATATTTAGGATATATATAAACTATAAAACTCCAAAAATTTGTGACTAAATAGTAAATATTTGAGTAAATAAAAGTTACAAGGGTCATTAGTGAACATCCTGCATTTCCATGCAGTTGTTTGATGACCACCCCTGCAGTTGTGCACCTCAGGTGACTTCCCGTTTCTTGCCCAAGCATTTCGACAATGGCCGATGTTATTTTTCCTCTGTTCTTCTCCTTCTTTCCCGACTTGCTGTTCCCATGAGCAGCGAACCCGTGTTGGAACACCGTCGAGCGTGGGTCCTGTTTTCTATCTACAAACTGTATGTCCCTGCTTTCTTCTTCCAGAAGAGAGCTTTTGTTGTGAACGCGGAGGCTTAAACGAATCGGTAGAATTACTGCAATAATTACTAAATTGAACTTACACTGTTCTGTTCTAAAAACTCTTCCTGTGACTGAATATGACGTTATCAATGTCATAAAACTTAAGATCTTTGAGGTTATCTTGTTCAATTGATCACCCTAGGGCCGTGCAGTCGAGTTTTAAACTAAGTACCTACATAGGCCTAATGTACCTGGCTAGCGAAATAGGACCAGTGTGAAGTGTATCATGAAAGACCTTCGTCGCAATGTATAAATGAAGCTGAATTTCAGCAAATCTTTATATTACTGTTAGTACTAAGAGACCCATCCACCTGCTCCTTGTCAAATAAATCCCCCAAACTGACGAGCCGGCAGTATCTCATTCTCGAGACTCCGGGACACCCGGCTTATGGCACGGTTATTTTGTATCCTCGCCCGGGACCCGTTCCGTACATGTTTGTGTGCCTTCCCCCCGTGTCACGCCTGCTGGTCTATTTCATTTTTCCTGCCGCCACTCGACTAGCGGCTCTTGTAGCTATCCACAGAGAGGTGGTGGACTCTGCCATTGTGAATTGGCAGAAAAAGTTCTCCCTCCTATCTTCCCTTACGAATAGTCACTACCTTGCTCATATTACACAGCTTCATCTCAGCTTCTGTCTGGCTACTGATCTGCCGTTGCCAGGTTCGCGTATAGGGTCGGACTCTCTGCTGCTTATGCAGCGTGCCCGCCCGCTCGTTCAGGTGAGCCGTCTGTAGCTCATCTGATGAGCTGTTTCTGGTTCTGACAGACCTCGCTCCGCCCCATCTTAGAGTGGTCATCTCGACGTCCCAGTCAGTCTCTCTCCTCACCCTTCTTGCGACTATGTCTCTCCTCTCCGCAGCCTCTGTCTGCTGAGAGTCCTAATTAGGCGTTACGATATTTGTACTTCCATGCTTCTGTTCTTGGTGCATCCTCAAATGCTGTTTTGTTTCATGTATTATTATTTTTTTTAAGAATGATACGTTTGATGCGTACGTTTATGCTGAAGAATTTATGTTGTATACTCCAACGCTGCTACTTTGATGTATACTTCACGTTGATGTTTTCCGCAGTACTTGAATGAATTTTTGGATCTTATGATCCTCAGCTTTGCTTTTGATGTGATCCTAGGCACAACTGTGGTGTGTGTGATCCGTAGCAGTGCTGTATTTGATGCATGCCTTAACGCTACTGTGCCTGATGCACAAATGTTACATTCTCCTACTAGTAGCAAATGGTTTGTTCTGTTTGACTTGTTCTTTTCGCGACTTGCTGTGCCATGCGCGTTGATTCTGTATGGGAACAGCGCTGTGGATGGGCTCCATGTTTCTATTGACATACTATATATCCCTCATTTCTTCTTCTGTGTAATGGGACTGAAGGGGAAGTGGGGAGTTGGAGTGTACAATAGTGTATAATAGTAGAGAA
>LQNS02278076.1:12967980-12993081 GCA_001587735.2 Parhyale hawaiensis | reverse complement strand
GATGAAGTGTCAGCATTTGAAACACTTCTGACCACCATCACTGACGAAGCAATGGAACCCCTGATGAATGATGAAGATGAAGAAATGGCTGAAGAAAATACAAGGTTTTTGAGAACAGCTTCTGAGCCATCACCAGAAAAAGCTCCATCGGCAAAGTCTGCTGCTGTAGAGAAAAACACAGAAAGTGAAAGGTAAATAATGTGTTCTTCTTTCCCAGCTTTTGCCCATTACTGTTGATCCTGCTCGGGAATACCCTCGTGCATGGGTTCTTCGTTTTAGTTTATCGTACCTTCTATAATAGGCCTATGTCTCCTTCTTTTCCTCTCTTAGAGCATTAATTTTGTAATGGATTAGGGAGGCTTGAACTAGCCTATAGAATAAAAGTAGGCTAATAAGGTAGCTATATAATGGGTACATACCAACTGTACGTAAAATACTTTTTATTTTTCTCAAGTAGTAGTTACATAGCTATATTCAAACGCTGCTCTGTTGAAGTTCCTGGTTGCAACATAACCAATTCATGTTATTGGTAGCAGCACATTGCCTTCATCATATTCACTATAGACTACTAACTGATAGCTACCTTCATCATATTCACAATAACTGAGATAAAGTCAATTGGTTGGTATATACTGGTACTGCATGTTTTATCAACGTTTTTCTCTAGAGTTAACTTCAAAATTGCCCCCAGGCCTTTGTGACGTCTTTCGTGCCCCCTTTGCTTCTTTCCATTTTCATACTTCTACTGATCTTACTGTTGTCTGTCTTTTCTCTCCTTTCCTGACATGCTGTTCCCATCGTGTTGCTCCTGTGTGGGAACACCATCATACATGGGTTCCACGTTCTTTTGCCATACTGTAGCTATGTTCTTTCTCTCTTTATATCTCAGTGTATACTGTGGGGGAGGCTTAAATTAGGAATGATATAGCTAATATAATAGGTAGCTGCTAATAATAATAATAACAATAATCAGATGTTCGGATTAGGGAGGGTTTCGGATTATTGCGGTGCGGTTTAGAGGGGTTTTACTGTACTAGTAAATAATCCTCTTTCAAAGGATAGTGATTAGGGGAAGAGGTTTGTGGGGTGCATGTAGGAGTGGGTCCTTGTTCCACATCCTGGACACAAGAAAATTTTAATGGATTTTAATTAGCTCTTCAATTTCCTAGGGCTAAACTCTTATAATGAATTCGAATTTCAAATAGTCCACTCCAGAGTACAGATTCTAGAATACAAATAAAATGCAAATGCCATATAATTTGAGAAATGAAACTTTGAGTAAACAATCGCATTTGCGATTGTTAAAAAACAGACATTCGGTCCATCTCTACTCAAGACCAATCTGTGCCCTATTTACAGGGATTGTTATCCAAGTTAACTATACCAAATGGTCAACTTTTGGTGAAGATACATTCAACCCTTTGTTTGTCTCCCTATTTCTTCTTGGCACCATAACTCAAAAAGTGATTGACAGAGTTAATGGCATGAATTGTTAGGTGGGAGCTATATCATCAAGAGTAAATGACTTAATTGTAGTGATGTCAGTTTGTCCCTGTTTTTGATTTTAGGCTATGCTTGTTAGTAAAATAACTCAGAGTTACAAATATATCTTTTTAAAATTTATGGAAGTTGTTAGTACTGTAGCTAATGAAAGATATAGCTAAATGATTAAATTACATAACTAAATCAAAAAGTTATGAATGGATATTCAACAAAATTACAGAAGCTTTTAGTACCTACTTTCAAAAGATGCATACAGTATGATTGAATTTTGGTGCTGATACAAAGGAAGTCACAGTTTCAGAACCGATATGAATTTTTTATTTCCATTGCCTTGCTTAAAGGAGCTATGTGCTCTCAAAGTGCTCTAGTTGATAGCTAATTGCCATCGTCTCCCTATAGAATCTACTGTAATAGTGCTATTTTCCTGAGAAATGGTAGCTTTTTTTATGTAGCTAAATGGCTTAGCAAATCTACTACGTAGCTATAGTCTGGCAACAAAGATGTGAAACTATCATAGCTACTTATCAATTGGAAGTCTTGGCTGTGACGATACAGTTTGATAGCCCCGTAACTCTGGCACTGAAATGCATTGGGTCTGAAAGTGGGAGTCTTGTGTTCCAGTGCTGCCGGTAAAGAGCCAAGTGAGGCAACTGCTGCTGCTGAGCCCACCCCTGCCTCACCATCTAGTGCCCGCATTGTCTTCCGCAACCTTCCAGACGAGTTCACTGCTGAACAAGTCAAAGAACTAGTTATGACCAAAGGTAAGTCATGTCTTTTAGTGTTGTTGCAATTTGGTTGGAATAGCTATCTGAATGCATACAGAACTAATGGCGTTTCCGTGACCTCAAACTGAATTTGCTGCACATGAAAAATATACATTTATTTTATGACTATGCTTTCCTGTTGGAGATATGCACTATCATGTATTGCTCCACTTCTTTTTTTATTGAGAGTGTGGCTCTTTCAAGCTCAGTAGTGGCACTACTTTTTTATATTTATAGTAGACGTTATCTACTACCATTCACTATGTGTAGCCATTTGTAACTAGTGTTGCTTTTTGAATCTCATAATATATCCGCAAACTTCCTATTAAAGCCTCAGTTAGCTACCTAAACATTGTCATACACAATAGCTACCCCAAGTATATTAGATAGAGCAGTTTAGACTTGTGCAGGGCAATTTCAGCACAATGGCTGCTTTGTTTTTTGGACACAATGCTTCAATTAGGAATCTTGTAGTTCAAGATTTAGTTATTCTCCTGAGGGATGAGCAAACGTGTTCTATCATCTCTGAAAATTGTGAATCATCATCTCTAGAGCTGAATCTGACAGAGAACCTACGTGGTATTTATCTTGCGAAGGCATGTTTGTAAAAAATCAACGAAGGACACATTGCTACGTCATATCCAAAGTTGCCACAAAATCCCCTTCAAAATCAACTTATGTTCTACAAGAATCCTCTGGAAAACCCACTTTCTGCAGCACAGTTCACCTTCCTATTACAAGAGCTTGACAGGCACAGAGCCTTGACCTGGCATTGGCCATAGGATGTGCATATACAGTAGCTATATCATGCGGTTACGTGCACGCTTGCTTTGCTTAGCTGCAGCAGGCTGTAAATTTCAATGAAGTAAGCGTGTTGCTTTGACAATAGACAAAGAAAGTGCTTGAGTATAAAATTTTATGTTTATAGGCCTGTGGAAGTTTCACTAAACAATAGATTTTATCTCAGTTGTTCATAATTGTTGGCCTCAAATCATTTATAACCTACCTGGAAAGTGCAAAAATGTGCTCCAAGTCAAATAGTAAATCGATGACCTGTGAAGACTGGTTATTTAGTGTGAACAGTGAACACCTGTTTGCCCTACCCATATCCCTGGTAGTCCCCTTCAGCGAGCATAGCATGGGGTTAGATTAGTTCCGATTCGCCCATCGTATGTTATGGGGAACGGCGCCCTAGGAGGACCCTGTAGCTTACCTTAGCCAATAGCTAGGATTTTGGATGTCTGTCTTTCATGCCCACTTTGCTTCCTTCCCTTCTTATACACCTATTGATCTTCCTTCTATCTGTTTATCCTCTTCTTTCGTGACTTGCTGTTCCCATGCGCGTTAATCCTGTGTCAGAAGCTCAGAACACCCTTATGACTTATCATGGGCGCCACATGTTTGTCGTCATACTATATGCCCCTTCTTTCTGCCTCTATGATGTCGCCTTTATGGAAGTGGAGACTAGAACCTCTGAATAATAACCTGTACCTGGTTGCTACTGTATTTTTTCCTCTTATCTTATGGTTAATGAAATTTGGATGTGCAGACCAATCAATTCAAATGCAACAAGCAGAATTGTGTAGTACAATGGGGTAAAGAATGGATAACCCACATTAGGAGTAAAAAAATGGACGCCTTCGTATGCCGTAAAAAAATCCTAGTTCATTGATTAGCTACCACTAATGTCAGTTATCCATTCTTTCCCCTCTTGATTAGAGTTTTCTTTCTTCTGATTCAGATTTTTACATGAAGAATAGCTATCTTATTGAATTTCTTTCGGGTTGATTTTTATTTCTATCAGTTATATCCTCCCAACTTAATCTCTGATCAATCTCCTGGCCACCCTATGCCTGTGCGTCTTTGTTCGTGGGTAGTCTCGGCGGAAGTTCTCTGCACAGCTGCTGCGGGGACTTCTGCTAATCAATCGCCGGCACTCATCATGGGAAGAGTGGTTTCCCGGGTTATTGTGGCGCATCTTTTCTGTCTCTCACTCTCCTCTCCCGCTTGTACTTTCTCGCTGTCTTGTTTTTTTTTTCCTTCACGGACTGGTCCTTTCTGCCGATGACCTGCCCGCTCTTCACTAGGCAACCCTTTCCCTACTTGCTTTCCCCTCGTTTTCCTTTCCTCCTGTCATCCCTTCTATTGTGCGGTGATATTCACTCCAACCCTGGCCCCGCCTACCCCTGCTCAGTCTGCTCACGGAACGTCACCCGCAGGAGATGGTCCTTCCGGTGCTCCGCTTGCGCGTGCTGGGTCCATGTGCCCTGCTCTGACCTATTCAGTGCCGCTAGTTGCCACCCGAACTGGAGGTGTCCCAGTTGTGCACCTTCACCTCTCCCCTTGCCTTCTCCGCCTGCTTGGCCCCCTTCACCCCCTGCTGTGTCCCCCATCCTACTCACGCCCCCCCGCTCATCGTTATGCAATTTAATTGCAATGGACTTCTACATTGCAGATCTGAACTATCCGCTTTCCTCCACAACAGTAATATTGCCGTAGCAGCCCTCCAGGAAACTAAACTCACTCCCAGCTCTTCCCTCCCCGTCTTCCCTGGCTACACCTTAGTCAGGAGAGATCGTCCTGCCGCCAATGACGATGGCGGTCTTTTGTTCCTGATCAGACAGGAAATCCCGTACCTGCAGATAACCACTCTCCACCTATTCCCAATGACCACATAGTTTGAACACCTGGGTGTCACCGTCACCCTGTGCTCCTCATCCCTCACTCTAGTTAACATATACGTTCCTCCAGCTACCTCTTGCCCCCCCTGAATACAGACTCGACTCTTCCACCCGTTTTGCTGACTCCGTGGATGACACCCTCATTATGAGCGACTTTAACGCCCACAACAGTGACTTGTTTTTTGTTACTTAGGATGAGCGGGCTGCCGCGCGGGGTGAGCAGATCGGTGATTTCATTAATAATGGACCCTACTGTCTCCTCAATGGCGACTTGCCCACCAGGGTTCCTCGCGACTCTCCGGGCTCCTCTCAACACCTGACCGTTATCTCTGCTCATCGTGCACTTGATTACACCTGATCCACCAGTACTACCCTCTCATCTGACCATCTACCCATCTTGATCACTGCTGAATCTTGTAACTCTGGGGCCTCCTGTCCCAGACGCACCTTCATTAACTTCAGGAAAGCTAACTGGGGGGAGTTCACACGCAAATGCGGGGAACTTATTACATACCTCCCTCCCACTCCCCTCTTCCTGTAGTGGCGGACTGAAGGCCTGCAATCGAGCCCTTGCAGCAGCTGCTAAGCACCACATCCAGGCCGGCCATCGCAAGGAATATATCCCTCGGCTCAACCCGGACGCCAGAGACGTCATCATCCGCCGCGATCACCTCCGCTCCACGACTCCTCAAGACCCCTCCCTTTCTCAGTTACAACACGAAGTGGATCGCCTCATCTGTGGCGCTGCCCAGGAGGCCTGGAAACGAACCATCCAAGAATGCAATCCCAAGAGCAACCCCAATAAATTCTGGTCTCTCCTCCGCTCACTATCAGGCAAGCAGTCCTCCGTCCCTCGTAACCAGCCCATATTCTTTGGAACTCACACGTTCACCTACAACGGCGATATAGCCAGAGGCTTTTGCAAGCAATTCAGTGCCACCCCTCCACCTGCTCTAGCTAATTCACCTAGACGGGCCAGGCGACTCCTTCGGAAGCGTCACCTCATCCATTATGGGTTCACCCCGTGAGGCCATTGATGCCTCGGGGACTTCCCCAGCTGTGGGCCCAGACCAGTTGTCTATTCTACACCATAGGCATCTGGGTCCGCGGGACCTCATCTATCTGACTAGATTATACAATCTCTCCCTTGCTCACGCTGACATCCCCGCCTTATGGAAGTTAGCGTTTATAATTGCGATTTAAACCGGCGAATAAAGGATCCTCTTACCGCCAAAATCGCTTCTGTGTCCCTCTGCGAAAGTCCTGGAGCGCCTCCTCCTACCTTTCATCAATGAGGCTTACCGACCTGCTCCTCACAAGCGTGGTTTCTGGCCTATGCACTCCACCACATCTGCTCTACTGCCTTTGGCCTTCCAAGCATCTCTCGGCATGATCAAACCCGAACCCCTTGACCGCACGGTGGCTTTGCTGATTAACTTCAGCAAAGCTTTCGACACCGTTCCTACTCGGGGCCTCCTCTCCTCAGTTTCCAGCACCACACTCCATCACAATATTGTCAGATGGCTCGCGGCTTACCTCGGGGCGAGCAGCCTGCTGCCTCTATAACGGCTTTCGTTCCCAGTTCCGGGCTGTCAAGGCGGGGGTTCGTCGGGGTTCGGTCGTCTCGCCTTCCATTTTCAACCTCTACGTCACTGACTTCCCCATTCCTCGGGACCAGCTCTGTTGCCCCTCTGTAACATCATATGCCGACGATTTTACTATCGTGGCGTCCCATCACAAACCTCTCACCGCTGCTGCCGCTCTGTATGATCACTCTGACTTAATCAGCAATTGGGCAGCTGACAAGGCCTTACCATATCAACCTCCAAATCCAATTCAACACTATGGACGACCGACACCTATCTGTCTAGAATCGACCCTGGTATCACTATTGACGACACTGCTCTGCCTCTGGAGGGCCGCCCCAAGATCCTCGGCGTCACTTTTGACACCCACTTTACTTTTACACCGCACATCGCCTCCAGCCGCCTCAGACTGCTCAAGGCCCTAGCTGGCACACGCTGGGGGCCTGTGCAAGGAGACTCTGTTTCTCACATATAAGGCATTTATCCGACCTCTCTTGACCTACGCTGCTCCAGCCTGGTATCCTGGAGCTCGCCAGTCTCCGGTTTTCAACCTGCTGACTGTTCAAAACGCCGCTCTCCTCACAGCGACTGGTTGCTTTCGCATGGCTTCCACGGACCATCTCCACTCCGAGTTCAGACTCCTGAGGGTCGACCAATCTCTCGACCTCCAGTGCCGTCAATACCTCGTTTCCGCCCTTCGTCTCGAGTACCCAGCCCACTCTGTTGTCACCGCACAGGCTGGCCCCGGTCTCATCCGCCACAACTTAGCGACCAAATTCCAACCCGACATCAACCACTTATAGACAATATCATGCCTTCTGAAGAGTACCGCTCAGCGATTTCCTCCCTCCTTCGGTCTGCCGTGCAATCTTCACTAGACCGCCTCCCTGTAAACAGGGTTTTGGGCTTTGCCCCGCCGGAGATCTCATTCGATGAGGCGGTCCTCTCATGAGCGACCCACTCCGCCCTATCACAGTTGCAGTCAGGTTTTTGCTTTGCCCTGATCTCTTACTACCACAGGATCGGGGTGGCGAACTCGGACTCGTGCCCCGAGTTCCACCGCTGCCCTCACACCGTGAACCACTTGTTCGAGTGTCCCGCCCACCCTACTACCCTCCTTCCCATCTCTCTATGGGATAGTCCTCTATCTGTATCTGACTTCTTGTGCTCCTTAATTTCTTTTTCATGCCTTCTGCCACATACCCGACCCCCTGGAACCTCCCCCTACGTAACTACAACAATCTCCTGGACTTTGAAGGGTTGAAAATAGTAATTTTCTTGTATTCAGTGCCCCTCGAGGTAATGGATGGGGCATTGGGCTAGGTTCACCCCAGGATCAATGGATTTGGAGCACTCCTGGAGCCACTTACCTAAGCTTTTGGAAAGTCTGTCTTTTGTGCCTACTTTGCTCTCTTCAAATTCATACTGCTTGCTTACGGTACTTTCATCTGTTCCTCTTCTTTCCCGATTTTCTTGTTCCTTGGACGTTAATCCTGTGAAGGAACGTCCTCATGAAGGGAATTGCACATTTGTATTGACGTAGGTCGTAAATGTCCCGTATTTCTCCCTTTGTTAGATCGCCTTTGTTGTAGAAATGGACCCAGGAGGCTTTGAATATTCAGAGTCCTAATATCCATTGTGATTGCGTTGTTTGATTAATTAATTTACTTATTGTATACCACAGGGAAATCCAGTGAGGAGCTGACCGTAAAAGAAGTCTCTGAAATAACCAGCAATCGGTGCGAGGCCGTGGTTGCGCCTGCAAGTGCCGCCAATGATATCATCAAAGTCCTGCATGAGTCCCTTGTTGGGGAATCTAAAATAAGCGTGCGAAAGGTAAGTGAGTTCTTTGAAACACTCAGTGAAAATACGTGTTAGTTATTTTCAAAACAGTTTCAGCAATACTTCAGCATTCTGTAAGAAAGCAGGGTTAGGCTATTTCAGCGGGATTATTCGAGCATGGTTAACAAACGCTCTTTGAATCGATTGTTATTGGTAGTGCTTTGAAAGTTTGAAATGCTTCTAAAAGCCATGGCACACACTGGTCAGTGTCAGAAAGTTGACTAAAAGCACTTGGGGAGCAAACTGTGCTGATGGTTATCTTTTTCATATTTCGTGACAGCCACAGAGCTGTGTTTTACGAGAGTTTTAACATGTGTCAAGGCTGTAACATATTCGCTTTGAAGTTATAGGCATATATGGCCGCTTGGACAATTAAATATTTTTGCTTCAATCTTTATATTGCAGATGATAACTGCTGACGAGTTCCTGGGATCAGGGCCGAAGCCCACTGCTGCCGCTTCTGCCCTTGCCGACACCAAGACTGTTAATGAAGCCGAGAAAAACAAACTAAATTTCTCTCTCCCTGTTGACCAGTCGGTGTGCACGGTACCGGACTGCAACAGTTTAGTGAGCCGTGGGGACATTCACACCGAGTGCACGCAACACAGTGCATGCTTTGCAAACAGCGTCTTTGATCCTTCCTCATGTACTGACTGTAAACTTATTTATGAGAAGGGCACTGCTGGAGACCAGGAGTACAAGAAGCTCTGGAAACACAGGCTTTCTCGCATGCGCAAGAAGCGCACCCCGTGGATCTCCGATGAAGTGAAGTCTAAATATACCATGGATTTCAGGGCGCCTATGGTAAGATTTCACACTTGAAATTTCATGTTCCCGGCTAGTTGATTAGTTGAAGCTCGTTGGAATCGATCTAAGGCAAATCTAATCGTCCGCTACTTAAACTAGAGCGTTGGTTTTGCCACCTTGAATCGTGTTGCAGGTTTGACATGCCTCAGGAAGTATTGCGACTGGAAACTGTAGCGTGGTACGTAACATGGTTGAGTTCAGGCCGTTTTGTTTGTAATTAAGTCATTGTTAACGCCTGAAACTTGGTGTAATGTGCGAAGCCAATTAAACAAAGCGCTTCTTTTAGCTTTCGAACAAATGGGCTTCCCCTAGATCAAGATTGGTAAGCCAGTCTATCGAGCCCTTAATCTTCTTACAGCAGGCAATGTACTCAGGTGAACCAATATTAGTGCTATATTAGGAACAGCATCATGTACAGGCGTGGCGGAAATGACCTAGTTCTTAGATTTCAGTCATTACATAGTCAATAGCAAGGCTGAATAATTGGTCTAAGATCGTTATATTTGCTAGATGATAATACTTGGAGTAATTGCAGGTACTGGCAGACGGCACTGCTGCCCTCCCCATCAAGCGATCGTCTGCTGAAAACAAAAGCGCTGATTCTGCCGCTCGTGATCCGGCCAACGAACAGTCCGACAAAGCAGAGGGAGATGCCAAGACGGACGCAGAATCTGCCACGCAGCAAGACGCTGACCGCGGTGATGAATATCTTATGAAATACGACAGAATCAATCCCATGCTCGTGTGGAGTGCCAAGACATTGCAGGAAAAAACAAAGGGGTTGGAATACAGAGTGAGCATCACCAACCTAACATCCAAATATGATCGTAAGAGGATCATTCTTGTCATCTGTGATCAAGGTACGTTTTAGCTACCTGTGGAACTTGGAACCTATACCTGGGATTGGTGTGGGCTTTTTCAACCTGTACCCATGAGTGAATTATGTTTTTTCAACTTAGCTCTGTCACTAGAATGTCAAATTAGCTGTACTTTCATTTAAGAACTGCGATAGCCTTAAAATGCGCTCTCGAGATACTAGGATACAGTAGGTATGTAGCATCTCCGATGCAAAATTCTTAGCAGCCTTAGGTCATTGTTTCTTTCTACGACTACAAAAAAGTTAAATATGCAAGCTCCATGTAAGTTACTATAAACTACATACGTGGTGTCCCACGCTAAATGTTACACTTTTGGAAATTGACAGTTCTTAGTTCTCTTATCTTTCAGATTACCCTCAGTGTTGTTGAACATTATTACTTAGTAACGCTCTCATTATAGGGAATATGAGCGTTAATCTTAGTGAGGAGCAGAGCCTTACTTCTTGCCGTGGACAAGGAGAGGAAACTTTCGAAACTGCAATATTATACTGCGGGACAACTCTATTGCTAGAGAAGCATTTATGTCATAGAGGAGCATTTTAGTCATAGAGGTGCTTCCCTTGATGCGGTTGCCCCCTTATTTATCACCTCATTCCCACTTTCTGCTTCTCGGTGCTGATCTCACACGTTGCTTCAACTTACAACTTACAAGTTCACGCACAGTAGGTAGGTACGCTAAGACGCGTTGGTGACTGGTGCGTCAGAGTTGGTGTAGGTGGAGATGACGTCATCGCCCTGCAGTGGGACCAGAAAGTTGGCGGCGGTGGCTTTCCATTGTTTCTGCTCTTGACGAGCCCAGTTGCAGCAAAAGAAGCGTAATATAGAACTTGGCTTCTTTCCATCCAGATGATGGCAATGAATGCATTTTGTGCCAATTTCTCTTTGGTCACCAAATAATAGGGGAAAAATCACTACTATATTAAGCCCAGTGAAGGGATTAAAATCTTTAATTCAGTTCAGGAGTGTAAGTACTCTGCTTGAACAACATCCTCGTTATGCAGATTTTATGTAGGTAGTAGAAGACATCAAACGCTGAGAATGGGTAAAAAATAAAGCATGCCGAAGTTACATTAGTGGCGCATTTGCTTCTGCCAGAATGTATACGAGTAAACCACACGTGAAACTTCGGGAGCAAAAGGTGATTTACAGAATTGTATTAGTAGCCATTAATCTATGTCAAAAAGTAGCTAAAGCTACCTACTTCTCGAAGCGGAGTGCGTTTTAGAAATTGCAGTGTCTCCAGCATATTTAAGAAACTCATTTCCTGTTACTTTGAAGCACTAATTTCATCCTATGTTATTCTCTCTATTCTCCTATTTTGTCCTTGTAATCGGGACGGAAGAACCAACAAATTGTGTTTTATTATATAGTGCATATAGCTACCTACCTATTACTATTAAATAGTGAATATTCTTAACTATATCATGAATATAGCTATCTATAACTATTATATAGTGAATATAGGCACCTGCCTATAGCTTCTGACGTCGGTCGTCCAGAATGGTAGCAGAGACGACTCTACTTGATAGTTCTACGTTGATCAATCTTTTGTTACTGAGTTAATACCCTCATTCTGAGGCTGCACCTTTCTACAACATACCTACTATTTAGCCAAAACCCCGTTTTCTTCCTAAACTATGTGAGTTCGCTTGTGTTATCTACTCAAGATAATAATAATAATTGTCTTTTTTTACCCTTCCTTTTCCTCTCTTAGAAGAGCTTAGTACTTATTTAGGGTGGCTTATATCTTTTAAATTTTCTTATACTGCTACTATTATTACTGTCGTTTTACTCGGAAGCATGCAATCATTTGGATATTGTAGCTGTTGTACAATGATTAACTGATTTTGTAAAAAAATTTTCAGTGGGAGGCATAGCGTTGGCGCGGATGATGAAGCACCGAATGATTGTCGAGTTTGAAACTGTTGAAGGCGCCAAGAAGTGTGTGGAGAAAATTAACAATATGACGATCGGCAAGAGAGCTGTGACAGTTTCACCAGTAAGTTGTGAATGTCTTGTGCCCTTAAGTTGCTATTATTTTTCAATTTATTTGACTCGCAGTACGTTGGTACTATTCCTTGCCTAAAATTATTAGTTCATGATTGATTATTGGCCTAACTATGTAAGGAGAATTTTTGTTGAAATATTTTAAGAATCTTTCAATTATTCTACGGGACAGTACATCGTATCTGAGGGTGGATTCAATGTAGAATTTTGTCTGAAAAGAGTTTTAAGATTTTATTGTATTGAGGGTTTAGCCCCCGTAGTTAAAAGGAGCACGTTGCAATGAAAGATTTTGAACATCTTTCGATTATGGTACAGGAGAGGTCATGGTCTCTAAAGGTTGAATTAGTGCTTGAGCATTACACACTCAAATATTTAGCTTATCTGTTTGAGCTGTCGGTTCGTTTATTTTTATTATAGATAGCTTCTTGCATGCTAACTACATATATGGGTTGCGGAAATGTCAGCTCAGTCTACAATGCCTAGTTTGGTTACGTCTGCTCTTCAGCTAATGTCCTGAGCATTGCTGCAATGGAGTGAATTACTGTTTTCTTGTATTCAAGTTGGAATAGCTAATTGATTGCCAGCTTGTTATCCTTAGGATGGCGACTAGGATTAGATTCGCTAGGTTCGCCCATCCTGTGTTATGGAATGCAGCGACCTCACGGGGATTGTGTTGGTCATCTAAGCCACATACTAGGCCTTCGGGACGTCTGTCTTTCGCGCCCACTTTTCTTCCATCGGATTTCATGCTCCTACTGATATGACTTTCCTCCGTCCTCTTTTACCCGACAAACTGTGCCTTTCTACGTAGATCCTGTGTGAGAACACTTATGTGCACGGGTTCCATGGTTCTCTTGGCATACTATGTGTCTCTGTCTTTCCTTTTCTTTGAACAGCTTAGTATCGAGTCAGGGAGACATAAACCGCCTTACATAATTATATACCTTGGCCCTTTACCTTATTGGTTCAGAAAGCGTAACTTCATGATTGATTCATCCAAGAACTTATACTGGATGTGTTGGCCGTGTTGAGAACAGGGAAATAGTTGTTTCATCATTTCTTTTGTGATGTATTTTTTTAAAGTTACTGATTCATTCAGTAAAGTTGTCCTATACTGCGTCCACACTCCCCATTGTGTAACGATTCACCCAAGCCTTGAGCTTATGTACCTGTAAAATAAAACTGGCAGATTTTTCAATACAATGCTAGATAGATCAATTTTGTGGTGAGAGTTAACAATGACGAGAAGTTAACAGCTCGCACTGGTCTTTACTGAGTCCACGCAACATAGATGGGAACAACTGTACAATATGCCGGGCTTTGCAAAAGTCCTGACCTGTTTTGTATTTTCAAAGTGTGAAACTCATTTCAAAGACTTGATGAAATTTATGGACTATGACTCATTCCTAAACTATTTCAGATAATATAGTAATTGGTAACAGCGCTCATTTTTATACATTGTTGGTAATGGAAACAAAAAGGATAAAGATAGCAGCTCTCCTTCGTGCGTTTTAAAAGAAGGCGGACATTGTAAGGTTGCAAAATGTGTCTTTATCAACGGTGAAACGGGTCGAAAACCGCCTTAAGAACAATGAAAGCCTCAAAGATCAACAATGTTCAGGCAGACCACAAGTTATTCAACGGAAGAATGTTCGAAGAGCCTTTGAAAATTATCCGAAGCTCAAAATGACTGAATTTGCTAAGAAGAAAATTTCTGTGTCAACCGTGTCCAAAGCTGTAGAGAGTGAAGGTGGAAAGAGCTTAAAGCGTCAGAAAAGACCGCTGCTAACTGCTGACATGGTTAAAAACCGTCAAGAGCGATGTTCCCGCCTTCTTAACGACTTGAAAAGTCATGGAAATCGAATCATCATTTTCTCTGATGAGAAGACCTTCACCGTGGATCTTGTCTTCAACAAGCAGATCGATCAAGTAGTGAGCTTTGGCTGAGACATCTCTGATGTTCGTTATGTCTCTACATAAAAGCATCCGGCCTCTGTGATGATGCTTGGCGTTGTGGCCTCCAATGGAGAGAAGATGCTTCCATTGTGGTTCAAGGGCGGTTACAGGTTGACAAGGGCTGCATACAGGCATATCATGGCCACAAAAGTTCTTCCTTGGATCAGAAAAATTGTCAAAGTGAGAGATTATGTGTTTCAGCAAGATGGTGCATTATAAACAAAGCTTTTACGAACTTCCGATAGCAAATAATTGAAACAGGTCAGGAATTTTGCAAAGCCCGGTATGTATAGTGCTATAGCTGACACAAGCACGTTAGATTGGCTAACATTGTCTGTCTTTGAATAACTTTTTGGTACTGAACAAAGTGAACTCTCTGCAGCTCCTGTGTCTCTGTGTGAGGCTAGGCTAATTCTAACCAGGGTTGTTGAGTAGGATCCGGTTGCGGCAGTAGCTGCCTGAGTCACTTGTATGCTCAGTATTATCATCACTATCATTTCTACTAACTGATATAAGCATTCAGGGCCAGCTAAAAAAAAAGATGCGTTGGTTAACGATAAGACATAATACTTCTTGCTACACTTGGCCCTGGGTTTTGAATGAGTTTGTACAATACACGCCAACTGGACGGTTTTAGTCCAAGTCTATCAGCTTATTTCCACTCAGTCTCTTGAAATTTGTTTGTGCTTGACTCCGCCCAAAAGCTAACGCCGATTTTCATTTTACACCTTGGCAACAAGGCTGTGCCGCTCGCATGTTACAATCTATATTAGCTTTATTTATAAGCGGTAGCGTAACTTCTGGCTTGCGAGCTTCGCCTCTTCGCGGCAGGTTGTGAGTGTTGAATGGATAGTGTGGCGCCGGCATTACGCTGACTCTACCCCCAGGGGGATTTTGTAGGTTACCTTAGCCATTTAGCTAGGTTTTCGAAACGTCTGTCTTTCGTGCCCACTCTGCTTCTTTCCACTTTCATACATCTACTGATTTTGCTTTCGTCTGTTCTTCCTCTTCCTCGATTTGCTGTTCGAATGCGCTTAGATCCTCTGGGAACACCTTCGTGCATGGGTTCCCCATTTCTATCTATCTTTATAGGTACTATACAAGATAAGAGCCGTCAGGGGTATATTCTGGCGGGCCCTTCCCCACCCACAGTATAGTTCGGAATTACGCACCCAAGCGTCCCTAGCGCCTTTTCCGGAGTTAGGGTACTTAGTGCCTATCCTGCTGACTAGTTTAGCTTTGTAAAGTCAGGTAGGATCTCTAAATTTCCTTTTCTGTCCCGCGATGTGCGCCGCCGATCGAGGTGACAGACTTTTTTTGTGGGACTCTTACCTTCCCCCGAGCGGAGGTCCACGGTGGGAGGGGAGGGGCGTCGACTCTGGCGCTTCTTTCTGTTGTTTTCTTCTCTTTTCGTCCTTCATCTCTTGCCGCCTGAGCACAACGTTGTGGTTCCGGCTGTAAGCCGAGTAAATCATCTTAGATCGCTATTGATCGTATCAAAGTCCGAGATAGCGGAACAATGCCAATATAATAATACTGTATGTCCCTTCCTTTCCCTCTCCTACTTAAGTCTAGTTCTTATTTAGGCAGGCTTAAACTTTCTTATACTACTACTAATGCAGGGGCCACACTAGGTATTATTCGTCGCAACTTGATGTCAGGATACACAGCTCGTACGTCTTCGAGCAGCAAAATCGTTGCTAGCAACAGACAAGTTGCGCGTACGCGGCGAAGGGTTGCTTGAGATTTTTTTACGGGCAACCAGTTGGTCGTACAGCCAGAGAAATCGAATAGCTACGTCTTTACAGTGTGATTGTGCGAGGTTATTTGAAAATGCCTTTTTATTATTTTTAAAGCCCCGTCCAGACTACGCCAACAATCTGTCCACACTATGGCGATTTGCTGGTCGCCGCGAATTTTCGTTGTCAAATCGCAGCTTTGAAAGTTTTCGCGAGCATCGGACTTGCTGCATAGCTATTTTCGCGCGCAAAACAAATAAGACGTTCCATTGGGTATCGTTGCTTTTCTATGGACAATTTTAAAAGCTTTTAACCTTGTCCGAGTTCTACTTTACTGCAAATTTGACGAGAAATATAAAATTTTACTGCAGTAGTGACACTTCTTAGGAATACTGAGTTGACGGGAAACATGTTATCGACGTTTCGTGGACACAAGTGTGTTTACACCACGTAGGGAAACGAAAAGTTATTGAGTTACTTTTACTTGATTATTATATTTGGAGTTGCTCTCCAAGCCAGTCGTTTGAATGTGTTGCTGTTCCCTCGAAACCACGACTGCGTGGTAAAGAAAATTGTGAAAGTGTTTACCTATGCTCAGTTGGCAGNAAAAAGTTATTGAGTTACTTTTACTTGATTATTATATTTGGAGTTGCTCTCCAAGCCAGTCGTTTGAATGTGTTGCTGTTCCCTCGAAACCACGACTGCGTGGTAAAGAAAATTGTGAAAATGTTTACCTATGCTCAGTTGGCAGCACGCGCATTGCTGTACAACGTCAAGTAGCATCTGGCTATCTGCATTTAACAATTTACAATGATTGGCCGTGAATCATCCCATTTATAGAATAGCTGTGTGTCCATATTCGAAGTTAAACAAGTCGAATGTTGTGCAAATCTAAAGAAGCAACAGCTTTTGTCACTTATAGTGACAAAGGAACGTGCGCAACGCAGTTCTGCGGAACACCTGCACTTGGAAACTTGTCAAGCTTCGCTGCAACGCCCCGTGTGGCAGTGTGGACGCTGCTGTGAGATTTTCGCTGCGTTCTGCGAATTCGCGCAGGCGCCTTTCGTACTTATGAGCGGTAGTCTGGACGTGGCTTTGTATGGCGGATGAGCAGCTTCCCGTCGCTAGTGTGTCGCCTACAGTCGTTCCCATACTCAACAAAGATTTCTGAATGAGTTAATTTTACGAATGTCTAGTGTGGCCCCTGCATTATGCTGACTTGAACGCGTGAAAACACCTATGCTCGAAGTTACTGTTGATAACGTCTCCTTAATGCTGACTAGCCATGTTGATATTATTGGTAAAATTTTGTATTTTTGTAAGTTCAGTACTTGAGAGTAGACGAAGTTAGGAATGGATATCTTCTTGATTTGTCTCGTGTCAATGACCAAAGTTTCTGTGTAAGTAAAACTTATGTTGAACTTTCTAGGATTCAGAGGATCTCAATGAACTAGCAGCCGTCAAGAAGGAAGGGGGATCAGAGCCACCAAAAGACGGGGAGGTGAAAAGTGAACCGAAAGTCACAGAAGAATCTGCCGAGGCTGCTGCCGGACCTTCGGATGAGGCTTCTGCGAAAGGGGAGGGCACCGCTGACGCTGCAAAACAAGATGAGAAGCAGGAATCGGAGGAGGTGATCGATCTAAATGAAGGCATAGAGCCTGAGGAAGACTTGGAAGCGTATGATGCAATCAACCACCTCATCATCTGGAGTCTCACCAAGCAGCAAGAGCTCACCAAAGGCCAAGATCACAGAGTGTTTATTGGCAACCCGCCTTACAAATACAACCTGAAGAAACTTGTCGTCGAGATAAATAACACAAGTACGTTAACTGCATGGAATTAATTCTAGTAGTTAATATTTATAAATACTAGCTGCACCCGTTGAAGTTCCACGGCAAGTGAATGCTTTTATTTATGTTATTTAACCTGGGGTAGCGCTCGTATCTAACTCACTGAACTAACGTCCGCCGCTTAACCCAGTCTATTGGTAAGCCGCCCGTCTACTTCACATCTCTAACCTTTCCTAGTCTTTTGATTTCACAACTGAATCATGCTTTTTTTGTCAGCAAAGAATTTGTACTTGTGTCTTGATAAAGATAAGAAATACATTACATCTTGCAGTGTTCTCTGATGCATTTGAAACCCATTTCTAAGCTCTGTTTCCCCACAGTATACAGATCATTTCCCCCTCCATATGGTTACACGTTTTAAATTTTTCGGCGTATCCGATTTTTCTCGCTTTTTCAGGACCCGTGGATACTGATCAGTTGCCCATCATTATTGTGCTTTGTTTAATTCGATTGCTGTATAGGAAAAGAAAAACAGATTCGGTCAATTTCTTCACTCACAACGGGGTAATCTTCTGCTCTCAAGATGTCGTTGCATTTGCTCAGACATCGCACTGTAGTGACGATGCTTTCCGAGCAGCACAGGCGCTTCAAAAAACCTCAGAGCAGAGATGCCCTACACTACCCGTTCTATTGACATGTTGCGTATCCTGGCTACGCAACTGGCACAATTAGAAATATCACCCGCTACTGGCAAAGCCAATAGAGTGTTGTAAAAAAATGAAGAGTGTTAGGTAGAAATGATACAAGTGCAATGATTTACTTTTGAAGTCTCTAAAACTTCCCAAAGGCGAAGCTCTAATTTCCGTCTATCTATTATTGAAGAGCATAACACACGAAGGAACGTTGCTAACAGTATTCTAGATTCGTTAAAAGAAAGTACCTCTCAAGATATGACGAGCTAGCGGGTAACCGAAATTCCCGGGTATAGTCAATTGGGGGAAATACTGGACAAAAAGCTTACCTTTGCCTTGCAGCATTCGTTATTTATCAAAACGAAAGAAGTTTATATTGAGAAATTGAGAATTGTGTATCCCTTGAAGGTGCTTTAGCTGGCAATTGTTATTTGTTTCTAAAGGTTACTTACGGTATTTTGTGTGAGGTAAAAAACATGAATCGTATTTTTACCCGAAAATGGTGTAAATATAGGATTCGGTGGTGTAAAACTTGGATGGGCTGTAAATATATGCATATATAAATATATCTTTAAAACTAAATCTTTCATCTTTCTAGGTTCTCATGCTTTCTTTAGAATCCCATCTACCTATTGAGCACAGAGAAAGCTGGAAAAAATGTGTGGAAATTATAGTAATAACATTGAATGTTGACCTCTGCATTTTACTTGCCAATTTTTAGAGCAACTTTTTCCATGTCACTGGTACTGAGCTTATAGCTGCTAGATGAAAGTTATTGAGCTTGATGGATGCCTCGGATGTAGTAGAATCAGAATTTGCCTTGTAGAATAATTCTTGATGTGATTTGCAGCTATGTAGTATTGTTACTATATTGGTAGTTTACACGATTAAGTGATATCACAATTGTGCTTATATCCTTGCTACTAGCCAAGCTTTTGTCTCGTGATAATACCGAGCAATATTGTGCATGGGTCATACTGAAGTATGCCTCGATCACTGCAGTTTTGCGAGCTTTCTTTATAGCATTGCGTCGTTGATTGAAACAGTTCCGTCAAGATTATTTAGGGCGCGTTCAATTGACCAGCTAATTGAAGACTTTCGAGGATTAACTTGCCGGGCACTTCGAACACATGTGCCAGGTTCAATTCTTTGGAGCGTGTTTCGGGTGTAAACGTTTTTGCATTTATCCTTGAGACTACCAAAAACTCCATCGTGTTCCGTAAACTTGAGTTTTTAGCCTTCTCAACGTAATCGAGTTGCTTCTAACACTTGCTACGCGATGTAAAGTGGCAGAAACCTACGCTCTTTTGTTGTATTCCGGACGAGTCTAGCCTCAAGTTTTGCAACTTCGGTGGCCTGCCGAACGCGCTCTTGTCTCAATGGCTTTAAAGGGGTGGCATCGTGGCACATATGTAAGGTAACAGATATGGTTCTTGTTGCATCAAGTCGGTAACTTGTTGGTTTGCGTATAAAACTACAATTCTGTCAGAGCTTCGTCCGTGGCGTAGTGTTGTTGTCTCGCTCGCGTCACCGCCGGTGCCAAATGTGCCGTGCCGATGCAGCTCATTCTGGGCGCTGCGGTGTTATGTGTGCCTCAATCAAATGAAGACCGTATCTTTCAATACAAATGAATGTGAACTAGGCATCACATACCACAAGAAATTTAATTGACGATCTTTTCTTGAAGTACAATGACCTTTAGTGGCCCTAAGCAGCTTTAGAAAGTGAGAGTAATCGTAGCACTCACGTCAAAGAGGTGCCAACTGTTCAATGTTACCACCAACCTTGTATATCCACTTAGTTATATTTCCAATAGGAACTAGAACACTCTGAGAGCACATACCTTAACCTCTGTCAAGCAAAGCAACGTTCAAATTGGTTGTGAAGTTATAATTTCTTGTTTATTAATGAGTGCCAAAATATTCTCGTTTGTGTTTTTTGACAGTTAATACAGTTTTTGTAATGTTCTTGAAGACCCGTTCATAACCTTTCGCGTTATGTGCTAGCAAACCTCCTGACAAACCTTACTCAAACACACAGAGATCAGCCGATCATCACCAAAATTTGATCATTTACCCTTCGGGATATACCTAACAAATTCTGTTAGTTTCATGCAAAGCCATTCGTCATCTCTCAAGTTATTTTGCCTATAGACATAAAATCAAACCCAAAAACCAACACTCGAACTAAAATATCACCACAAAAATTTGATAATTATTCTTCGTGATATACCAAACAATTCGTGTAAATTTCATGGGAAACCGTCCATAACTTTTCAAGTTACCGTAAACAAAGGTAGACAACAAACAAACGATTGATTGGGTCGTTAAAAGTATTTCAATTGTACAATCCATGCAAACTTGGTAAAGATCCGTTTGTAATTTTTTGAGTTATCTTTGTGCCGGGTAATCAAACGTACAAATTTGACAGTAACAATACCTCCTTCTTGGAGGTGAATACATATTTAATTACCTCCGCCGAGGAGGTAATGTTTTTTTGTCTTGTTTGTTTAGCTATTTGCCTCTGTCTGTCACCAAGATTACTCAAAAAGTTATGAACGGATCGTTACAAAATTTACAGGGATTGTTAGGCATGTTAACAGTAACAGATGATTAACTTTAGTCGAAAATCCGTTCATCTGTTTGTTCGCCTATTTTTTCTTAGGGCCATAACTCGAAAAGTTATGAATGGATTGTCATGAAATTTGCTTCAGTTGTTAGGTATGTATAATACGAAGAGTAAATGACTAAATTTTTCAGATGGTTGGTTCGTTCATTTGTGTTTGCTGCTGTGTGTGATTTTATGCTTGTTAGCAGAATAACTTACAAAATTATGGATTGATCTCTATGAAATTGACAGGACTTATTAGTAATGCTAAAAGACATAAATTATTGAATTTTTGTGGTAATGGGTTGGTCCGTTCGTGCGTTTGACTCATCAATGCGGTACTGTATTTGTGTGTTTGACTTATGTTTGTGATGTTTGATAGCAGCATAACTCAAAAAGTTATGAACGGATCTTCACAAACATTACAGAAACTGTTCATACTATTCAAAAAATTACAGAAACCGTTGATGCTATTGGAAGGCATGAATGATTAGATTTTGGTGTTGATACTAAGAAAATCATGGTTTCGGAACCAATTCTAATTTTTCGTTACCGTTGCCTTACTTGGCGGAGGTATTCGTTCTCAGAGTGCTCTCTAGTTTGAAGTGTATGCTCATAGAGTTAGTTCTCGTATACATTTGTTTATATGCCCCTTTTGCAAAAATGATGCCACAACTCTAACTTATCCGGGACTTCAGGTATTAGCGTTGGTCCCGCTACTTCATGCTGTGTGCAGATGCATCTTTTATCTCTCTGTCTACAGTTGGTGGGCTGGTGTTCGCTCGCGTGAAGCGACGCATTATGATTCTTGAGTTTGAGAACGTCGAGTTAGTGGAGAAGTGCATCAAGGAATACAATGAGAAGGAGATAGAAGACAAGAAAATTCTTTGCGTGCAGGTATGTTGTTTCGTTTTCGTACGTTGTAAAGTAGTTTTCCTTTTTTTTTCCACTACTCACTAGTTTTTCTGTTATTTCATTTTGCCAATGTCACCATCAGGATTGCGAATGGGTCAATTCCGGCTGCTCCTTCTTGTCCCCAACGAGCTTTAAATTCAATTCTTTGAATCCCAAAAATGTCACGAGTCCAATTCCTAAACCCTGGTGACAATGGTACTCTCTCCTAAGTATGCTGATCGTTGCATTATTTTCTAGAAGTGCAGTTATCTATTTTCTGTTGGTAAATTGCTAATTCCTATTTCAGTAAGGATGTTTCTACTTTCAAGTAGCAGTCTTTGATGTCAGTTTTCTGTCATACCAGCGATAGGTAGGCCTACATTATTGTTGTAGATATTATCGTAGTTGTCCAGATATTCTCATAGAAGTGCAAGAACGCAGACGCACGAAATTCTCTACTATTTCTCTGACTTAGACGCAAGCTAAGTATTACCATATAAGCTCTCTCACCGACGGGACAGAGAATAAGCCAGAGGCTTTATTGCTAAGTAAATTAGAATTACGTTCACCGATTCAGGGAGCGGAGAGAGTAAAAAGTTACCTCTTATCAAACATCGTTGTTAGAGGTCAAAGAAGACGTAACACAGTGCAGCTATCCTCATACAGTGGAGAATACTGCTTCGGCCACTGCATTTAAAAGGTAAAGTACAGTGTCGCCTCCCAAAGCTATGTTTGGCAACAGGCAACTCTTCATTGCCTCTGCGCGTGCACTTTTCCACATTGCCTGGTCCTGCACCTGCAAGCTCTCAGTTCTCCGTCGTTGTGCGGCCAGTAGTTTTCACCAATGATTTGATCATCTCTTTCACGTAATAAATCGTTTGGTTACGTCACACTGACGGCGAGAACCCTGTAAAAGCGGAGCCGAGAGTCGCTTTTACCAGGGCCCTCAGGGGTGTAGTCTGGCGGGCCTATTTGCTGTCCGAATACATATGGGCATTATTCACCCACGGGCAAGCCCGAGTGCCCTTCCCGCATCAGATGCTGCAGCTGGCCACGGTTCCTGCGAACGTCCTGACGAGATTAGTTCTGTAAAGTTAGGTAGGTCTTCGCTATTTCCTCTTCTATGCCCCCGAGGTGGACAGTCGAAAGGTGGTGAGTGTCCTATGCCATGGGACTCTTTATCTGCTACAGGACCACGGAAAGGACCCTACGCGCGATTGTCTCTCATCTGTCTTCTTCTCTTTTCTTGTCTTGTGCTGCACGACTGAACGAATTCGTTCGGTAGTGCACAAAATTGGATCGCTGTTATATACGGTACGTTATGTTTCTACAGGATACGGCGAGAAAATCATGAAATAATAAAATTGATAACTTTCACCAGGGGTGCTAGTGTTCACTGCACATGGAAGATTTAGTGACGGCTCGGGAATGTCACAGATACTTCTCTTAACAGGGTTGCAAAGATATGACTAATCATGGATGATTCTTCAAAATATGTTTCTTTTTTTTGCCACCAGTTTGCAAGCACTTTAAGCTGATGATAAATACATTCCTTGTGTCACCATGAACAGCTTGTTTCTTGTTTATGGTCTCAAGTTAATAAAAAAAAAAACATTTTATTGAAGCTTCATCTTTCAGCTGTAGCATTTTCTTCGAATTTAGAGTAGACAATTAAGTAAAGTCTTGCCCAACAAAATTTCATAAACATCGTGTGTCAAACTCTTTCAGACTTTTCGTTGACAAATTAAAAATCAGAATATTGTAGACATTTTGCATCTTAACGTGTCACCTATATAATTCTAAAAGTGATTTTGATGTTTAATTAATGTTTGCAAACTTTTGATGCTAAAGTATACATATGTGTGGTTACCGTGTTAATCAATATCTATGATTTCTGAATAGTAGTCTAATCCGTTTAATTCTCATTAAAACCTACCCTAGCAGAGTTAGTTACCGGGCGCTGGTCACAATTCATAAGCAGTGAGCTCTTCATCTAGTGGCTATGAGGCTATTACGGCGCCCTCTGCTGTTAAACTTTGATTATGTGTGACAGCATGAGCTATTATTCGCTTCATCGCCCCTCACGGAGCGGGCAGTAAAGTTGGATATGTTTAGTTAGTCTATTTTCTGTTCTAGGGAGCAGCGCTTCTGAGCGGCTACTTTAGGTTATTTAGCCGTAGCTAGGCCTTCGGATCATTTTCCCCTCATGCTCGATTTGCTTTTGTTTAATATATTCAAATTCCCACTGTCCAATCGGAAATCTAAAGGCATTTATCCGACATCCCTCCATATTTACTTGTAGACAGCCGATAAATTTTCGCTTGGGGAATGATACTATCCCCTCTTGTTCCGCTCATTCCTGACTTCCTTACCCAATGCGCGTTGTGATTCTTTAGAACTGCCACGTTTCCCCTGGCAAACTGTAGCTAGGTCCTTTCGTTCCTCTCGTTGGATCACAGTGCACGCTGTGGGTAGAGAGGTGTAACGCGGTAGTGTTATTACTGTTTTAATAATCGTGTAATTTTCCTCACGTTATGCATCTCCGCCAATTCTGCCATTGACTGTGAAAGATCCGCCTGAATGCTGGAGTCCGTCTTCTATCACTTCTTCGATTATGAAAGTCCAGTATCTCTTAGCACTTTTCCCGTTTCATTAGCTTCGCCGCAGAGCTGTAAAGTTTTTTTTTTATCATACTGGTATCATGTTCAGTACTGCAATTAACTCTTCGTCTTCTGTCTGGGTTGGAAATATGTTAGTCTATTCATTTTCATCCTGGAGTATGGTCTATCGATAATGGAAACATGGAATTACATATTCTTCAAATTCTGGGAACCCTAACATTTGTGCGCGTTTGCCTAACTGCCATCCAGAATTTAAACAAGTACAAGTAACTTCCATTGAAACCTGCATGTAAATTTGCTACGAATATTTGCCCAGTTAATAAGCTACTTATATCAATTGGTTCAGCTATTATCTAGCCGTCTCTTGATGATACATACTCATTGAGCTGTTTATTCCTAATTCTACACATTTTCTGTTGCATATTGGAAGTTATTGTGGAATTTGTTTGGAGAATGCAAACTTGATTTAACGAGGTTGGTCAGTAGAAGTTGGTAAAAACAAAAATTCATATATTTTTAGCTTTCCTAAACTAATTTGAAGTCCATGGAGAGGGGTCCTGTTCTATAAGCTGGTCGGCTCCACTTTTCTAACGGTTGCAATGCTCTTTTAATGTTCACCATTACTTTCAGGATTCAGACGAAAATCAGCGGAAGCCGCTCTCAAAGGAAGAGCGCAAGGCGTTCACTGATAAAGTAAAAGCCAAGAAAGCCTACGAAGTAGCTGGGCTTTCATC
>LQNS02278076.1:12951221-12961261 GCA_001587735.2 Parhyale hawaiensis | reverse complement strand
GAGGGTAACGCCTCAGAACGGTTCTAAACTACCATTTAGACGCCCCAGAGTTGGGCGCTGTCGCGGGTCTGGTGCTACCGACAGAAGGTGTTCTGTCGGAGCGAGCCACTGAGAAAAAATTCATATCAGTTCTGAAACTGTGACTTCCTTTGTATCAGCACCAAAATTCAATCATACTGTATGTGTCTTTTGAAAGTAGGTACTAATAGCTTCTGTAATTTTGTTGAATATCCATTCATAACTTTTTGAGTTAGCTATGTAATTTAATCATTTAGCTATGTCATTCATTAGCTACAGTACTAACAACTTCCATAAATTTTAAAAAGATACATTTGTAACTCTGAGTTATTTTACTAACAAGCATAGCCTGAAATCAAAAACAGTGACAAACTGACAGATCACTACAATTTAGTCATTTACTCTTGATGATATAGCTCCCTACCTAACAATTCATGCCAATAACTCTGTCAATAACTTTTTGAGTTATGGTGCCAAGAAGAAATAAGGAGACAAACGAAGGGTTGAATGTATCTTCACCAAAAGTTGACCATTTGGTACAGTTAACTTGGATAACAGATTGGTCTAGAGTAGAGATGGACCGAATGTCTGTTTTTCAACAATCGCAAATGCGATTGTTTACTCAAAGTTTTATTTCTCAACTTATATGGCATTTCATTTGCATTCTAGAATCTGTACTCTGGAGTGGACTACTGTATTTGAAATTCGAATTCATTATAAGAGCTTAGCCCTAGGAAATTGAATAGCTAATTAAAATCCATTAAATATTCTTGTGTCCAGGATGCGGAACAAAGACCCACTCCTACATGCACCCCACAAACCTCTTTCCCCAATCACCAACCTTTGAAACAGGATTATTTACTAGTACAGTAAAACCCCTCTAAACCGCACCTCAATAATCCAAAACCCTCCCTAATCCAAACATCTGATTATAGTTCGAAATGCTATCTGAACAAGTGAGCATTTTTCGGATTAATGGGGTAAAGTAGGGAGTTCCTACAAATACCTCTGTAATCCGTGAGAGGCGCTTCTCATTTTTAGGATAAAAGAGGTGATGAGCAAAAAATCTACGCGAGGTGCGGCGCAGAAAGTACGAACAATCGCTCTATAATCTGCATTAGTGTGGAATAGAGGTTTTTTCGGATTTGTAAGTACCCCAGTAATCCGAAATCCCTGCTAATCCATCACTGCCTTCCCCCCGTGCTGTGCGAATTAGAGGGGTTTTACTGTAGATTGACTGGATTAACTAGCTTGCATGCAAGCCATTATTGCTGTTGCTAATACGAGTATAAACTCTAAGTACCTAATAGTTGAATTCTATTATTGGCAGATTGAACTTCAAAAATAACAATTTTTCTGCTCTTTCACCAGTCATGTTACTTTGTTTTTCATTGTACGCTAGGCCGGCACCATTAAGAAGATGTACACTTGCAACACAAGTAGGCAGACAAGCATGATAAGACTTCACTAAGAAAGATTGGGATAAATATTTGAGGGCATCTTCCACCATTTCAGAGGATCTTCATAGGTGGATATGCTTAGATATTTGCAAATACATAGGTTGAATGTTCCAATGAAATATTTTGCAATGGTAAGCGAACGGCAGAGTACCTCTGCCGGATAGTACAACGACCCGCGTTTTTGTGGGTTGCTCCAGATCAGGAGGACAGGTAAGTCGTCACACTTTGTTATCAATAGGTAAGTAGCTACTCTTGCAGTTTTTTCTTTTGGACTTAGCCAAATTGTTGAGGTTTTGCTCTTGTGTAAGTATAAGAGCAACCATCCAGTAGTTCTCCTATAATTTGTCTTAGTATGTCTGGGTAGACTGTAAGTAAACTCTCAAGACAATTTATACTAACATGTTACTTGAACATGGTAGTTAAATAACTTCAGATAAAACCTGGCAACTCGGCTCTTGTTCCCTGTGCAGGTACTAGAGTTACTTCATCTCAGATTTTTTTGTTAAGGCCTCCTGTCAGACCCACTGGTATGTAGGAAGGCACCCAACTCCCTGAACCTAATTCCAGATGACGAGCAAACATCTCGTTCAAATGAAGCCCAGTACATACGGGCTTTGAGTTCGACTTAGCCTCCAGAGGTACTGTACCATTCGCTTACCACCAGTACCAGGAGATATTTAAACAGGGCAACCCCAGGTCCTCCACTGTACTGAATTGCTGTGCTCAAAAAATTCAGCTCCAGAGACTTCTTGAATTCTGAACTCCGCCAGCTCCTCTCCAAGTGCCATAAATACAGACAATGCATTACCACTGCTTTTTGGTAAACCTCCTTTGATCGATAGAACTGATGGTTATGAATTCAGATTCCAATCTAGAATACCGGTATTCAAAAACCTCACGCTAGACACCTGTCAGCATCTAATGGCTAAGCACATCAGAAAACTATTCCCACGAGGTGGAGGGAATTCTAGAGAACGAATACCATATCCGAAACCTATTATTACAATTGTTAGGTCTGTTCAACAAGAAAATGGAGAGTTATATTTTCTGATCCAATGATTTACAACTAGAAAGTTTCCATAAAATAAAAGTGAAGTCCCAAGCTTTAAAAATTCCCAAAGCCAATTACCAGTTTTCCTTTCACAGTTCCAATATAGGGTAGAAGGGATTTCATAAATGAATGCCAGATTAGAAAATTCAAAAGCTTCTATTAAGAATTTTAGAAGAGACTGTCGAATTTAAAAAACTTTCAAGACTTCTAAGAGTTTCAGTGAACTTAGGAATTTAATCAAAATGAATTTAAGTTAAAGTCTTCCTTTAACTATTGTTACTAGAGCACTCACCAACAATTTAGATGAAAGTATGTATTTAGATTTAAGATCATTGCTGCAGGAATTCAGAAACTTCTGGGCTAACGGCCGCGGCTCACCGGGATCCAAACTTTCATCCTATATTGAAGGCTATCATTTACTTCAATAAACCTATTTGAGTTAAAGTTCATATCATGAAGAAGGCTAATAGTTATTAAGGCCTGGAAGAAGTGAGACTAAGACCCAATGAAGGACTAAATCCAAAAAACTTCAAAGTTGTAGAGGCTTTCAAGGGAATCAAGTGACCTTAGAAATAGCTCAAGTCTATACCAGGATCTAGGCAAAGTGTACATCAGACCCTTCCAATCCGAGACTAAGTCCTCTTAAGTTGGTTGAAAAAATTTTCTTAGTCCATAAGGCTGGATGAGAAAATTTTTGTCAGAGTCAAGGGCACTAGCTGAATCTGAGATAGAGTCCCCCAAGTGGGAACTGCAAAAAAAAATTTAAGTTATTCAGGCATTAAAAACTGGAAAAAATGGTCATAAGATCACTAAGACTTAATGATATTTAAGTAACTACAGTAATTGAAACTAAGTCCAAAACCGGATCAGAAAATTTCAAACACTCTCAGGGCATAAGGCTGTTCTCAGACTAAGTCTCAAAACGCCTAGGTATACCAAAATATTTCTAAGCATCAAAGGCACTTCACTGTACAAAGACCTAGTCCCAAAGGCGTCAGTTGAAAATTTTTTCAAGTCCAAAAAGACCGACCAGAAAAATTTTTTAAGTGCCAAAGGTACCTATCCCACTTCACTGAGACTAAGTCCTAAAGGGACCAATCACTGCACTTTTTACAGGTTTCTAAGGCACAAGAGGAGAGGAGCTAGAAAAATTGATGGCACCGCGAGTCGTACTGGGGTCGGGTGCCTACCTATACCCTAGTGGGTCTGAGAGGGGCCTGAAAAAAAAAAAATCTGATATGAAGCAGCTGTAGTACCTGCACATGGAACATGAGCTGAGTTATCAAGTTTTATCAGAAGTTCTTAAACTACCATGCTCAAGTAGCTAACATGTTAGTATTACTGTAATTGTCTTAGGAGTATACTATAGTCTACCCAGACATACCAAGACAAATTATGAGAGAACTAGTAGTGATGTTGCTCTTATACTTACACAAGAGCAAGACCTCAACAATTTGGCTAAGCTCCAAAAACAAAACCGGCAAGAATACACACTTAACAAAGTGTGACGAGACACCAGTCCTCCTGATCTGGAGCAACCCACAAAAACTCGGGTCGTAGTGCTATCCGACAGAGGTACTCTGCTGGAAGCGAGCCACTGCAAAATATTTGCATTTCTACATGCGAACGCGAATACAGGAAACCATGTAAATATTTGGACTGCCTTTAGTCTAGGCTTACAACTTTTTGAGTTATCTTGTTGACAAACAGACAACTAGACAGACAAGAGACAGGCAGACAAAATACAAACACAAAAAAGAACATAACCTTCTTGGCACTTGGCAGAGGTAACCACAGGCTTTATCCCAACATTTGTTATGGTTAGTAAAAGTGGAAGCAGCTGAGGAGGATCACAAATAAGAAAAAGTTTGAGTGATAGGTATAATGATGCTTAAAATCGAGGTCAAGCTTGCAGAATATGTAGCTATAGAAGAGTATTGAGCAGCTGCACCTTTCTCACGTCTGTGAAATCATTCGCCACAAAGACAGCAAGCAACTGCTAAGGTTACCGGTATCTCAGATCCAAATTGTACATAAGAAAAAGGTGGAATTAAACATCTGAACACTGGCAAGTGCTAGACCATAAAATCAATCCTTCTACATGGGATAAAGCATGACGTGCCTAAAACATAATTGAATTTATTATTATTATTATTATTAGCCGCTACCTTTTATATTATACCATTCCTAATTTAAGCCTCCCCCACAGTATACACTGAGATATAAAGAGAGAAAAAACATAGCGACAGTATGGCAAGAGAACGTGGAACCCATGTATGATGGTGTTCCCACACAGGAGCAACAAGATGGGAACAGCATGTCAGGAAAGGAGAGGAAAGACAGACAACAGTAAGATTAGTAGAAGTATGAAAATGGAAAGAAGCAAAGGGGGCACGAAAGACGTCACAAAGGCCTAGCTAATGGCTTAGGTAACCTACACAAACCCCCTGGGGGCAATTTTGAAGTTAACCCTGGAGAAAAACGTTGATAAAACATGCAGTACCGGTATATAGCTACCAACCAATTTACTTTGTCTCAGTTATTGAGATTATGATGAAGGTAGCTATCAGTTATAGTGTATATGATGAAGGCAATGTGCTGCTACCAATAACATGAATTGGTTATGTTGCAACCAGGAACTTCAACAGAGAAACGTTTGAATATATGTAACTAGGCCTACTACTTGAGAAAAAGTAAAAAGTATCTTCAATGAAACCACCACTGCTAGGCCTATGCCTTACTTACGAAATATGTACATAAACTGCTCCATACAAAACTGGATAGAAAGAGTAGCACCAAACAAAATTATCCAATAAGCAATAAACAAAGCCACATTTAAAAATTATATGCACTAAATGCCATTACCTTGCACAAAAAAAAAACTAGAAACAGCACCTCAAACACTTTACGTACGGTTGGTATGGACCCATTATATAGCTACCTTTTACTTTTATTCTATAGGCTAGTTCATGCCTCCCTAATCCATTACAAAATTAATGCTCTAAGAGAGGAAAAAAAGGAGACATAGGACTATTATAGAAGGTACGATAAACTAAAACGAGGAACCCATGCACGAGGGTATTCCCGAGCAGGATCAACAGGAATGGGCAAAAGCTGGGAAAGAAAAACACATTATTTACCTTTCACTTTCTGTGTTTTTCTCCACAGCGGCAGACTTTGCTGATGGAGCTTTTTCTGGTGATGGCTCAGAAGCTGTTCTCAAAAACCTTGTATTTTCTTCAGCCATTTCTTCATCTTCATCATTCATCAGGGGTTCCATTGCTTCGTCAGTGATGGTGGTCAGAAGTGTTTCAAATGCTGACACTTCATCATTATTTTCATTTTCACCATCTGCAGCAGAATTTACTGTGTCCTCCATCTCTCAATACTAACGTAAAGCAATCTTCTCCTCCCAAAAAAACACGTGAAGAAGAAAAAATGTTTTTCTTAATGAACAAGATCTGTAGGCTATGCAAACTGATATTTGTTATCTGTGGATAAAAGTTAAAAATTAGCTCTGTCAGTAAAGGTCATTGATAGTTGTGTACAGATAGGTACCACTATTTTTGCAAATAGTCTACATATCAACTAGCTATTAAGTACCTACCTAAGCTAGGTGTTGGACGCCCCCTATACACCACTACTGCAAATATCCGACAGCTACTTCACCAATATCTTTCTTAAATAGGCTATATAAGAGAAAAAATTTAGCAGTGGACGTGATGAATTTATACTTGCATGGGACCTACACAGGTAGTTATTGTCACAAGGTTCAGTTCATACATGTAAATGATATTTTGGAGTAACTATGAGTTGTTACAACTAGAGATGAATAATCATCATCACTTCATTATTTTAAGCACCATATCTGCCATGGTTAACCGTACAGTGATGCTAGTAGGAAATGACACTGGAGTAAAAATATCCTATCTCGACTTTGGCACCCCTCTGTTGTATATATAGTTAGTAGACTACGTAAAAGCTGGCTGAGAGTGCCACTACTGGCAAAAACTGAGGAGAGAAGCATCACAAGAGACAAAATGTAAAGGAGGCCCGAAAAACACTCGAGTGGAGGGTCCTTTTCATGACCCTCCACACGGGAGCAGGTAGGAGCCCTTGGGATGAGTCTCTCTCACTGGCTAGCTAACATTTGGCGGCCAACCTAGTGGAACAGAAGGGGGGAAGTTGGAACCCTACTCCACCCAAGAATCAAAGGAGGATGAAATTACTCAATGAGACTCCCGAAACTCAATTACTTTTTTAAAGTTATCAAAAATTCAGGTTTCAAATAACCCCCGTAATGTAAATAGCTAGTTCAACCATCAATGAGTAGCTAGCTACCTTCCTAGCTTAGTTCATAAGTATAGCTACCGATAGTGAATAGTGGAACAAGCAGACATTAATACATACCTTAGCTTTTAAAGGTCTATCGACACCTACCACTCTCCGTAACTGATGCCAGAACCAATGACTTGCTGTAGACAAATCCTGATATTTTCTCCAAAAAAGGCTACACATAGATCAATGCAAATCGTTATAAATGTATTTGGGTAGTTATTTTTGCCCAAATAGGTCTGTAATGATCTTCAAAATATTAAGAACATGCATCAATTTCTTGATGTTTCACACGCTGCTGTTGGTGTGACACCGCCCACACATTAGGCCTACTCCAAAGTCTCCCTCTACACACGGTGGCATTTCAGCAGAAAATGCAAGAGACACTGGCACTGTAAGACTGGCCAGTCTAATGTTGGGGATACACTAGGCGTTTACACAACCTGCCTGACATAAGGATGCACGACTGGGACGTCACTAAAGCCACCGTATCTATGCTACCAGTCTTAAGTATGTATCGGAACGGCCCACGAGGAGCACATCCGAGCAACAAGTTGAGAGTAAAAATAAACTTATATCCCTGGCGATACAGCTCTTGTGTCCACTGCGTTTTGTTCTCATGAAATGGCACAGTTGGTAGAGGGAGACTTAGGCATAATATATTGCACCAACAGCAGCATCTATGGTATCTAATTAAATTATCAAGACTTGTGAAAAAACTAACTTAATCACTGGATTGGCAACTTTGGCACAGGTTTTACACTGTGGTAGTTAGTTAACTAATTATGCTTGAGATTACGGGAAGTACATTCCTGTGTTAAGCTCAAACACAATATGGTAGGTTTGTTATTCAGCTGCCATCAAGTGGCACAATGAGACTGAGATTTCACTACTGAAGTCATGCACAATGCTTCACCCAGTTTGGATCGAGTTTCAAGCATCACGCTTTAAGCAGTGATGCTTGAGGTAGACGAAAGGAGAAATCTGCTCCGGAAGTTTCAGTTTTTGTTGACCAATCCAAGCATGATCATTTCACTAATAAACTCCTGAACAAAAAATTTGAAACCAATTGAAAATACAAAAAAAAAATAATAATAAACTCCTTTGACTAGGGATCAGTAATTCCTAAAGGTATAAGGTGAGAAAGACAAAAAAATGGCTAGCTGCTGTAACAATTCACTAAGAAATGTGCATTTTTTTAGAAAATAGCGAATGAGATTTTCAATTGATAAAAATGATAAGACCACAAACAGAAATCGTAGGTAACCTTTCAAAACGGACGCTTACGTGAGCAAAGTATGAACTTAGTAATTAGTACTGCCTCCATTTTTGCTAACCTCAAAAAATTCTTTGTGACATAGTTAGCTACTAGAAATGAGGGTTTCCATCGGGGTTGGAGGAATGTTGACCCAGCTCCTGAAGATAGATAGCACCACGAAGTTCGTTTACGGTAACAAGTTGTTTACCATTTCCATTAACATCTCTCGCCATCCATCCCCAACAAATTTCAATTGGGTTTAAGTTTATCAAACATGCTGGATGACATACAACAGGCACCCCACTTTCTTGAAAGGTCATCATCTGGTGGGCAGTGTGAACCGCTGCATTATCCTGCTGGAAAAAATTCATTACCACACAAACGATGATATTTGCAACATGACGAGATAACCAGCAGCTGTTTGACGAGCCTGCACCTCCTGAAGCTTCATTGCTCCCCAGTAAGAAATGGCACCCAACACCATAAAGAAGTTTCCACCGCTATGACGCTTGGAAAACATTTCAGGAGGCATTTCTTCATCAAGCCAGTACCATTGGAAGCCATCAGGCGTATAAAGATTTTAATGTAGCTGCATGCTTCCGTTCTCAGCTTTAACACCATGTATCGCTTGCTGGTTCGATACTCCGCCAGACACTCAAGCTCTTTGCAGATCTTTGTGTGCTGACTCGGCAAGTTGTGTGTGCATGCTCAGCGCTGTGGCGGAACTGCCCCCCTCAGAGATGAGGGGGGTGGGGGTCTTGGGTCATTTGTTCCTTCCGTCAAATTGGTGCCATAGTTCATGGTGGCCCGAGGGCGACTGCAACTACACTTACTCATCTGGGGCCAGTGGGCCTATACCCGCAGCACAAACCAATGCATGTAGGTTTCCCGAGTGAGAGTGTGGTCTAAGTTGACTTTACCTTTACCTTCTCCATCAGAAAACCAAATTTTAGGCCATTTTTCAATGTCCCATGTTTGTTGCTCGTTAGCAAACTGTAAATAAGCCACTTTGCGATGCGGCAACAACTGAGGAACTTTCAGACGCTTATTGTTCTTCATACCCTTTTGTTATGTTGCCTGATGGTACTGAACTGCAATCAGCATCTCTGAGTGCCTTGAATTGCCTGGAAGAGTGTCCTCTGTCTCCAGAAATAAAACATTTGATTCTCTTACCCAATGCAGGGGAAAATTTTGTTCATCTAGAATTAGATTTTGTCATTTCATAACTCAGGGTCCTTTACGATGTTGCACATCACAGTTTTATTGCAGTAAGTCTCAGCTGCGATTGCGCGCTGCGACAAACTTTGCTTATGCAGTTGAATAATTTGACCACATTCTAATTCAAAGAGCAGATTTTACAGTTTTGACATCTGCGGATGTTACCAACTCGAATCCCGCAGATAAAAATGTTAAAAAAAAAGTGTGGATGTCCGCAGATGCAAAGGCGGATATTTGCCCCATCACAAAACAAACACACGTCCTTGCAACGGCAGTTTGTGCAACACTTGGGAAAAAACTTAGCTGGTGATTTGTTGACAGGGATAGTGCTTGCTCACGTTTAAATCCAAATGAGAATCTGTCACTTTCAGCACTGTGGATGAGCTTAGTGCCAGTGATGGGCACCGTTACATGATATCGGAGGTCGTTACCGTTACTCGTTACTTCCATAAAATTACCGGGGCGTTACCGTTACTCGTTACTGCCACAGAATCGCACGGGGCGTTACCGTTACTCGTTACTGTAACGACCGTTACTTCGTTACTCGTTACATCTGAATTTTTATTGTATAACTAATCTGAACATAGTACAAAGTTTGCTACAGCTATAAACTATGTCATGGCAGGCCTAACTTGAATTTTTTGCCACAGAGTTCGTAATAATATCTTTATTATAATGAAAGTAACAGTCTAGCATTTTG
>LQNS02278076.1:12932552-12949254 GCA_001587735.2 Parhyale hawaiensis | reverse complement strand
AGACGAAAATCAGCGGAAGCCGCTCTCAAAGGAAGAGCGCAAGGCGTTCACTGATAAAGTAAAAGCCAAGAAAGCCTACGAAGTAGCTGGGCTTTCATCCAAGCTCAGTGCCAGACTAGCCCGTATCGAGACAATCAAAGGCAGTTTGACTGGACTGGACGCTCCTACCTCTATTTTGGCTCGGCTTGGTGGAGTCGCCCATGCGCCTCCGGGTGGAGCCGAAACTTACGGCTTCTCTATGGGCATGCTCAAGTCCCTCAACATTAGCCTGCCCTTGGTGAAAGAAGTCGTTGTATCCAATGTGAGTATCGGTGCGTGTAGCTTGTAGGCAGGTGTTGTGCATCTTGAGACTTTCGGTTTCCTCTTCAGAAGAAGCGTTTAAAATCATCGTTAATCAGAATAATTGAAGAATCAAACATATTTTATTTCTTATGATCTTGTTCAAGTGAAAATTCCAAATTATCGAGTTTATCGAAAGTCATTATGAATCAATGCACAGTTTGATTAATGTCTCTTAACCATAAACATTTGTTTCATCTCAGCTTTGTGACCGTACGACTAAGAAAGACGTGAGGGAGCTGATGAGCGTTGCCGGTACCGTGATGAGCATATCAATGAATCTTTCGTCTCGGAGCGCCATTGTTGGTAAGTTCGAAAACTTCTGTCATTCAAGTACTCAACTATGCTCGTCAACTAATACTGGGCCGCAACTCAACATATTTTCCAGTTAAACTTTCTTATTTATTGTTTGATTTTTTTTACGCAAGCTTGCCACTGTTATCTTTGGCTGAAGAAATGCCATAGTTTCGTAAGATGGCAAATTAATAAGGGGCAAAGTATCAATCTACAGTGTCGTGCAAAAGTTAGAAACCGTGAAGAGTTCAAGAAAATAGTTTTGTACCTAAAGTAGAACATGCACACAGCTGCGGATTTCAGAAGTAACTAATTGAATTATTCAGCATTTTAAATTCAAAAAAAGAGCATTTTACTCACTTACTGAAGAATGATTGAACATAAAAGCAAATAAAGGAATTTTGGTCCTGTGCTAAAGTTACGGAAGACCTCAGACCCTGTCTAAACAGTTTGAAGAAAATAAAAAGAACTACTATATATTTAGTGAACATTCCCATACTACCTATATATAGTTGCTGCGCACCTTTGGCTAAAAGATCTAATCAACTTTTTACAGAAGAAAGTGAGTTAACGCCCCCCCCCCCCTACTCCTAAAGGATCCTTCACAATTCTTCTATATCGTGGAGGTTCCTACTGTGAGCTCTGTCCCCAATTATTATCTTCCTAATGTTCTCAATTGGATTCAAATCAGGGCTCTGGGGTGGCCAGGCCATAACTAAGAAGTTTTGCTGTTCAAAGAAAGCTTTAACTTTTCCAGGAGTGTGGCAGGGAGCATTATCTTGCATGAAAGTGGGCGTTGCAAATTTGTGGCCCGTAGGTATGGAAGCAGATGCTGCTATAACAACGGTCTATAAACTTTTGCACTAACATTGCCATGTAAGCGAACTAGTGGTCCCGGCCCATCGGCAAGAGACACTCCCTAAACTTCACACTTCCTCCACAAAATTTTACTGTTTGCTTGACAACTTCACGGATAGTCTTTCTCCTACTTAGCGCCTTACATGTGATTTCCCGTCAGATTTGATGACGTTGAACCTTGATTCGTCATTGAAATGTACCGTAACCTAGATCACCTTTCGTTAGTCTACACTACATGTTCCTGAGCAAACTAAAGCCTAGGTTTTTTATTTTTTTTTAATCATGGGTTTGAAGACAGGGCCGCGTGCTTTCATGCCAGCCCGTTGAAGCCTACGTGAAACAGGACACCAAGATATAGTTCCACTTGACAATGACATAACCTTGCTCTCACGTGAACTTTCTGCACCAGACTTACCAGTCCCTAATACTCATTCTGACAATCAGCCAGTCTTTTTTTTTGAAGCGAACTAAGGCGGCTGCCGGTTGTCATTCCAACTTCCACGTGTTCAAATTGCTTATAATTAGTAATGATACACTGAACATTAGTGTGAGACCTCCCTATCGTGGCAGAAATCACTGACAGGGATATTCCATCATTATGCAAGGACAGAACTCAACTTTTTTTTTCAGTAGACATCTTGATTTGTAGCACGGGTGCCATAATTGTTCGTTTGCGATCTTTCTGGTTCTAATAATACAGCTACACTTTCATATTCAAATATGATATTTAGTCGTTTGAAGTGCAATAAGATATATAATAGTGGTGATTTTTGAGGCGCTTCTTACCTTTTGCTCAGGCGCAAAATTTTCCTATTTGCTTCCATGTTGAATTCTTAAATAAGGGAGAAATGCTCTCAAATTTTGAATGAAAAATGCTGTATAGTTCAGTTAGCTCTGATGTAGTTAATACGCAGCTGTGTACGTGTTCTACTTATTTCATGTTAAACGATCTTCTCGAGTTCTTTTCACTGTAGAACCATTTGGGCAAATGGCAATAAGGTCATTTTGGGGACAATAAATGATTTCTGCCTCACACATTCACTTTTAAATTCAGAAGAGCAATACAAACACTGAAATGACCGCAAATAAATGCTCTAAGAGTTGATACACTCAGTTCTTCTCCATAGTGATTTTAACTCTCCTGAGGCCAAAATAATTTTTTGCCCCCAAATGACATCGCCATTTGCCCAGAATGGTTATACCTCAACTTTTGCACGCCACTCTATTTTCTAGCAAGATTCAACCATTTTAATTTAGTGGGACTCATGCTAGCTATGTAGGGTCTGGTGTACTGAGAACTGTCGGACGTCCTCTGCCTTGATGTCCTTGGTTGCAAGTGTCACCCTCCCCCTGGCGTGTGCAGGGTACCTAATCATGGCAATGCTTATTATGATGACTGGCAGTCTTAAAAGTTTCTTTCGCCATGCTGTATTTTATAACAGCTAGGCATATATGCCATTTTCCCCAGTGTATTTTGATATGTTCAATTCAAGTCAGTGAATTGAGTTGAGCCCAAATAAAAAGTTTCAATTTTAAATTTTTGCCAAACGTCGAACAAAATTGAAGTACGGTATTGCGCAGTGTTGATGATAGCAGTGTAAATTCAGTTCTAGCAGTGAAGGTTTTATGGAGGCAGCCTTCATTGCAAAAACCAAGAAATTGTAGTATTTCTCTTTGTCGATTCATTCACTTAGATATTCATTCATTTATTCATTCCCTCACTCTCTTGCTCATTCACCGTGCTCACTCTCTAGCGCATTCTACTCACTCGCTCATTCCATGCACGTGCCAGCTCATTCCACGCACTTGCTCGCTCATTCTGCACTTGCACTTGCTCATTCCGCGCACCTCACTATCTCATTCTGTGCACTTGCTAAATCATTCCGCATCCTTGCTAGCTTATTCTCTGCTCACTCCCATCCTATGTGCTCGTTCTCTCATTCCCCTCACTTGCTCTCTCATTGAACCCACTCGCTCGCTCATTTTACGCAGTCACTCGCTCACTTTACACACTCACTCACTCACTCACTTTACACACTCACTCGCTCACTTTACACACTCACTTGCTCACTTTACGCACTCACTTGCTCACTTTTCGCACTCACTCGCTCACTTTACGTACTCACTTGCTCTCACTTTATGCGCTAACTCGCTCACTCACTTTACGCACTCACTCGCTCACTTTATGCACTCATCCGCTCACTTTACGCACTCACCCGCTCACTTTATGCCCTCACTTGCTCACTTTACGCACTCACTCGCTCACTTTACGCACTCACTCGCTCACTTTACGCACTCTCTCGCTCATTTTACGCGCTCTCTCGCTCATTTTACGCGCTCTCTCGCTCATTTTACGCGCTCTCTCGCTCATTTTACGCGCTCACTCGCTCATTTTACGCGTTCACGCTCTCATTTTACGCGCTCACGCTCTCATTTCACTTGCTCACTACATTCACTCATTTATTCATTCATGCATTTAGTAATCACTCATACATTCATTATTTCACTCATTCAATGATTCATCCGATTTTCGTTGCTGTGAGGGACCGACCCTGCATGTCAGATGGCTCTGGCTGAATGCATAGGTTATTTGAAGGTTCGCTAGATTGGGTCGTCAAGAGCCAGTGTAAGCCAAGCACTTTTGGCTCGACTCTTCCAGACTGCAGATAGAGGCTCGAGCTTTGTCACTTTGAATCGTGCTACAGGCGTTAGAATTTCAGAGGCAAAATGATAACGTCGACAAAAGTAAAAACTCTATTTCACGGAGTTGGATGAAGTCCTTGAAAGTTTCACAGTTTCAGTTAAAAGTCAACGTTTGAAATTTGATTCAACTAGTCGAAGCCAGCGCAACTGTCTGTAATTTAGGACAAGTCAAACTGAAAAAGCTTCATTTCGCCTTGCAGTTTAACCCTTTAGTGCCTCAATAGAACATCACTTTTCGTAGGAAAAACAATACATGTAATGTCATCATAGGTGTACTGTAGGCTCTAAAGGGTTAAAGTACCCTTTGTAGACAACGTAGCTAGGTACCTTAAGAATACATACGTTGAAAACATGTCCGTTGTGCCTTTTTTTCACTTCTAAGTTTTTGCCTCGCTCGAATGATTGGAAGAAGTCATGAGAACTAGAGGTGTTCAGACAGTTCGTGGTACGGAGGGGAAAATTTTCACCCTGAAATTTACCTCACCTTTACCTATCTTCGTGCAAATGTGTTACTGTCCGTTTGGTAGGTAGCTACTCTTTGCCCAGATTGATTCTACCAGTTTCAGTGTAATTTAATGGACTTGGATATATGATTGAGTTATGTACAGTTGTGCTTATATACAAGTCTGAGCATGTCCAAAGACATCTTGGTATCTCAAATCTCTGAACATTAGTTATTATCAAATATCCTAGTTTCCTAAACTTTACTGTATGGTGCGTGGTAATCACGTTTCGCTCGATTGAAGAGCAAACGAATCATTATTGAGAGCAAGTGAATTTAAACTAGGATATGAAAGCGAAATTATTCTCAGCGCTTATGGTCTAGCTATCTCATGTCGGAATAACCTTTGATGTTGTTGATTCAGGAAGGGCGCTTGGAGCAAACTTTTTTCTGACTTTTGAAATTTCCTTCTTACAAATAATAACCTGCTTGTATCTATCACTGCTACAAGTAACAGGTGGGGCTTGTAATGAAGAAAAATCCATGCCATTTTAAAGTTGTCAATTTTAATTGTGTTCACTAACTTTTGGTCCCTCAGATATTTCCCTGATATAGCTTTGCCGAAATGGAATTGGTCTGACCCCTTAATTGGTATTGATTGAGATGCGTTAGTTAGGCAGTTGCACGGCAACTTCGTTCACTGATTCACAGCTACTGGCCGTGACCAAGAGGCACCACCATATATCTATCGTATTTTTTAGACTCTCAGGGTTGCTGGTTGTAATGTGAGAGTTGGTGCCGAGTAAAAGTAAGAACATATTTTGTTAGTTTCTACTACTGTCCCTTCCCTGTTGCAATTCCTTGTTTGCAACTGCGAAGGTTAAACGTAAGAAAAACTAGGGTTTTAAGTTAATGCAATCGTAATGATATTGCAGAAATGGCGCACCCTGTGGATGCCGTTCAAGCCATCTCCCAACTGCATAATCAGTTCTACTACAACAAGCAGCTGAATGTGCAACTCCATCGTACTACTGACTCCTTACCAGTAGCAATACCTAAAGGCCTGCAGACCATTGGGCAGAGACTCCCTGTTGGTTTGCCTGGGGCTGTTGGTATGGCTGCTGGTGGTAGCGACGGTGGTGGAGACAAATCTCGCCGCCAGAAGCGCAAGAAGCAGCAGTCTGGCGGTGATGACTCTCTGCTCGGTGGTCCTCCTCAGCTCATGGGCCAGGGTGCTGTAGCCTTTGCGCCTCCCTTGGCGTCTCCGACCTCAAAGCTGGCGTATCAGCAGGGTTTCTGCGGTGTAGGTGGCTTTAACCAGGGCTTTGCTGCAGCTATGCAAGGTCCTAATCACCCTATGCAGGGCGGACGTAATGCTGGTTTTGGACCGATGGATGGACCAAATATGGGGCCAATGGAAGGACCCAGAGGCGGGCCAAATCGTGGTCGTCGAGGTGGACCAAGAGATGGTCCTATGGATTTCCCAATGGATGGGCCGATGGGTGGCAGGATGGATGGGCCGATGGGTGGCATGATGGATGGGCCGATGGGTGGCATGATGGATGGGCCGATGGGTGGCATGATGGATGGGCCGATGGGTGGCATGATGGATGGGCCGATGGGTGGCGGGATGGATGGGCCAATGGGTGGGAGGATGGGTGGTAGGATGGATGGGCCAATGGGCGGGAGGATGGATGGTCCAATGGGCGGGAGGATGGATGGGCCAATGGGCGGGAGGATGGATGGGCCAATGGGCAGAAGGATGGATGGGCCAAGGGGCAGAAGGATGGATGGACCAATGGGCGGAAGGATGGATGGGCCAATGGGCGGGAGGATGGATGGGCCAATGGGCCGGAGGATGGATGGACCAATGGGCGGAAGGATGGATGGACCACGAGGTGGTGGGCCAGGGGGAAACAGGGGCGGCCCTCGAGGTGGTAGAATGGGAGGACCCATGCGAGATCTAATGGACTGTCCCATGGACGGTCCAATGGGAGAAGGGAAACGGGGCCAGCGATTTGGCAAGCGGGGTCGTGGTGGAGGACAAGGTCCCACCAGGAACTCGGGATTTAATAATGACTTACCAAATGCTGTTCCCAACTCTGCTCCCCAACAGGATTTTCGGTTCGGCGCGTCTCCGACTGGTCCACGCAAAAAGCAGCCCTCCACCGACACTGGAGAAGTGTCATCGATTCAGGAGAAACTCATGACAATGGCGAGCAAACGACAGGCTACGGGTAACAACTCTTTCTCTGACTCCCCCGGGGGAGGGCGCAAAAGAAAGGGAGGCTTTGAGGGCTCACCAAACGTTGAAGCCAAAAAAAGGAATACGCAGTGGTCCGGTGCTGGGAACACTGGTGCCGGCAACACTGGTGCTTTTGGTGCTGCTGAGACGCGCGGCAATGTCGCCAACCAAAACTCGACTGAAGCCAGTGGCCGGGGCAACAACAACAACAACAACAACAACTGGACAAACAAAGCCAACAGTGCAATACAGTCTAACAACAGCGGAGACAACAACTGGTCAAATAGCGGTAACCGAGGCTCCAACTGGTCTGGAAAAAATAATCAAAACCGAAACTACTCCACCAGTAGCAATCAAAACAAGAATTGGTCTGACGACAGCGGCCAGTCCAAAAATTGGTCCAACACTTACGACCAAGGTGGGAACTGGTCAGGTAACAACCAGAGCGGCAGCGACTGGAATAGCTCAGCAACTAACAACTGGAGTTCCAGTGCTGGTGGTCAGACTGGCAACAAGGCTGGCTACAGCACCAGTGCAGCTAGTGCTGCAGCACTAGCTACTTCACCTACTGGTGCAAGTAAATACAGCAACACTGGTGCCGATGCTAATGCTTCCGCTACTCAGTGGAGCGGTTATCAGCAAAATTGGAACAGCTCGGATGCTTACGCCACGTACGGATACTCGACGGCCGCTGCCAGTAGCGGCAGTGCTGCTGCGGCTGCTACTGCTACTCCGTCGGATGCTGCGTGGCCTGCCACTGCGTACAACTGGCAGACGAGCAGCAGTACCAATCCTGCCGCCTCCGTTACTGCCTATCCTGTCGCCACCGCCACCAACACGGGCATGTCAACCGGTGTCTATGGTACTGCTGCCCAAGGCACCTCTGTGGATGCAACCGGTGCCCAAGGCGCCAGTGCTGCCTATAGCTCGGGCAGCTACGGCTACTGGACGTAGTGACAGGACGCCGTGCAAGTTTCAGATGTAGAGGATTACGTGCCCCCAAATCTCTGGCTGCCACTTTAGGCCCCTCGCTTACTTCCAGCTCATGTTTACATGTTCCCTCCCAATGCAATGAAGTACGTGTTAGCTAATATTCTCTGATCGTCAATGAACTTAGAAAGACGTGGCGCTTGCTAGAAGAAACCCTAAATTTGTGTGTAAGAAAATGTTCAAAGCTATGGGTAGGAAGTCGAGATCTTTCTTGGTAATTACATTCAGCATCTAAATATTCTATGAGGTGGTCAAAATTCCCTATTTTCTTTTAGCAGTTTAGCCATGGCTGCTGGCACGTTTAGTAGAAACGATGCTTTTGTTATCATAACTTCTCTAGTTGCTATACTTCTCCATAGTGATTGTGTAGTTGATGTAGTCATACTGTAAAGATCTTTAACTCAACGACAGTTAGCTACTGTTTCATTACCCTTTTGTTTTTTCTTACAATGAATGTACAAAAACTTCTCCAACTGTTTGGCTATGTGTAGTCTTCTTTCTTGTGCGGTTTTAGAAGCTATTTAGGTTGCAAACTGGCAGCAGAAAGGAATAGGGCATCCTTTATACGAGTGCGCTTGTAGATAGATGCAGTTAGTCAGTGTACCTTACCCATTTACAATGCGTTTCCCGATCAGAAATCAATGGAAGTCAGCATTGAATTTGTATTACGATTCTTGTTTTTACTGTTGCCCGATAGAGCTCGGATACTTACCTCACACTTTATAGTTATGTTGTGCGTACAGTAGTTGAATGCTACTCTGATTGACACGTTCCTTACCTAACCTATGTTTTATGCCTGCCCCATCTATGCTATGTTTACCGTTTACCTGTATTCCACACATTTGTATAATGAGTATCAGGACAGTGTTGCATTTGAATACATATATCCTCAACTGATTTTACATTTGTTGCACCCTGAAACGGTAGGGAACTTACATGATGAAAACCGCAACACTGCTGCATTTGGAGCATAGCTACTTCAATAGAGACTTCTATTAGAGTTGTACCTCTACTGTTGTGTGTGATGCATACTTGAACTATGATCTGTTTTACACATACTTCAATGCTGATATGTTTGTATATTTGAACACTGAAGTGTTTGTGCATTTGAACACTGATGTGTTTGATGCCCCTCAGGGGTATAGGATGGGCCATAGGGTTAGGTTAGTTCGCCCGTCCTATGTTATGGGGAGCAGCGCCCCCAAGGGGTTTGTTTAGGTTACTGTGGCCATTAGCTAGGCCTTCGTGACATGTCTGTCGCGCCCACTTTGCTTCCTTCTGAGTTAATGCTCCTACTAATCTTACTTTCTACTGTTCTTACTTTTCTTCCCCGACTTGCTGTTCCCATGCGTGTTGATCCTGTGTGGAAACACCTTCGTGCATGGGTTCCTAGTTTTTGTCAACCCATGCTGTATGTCCCTTCTTCTTTTCTCTGTGACAGTCTACGTGCGGAAACTGAGGCCTATACCTCGGACTGTACTTGACTGCGTTTGGGGCCTTGCTCAAGCCAAGTTGTGCGCTTGAAGTGATTCTAAGCGCTGTGTGATGCGTGCTGCAACACTACTTACTGAGTTTGATTGGAATCTCAGCACTGCTGGGTTTAATGCATGCATTAGCACTATTGTGTATTATTCATGCTTCAGCACTTTGTAGTGTGATATGTACCTGCAAATTGCTGCACTGGATGCATAGTGGTACAGTACGGTGCTTGTTGCTCCCTCACACTGCTGTGTCTGATGCCACACATTCACGCTGCTGTGTCTGATGCCACACATTCACGCTGCTGTGTCTGATGCCACACATTCACACTGCTGTGTCTGATGCCACACATTCACGCTGCTGTGTCTGATGCCACACATTCACACTGCTGTGTCTGATGCCACACATTCACACTGCTGTGCCTGATGCCTCACATTCACGCTGCTGTGTCTGATGCCACACATTCACACTGCTGTGTCTGATGCCACACATTCACGCTGCTGTGTCTGATGCCTCACATTCACGCTGCTGTGCCTAATTCACTCATTCACGATCCTGTGTCTGATTCACGCGGCTGTGCCCGATTCCCACAATTGTGTTCGATGCATACATTCACATTATAGTGGGATGTATATTGTCACGATGTTGTAATGAAAGCACACATACACAACGCAGTGTTTAATACACTCATTTACATTACCGTGTTTAATGCAGACTATTACAGTGCAGTGTTTGATGAACACATTCATAAGTTTTGTTTGTTGATGCATGCTGACCATCAGGAGTATGTACCGTATATACTGGCAGGCCCTGACGCTGCCATGATCTGTATCGGCATCATTCACTCAGGGGTTGTCCTAAAACCTTTTACGCAGATGTTGCAGCTGGCCGCAGTTCTTGATGACCAGGTTAGTGTGTAGAGTTAGGTAGGTTCTCTATACTTCCGCTCCACGAGGTGGGCCGCCAAATGGTGGTAAGCGACCCAATGGGTTGCTACTTGCTCCCGCGTGGGGGCCATGGAGGCGACCCACTGCACGGGTCTTTCTCCATGTCTTCTCCATTTTTTATCGCCTCTTTGCTTCTGAATTGGCATCAAACTAAACTCGAGACGTTCCAGTAGAAAGGCCGACAGAAAAATCATTCAGAATTCGTTCAAAGACTACTAGTATTGTCGCGCTAGTAATCTTACTACCACCACTACTTCTTGATGCATTCTGTTACACTTGATGCACTCGAGAACTGTAGGTACAATGAAGTGTTCAGTTTTTAAACCAATGCATCTTGTTCACCGACTTCACTCTGAATCTTTCTGAACTGACGCCATTTGCTTCTTTCAGGGAAGGTTCTATATATAGCTAGGCACTGCAATCCCTCACCCTTTTTGCCATGTTGTCGCTCGGTTAACAATGTTCAAATTCACATAAATAAACTAGCAGCTTTGCCCCGACGGTTACACGCTTGTGCTGTATGTTTGCTATGATTTAACAATGCCGTAATGACCTTCGGTACTATGCTAGACTCACTGTAATTATGGTTTCCAAACGACACTCTTAAGGGCTCCTTGCCCATTTAGCATCACTGAACGGATCGCCATGGCGGATTCGGTAGTTAAACTAATTACATAATAATTTCGCTTTGATTTTTTTATAAATTCTTCGTTTCGACTTGCCTGATATCTCGAGAGATAGATGGGCTGTGCAAAACTTTGTTAATTTAAGCTCTTGGAGAAATTTAAGGAGTCTTCTAAATTTTTGCACTAGTGCTACTTGCGAAAATCTAATTACTGGTGTGGTGGCTTACCGTGCTTTTTTTGAGTGCGTATGAATGTGTGAGCCCTTGTCCTGCTCGTGACATCGTAATCAAGAAGAGTAGTTCAGTGGCTGTGCAACTTTCGTTGTTCGTATTTGCGTCTACGGCCGTATAATGCTATGTCACTTTAGGATCAAATGTGAGGATAGATGTTAACATATTGCTTGATAAAATTAGCGACAATACATTTTTGGAAGTTTCGTTAGTGACTGATGTACAGAATTGTAAATAAATATACTAATCTGAGAAGTAGAGAAAGTGGTCATTGTTCAAGATTCTCTTTTCGGTAGACGTTTCGTGTTGACCTTGTTATATACAGTGATGAAATAAAACCACATGGGTTACGATGAAATTTACAGTGAACAATTTTCAGCAGTAAAATTAACCCGGGATTGAAATGAAGAAACTCAACTGTTAAGAATCAAAACAACATTTTCCGAGATGACTTAGATTTATGAAATTTTATCTCTAAAGTCTAAACATTACAGGCGTAGACGTCGCTGCGATTGATGCGTCTACATTTAACGCTGAATGGAAACGTACCGCATTGAAGTTATTAGTGTTGAAACATTGAAAAGTAGTCGAAACGTTTGATCGTCAACCTCTTCTGGGTTGCTGCACGTTACATGGACTACCGCTTAATGTTTTATGTAGCTGGTTGAACCAAGAGTTGAGGCAGTTGTATGCTTCTGTAGAAAGTATAGGTTGATACTAGAAGAAAAAAACTGTCACTTCTAGAAAACACCACGAAAGTAGTTAAATCTAAAAGCAACATGAAAATGCTGACAAAAATTGAACTTACCCTTCGATCATCAGTGGTCAAAGAAATAGCGGTCCAACTAGCTGCCGCATCAGTTCTCATATTTGCATTCGACTTATACACTCACCAGTTTTGTTAAGGCCTTCAAAAGTTTCTTTTTTTGTTGCTGTGTACTCCGTTTTTGCATATTGTACGTGTATAGTTTTCTGGAGCATAATTTTGCGTGACCTTAACGCTACAGGCACTAGTAGTAGTAGTAGTATACTACTTGCATTACTGAGTCGACAGTCTCATTAAGCATACTACTCTCAGTCTTGGGGAATACTTTTCAGAATTCTGCCTGCAATGTTCGATTAATAAAATAGAAATTATTTTTTTTCCATAGTTTAATGTCTATGCATCGTCCTGCATCTACTCTGAATATGGGAGACCCCTGCAGAAACAAAAATTGAATTATTCCAATTACAGATATTTAATAAGGACTGTTGCGTCTGGAAAAGACAAAATTTACTTCTGAACAGTACATTCTATCATTTAATTCAGATGTTCCCTTTTCTTGTTAAGGTGTCTGTCTTTCTGTATATAGAAACTGTGAATGCACTGCAGTTGTCCAGTACCTGCATTACAAACTGTCTACNGCCTCACATTCACACTGCTGTGTCTGATGCCACACATTCACACTGCTGTGTCTGATGCCACACATTCACACTGCTGTGTCTGATGCCACACATTCACACTGCTGTGTCTGATGCCTCACATTCACACTGCTGTGCCTAATTCACTCATTCACGATCCTGTGTTTGATTCACGCGGCTGTGCCCGATTCCCACAATTGTGTTCGATGCATACATTCACATTATAGTGGAATGTATATTGTCACGATGCTGTGATGAAAGCACACATACACTAGGCTGGGTTTAATACATAGCTACATACATTCACATGGCTGTGTTTGATACACTCATTTACATTACCGTGTTTAATGCAGACTATTACAGTGCAGTGTTTGATGAACACATCCATAGGTTTTGTTTGTTGATGCATACTGGCCGTCAGGGGTATGTATATACTGGCAGGCGCTGACGCTGCCATGATCCGTATCGGCATCATTTACTCAGGGGTTGTACTAAAATTTTGCGCGGATGTTGCCGCCGGCCGCAATTCCTGATGACCAGGTTAATGTGTAGAGTTAGGTAGGTTCTCTATACTTCCGCTCCACGAGGTGGGCCGCCGAATGGTGGTAAGCGACCCACCCCATTGGGTTGCTACTACCTGCTCCCGCGTGGGGGCCACGGAAGCGACCCCCTGCACAGGTCCTTCTCCATGTCTTCTTCATTTTTTTTATCGCCTCTTTGCTTTGTATGGCGTGGTTGAGCGAACAGCCGTGCCGTCTAGGGATGTTGATGCTTGGCGCCTTCTTCCTTGCCAGTAGTAGTGCGCTAGCCACTTCGAAACTGGTAGAATTCCTATGAATTGGTATCAAATTAAACTCGAGACCTTCCAGTAGAAATGCAGACAAAAAATATTCAGAATTCATTGCGAGACTACTAGTATTGTAGCGCTAGTAATCTTACTACCACCACCACTACTCCTTGATGCATTCTGTTACACTTTCATTTGATGTGCTCCAAAATTGTAGGTACAATGAAGTGTTTAGTATTTAAACCAATGCATATTGTTCACAGACTTCACTCTGAATCTTTCTCAACTGACGCTATTTGCTTCTTTCAGGCAAGATTCTATATATAAGCTAGGCACTGCAACCCCTCGCCCTTTTTTGCCATGTTGTCGCTTGGTTAACAATGTTCAAATTCACATAAATAAACTAGCAGCTTTACCCCGACGGTTACACGCTCTTGCTGTTTGTTTGCTATGATTTAATAATGCCGTAATAAAAAACTTCGGTACTATGCTAAACTTACTGTAATTATGACTTCCAAATGACACGCTAAAGGGCTCCTTGCCCATTTAGCATCACTGAACGGATCGCCCTGGCGGATTCGGTGGTTAAACTAATTACGTAATGATGATTTCGCTATGATTTCTCTATAATTTCTTCGTTTGGACTTGCCTGATATCATCTTGAGAGATTGGATGTGCGAAACTTTGCTAATTGAAGCTCTTGGAGAAATTTGAGGAGTCTTCTAAATTTTTCACTAGTGCTACTTGCGAAAATCTAATAACTTGTGTGGTGGCTTACCGTACTTGTTTTTTGAGTGCGTATGAAATGAATGTGTGAACCCATGTCCTGCTCGTGAAATCGTAATCGAGAAGAGTAGTTCAGTGGTTGTGCAACTTTCGTAGTTCGTATTTGCGTCTACGGCCGTATGATGCTATGTCACCTTAGGATCAAATGTGGAGATAGCTGTTAACATATTGCAGGATAAAGTTAGCGACAATACATTTTTGGAAGTTTCGTTAGTAGCTGATGTACAGGATTGTAAATAAATACACTAATCTGAGAAGTAGAGAAAGTGGTCATTGTTCAAGATTCACTTTTCGTTAGACGTTTCGTGTTGACCTTGTTATATACAATGATGAAAAAAAGCACATGGGTTACGATGAAATTTACAGTGAACAATTTTCAGCAGTAAAATTAACGCGCGATTGAAATGAAGAAACTCAACTGTTAAGAATCAAAACATTTTCCGAGATGACTTAGATTTGTGAAATTTTATCTTTGAGCATTACAGGCGTAAACGTCACTGCGATTGATTCGTCTACATTTAACGCTGAATGGAAACGTACCGCATCGAAGTTATAAGTGTTGAAACATTGAAAAGTATGTAGTCGAAACGTTTGATCGTCTACCTCTTCTGGGTTGCTGCAAGTTACATGGACTACCGCTTAATGTTTTATGTAGCTGGTCGAACCAAGAGTTGAGGCAGTTGTATGCTTCTGTAGAAAGTATAGGTTGATACTAGAAGAAAAAAAACTGTCACTTCTAGAAAACACCACAAAAGTTGTTAAATCTAAAAGCAACATGAAAATGCTGACAAAAAATGAACTTACCGATCGATCATCAGTGGTCAAAGAAATAGCGGTCCAACTAGCTGCCGCATCAGTTCTCATAGTTGCATTCGACTTATACACTCCCCAGTTTTGTTAAGGCCTTCAAAAGTTTCTTTTTTTTTTGTTGCTGTTTACTCCGTTTTTGCATATTGTACGTGTATAGTTTTCTTGAGCATAATTTTGCGTGACCTTAACGCTACAGGCACTAGTAGTAGTATACTACCTGCATTAGTGAGTTGACAGTCTCATTAAGCATACTACTCTCAGTCTTGGGGAATACTTTTCAGAATTTTACCTGCAATGTTCGATTAATAAAATGGAAATTATTTTTTTTTTCATAGTTTAATGTCTTTGCATCGTCCTGCATCTACTCTGAATATGGGAGACCCCTGCAGAAACAAAAATTGAATTATTCCAATTACAGATATTAAATAATAAGGACTGTTGCGTGTAGAAAAGACAAAATTTACTTCTGAACAGTACATTCTATCATTTAATTCACTACAAGGGAAAAGAACAATTCCACAGACAGAAAGACATATATCTTTGACACTTACGTGACGTCAACAGGTCAACCTGCATTACAAACTGTCTACAGTGTGTGGTAGAGGTTATTGAGTTCGAAGACCTCTTCTCTCTTTACAAAAACATGCAAAAAGTAAGTAAATAGAGTCAATACACCTCACAGTTTCTTGTCAGAATCGTTTTATTCCCTTTTATTGAGTCCAAATCATGAGGAAAGTGCAGGATGATTATATCGTGACTGTGCCAGCCTGTCACTGCAGTCTGCATCCTCGGCTTTATGATGCCAGAAACCTAAATGAAGCACTCATAATTTTTAAGGATGACGGGACCTATAGTTCTTATCGAATGGTATATAGGCAGAGCTGGACAGTATCTTGAAATGTGGTATCTAAATGCAGTATCTAGATACATTTTTAGATACAGTACTTTCAAATAATATGTAGCTATGTTTGATCCAAATTTGAAAGTTGTCAACACGGCGTTATTTTTCTTTTTTATAATGGGGTATGTATCTAGAATCTAGAGACTGCATTTAGTTAGATACAGTAACTAGGTAGGGGTGCCCAGTTCTGTACATAGGTATGATATTTTCTATTAATGCTACTACTGGGCGACCGATCACGGTTTCGCCTTCTCTGCTGCCAAAACCTCTGCCCTCCACAAAAGACGTGCCAGAGTTGTAACGTCACCCGAACTTACAATGCACGGACAACGGATAAACTATCGCGAAGAGGTGAAATTCCTCGGAATGATAATAGATAGAAGACTGTCATGGAAACCCCACATCGAGATGCTGAGAACGCAACGCATGCGTGGGCTCAACCTAATCAAACACCTCAAGACACTGGCGTGAGGCGCCGACCGGCAAACCCTTTTATATCTACTGTATATCAAAGCCTTGTACGCTCCAGACTATACTATGGCTGTGTCATATGTCAATCCGCCAGGACTAAAGTCCTAATGCGACTGAACTCTGTGCACAATGCAGCACTAAGGCTATGCACCAGAGCCTTCCGTAGATCACCCCTAACAGTCTCCTCGCTGAGAATAGCGAACCCTGCCTGCAGCAGCGCAGGGTGCAACTTGCTTATCAGTACCTAGCCCGCTTAGAACTAGTCCCTCGATCCCCGGCCAGGAAGAGTGAGTGCCGAGACCGGGCAGCACTGGCTACAAACTCGCCATTCTGTGTGCGCTCATCACTGTGCGTGCGTTCAAGTAAGCTTTCTTGCCCCGCATTAACCACTAG
>LQNS02278076.1:12882531-12900048 GCA_001587735.2 Parhyale hawaiensis | reverse complement strand
AGACAGCGACAAGGCAAGACAGCGACAAGGCAAGACAGCGACAAGGCACGACAGCGCAAGGCAAGGCAGAGCAAGGCAAGGCAGAGCAAGGCAAGGCAGAGCAAGGCAAGACAGCGCAAGGCAAGGCAGAGCTAGGCAAGACAGCGCAAGGCAAGGCAGAGCTAGGCAAGACAGGGCGAGGCAAAGCAAGGCAAGGCAAAGCAAGGCAAGGCAGAGCAAGGTAAGGCGGAGACTAAGCAGAGACAAGGGAGAGACGAGGGAGAGACGAGAGAGAGGCAGAGACGAGAGACAGAGACGAGAGACAGAGATGAGAGACAGAGATGAGAGACAGAGACGAGAAACAGAGACGAGAGACAGGCAAGACAGAGATGAGAGACAGAGACGAGAGACAGAGACGAGAGACAGACGAGAGACAGAGACGAGAGACAGAGACAAAGACAGAGACAGAAACAAAGGCAGAGACAAAGACAGAGACAAAAACAGAGACAAAAACAGACAAAAACAGACAGAGCAGAGACTAGACAAAACTGAGTCAGAGTCAAGACAAGTCCGAGACAAGACAAGGCAGATACAAGACAGAGATAACACAGAGACAAGACAGAAACATGGCAAGAAAGAGACAAGGCAAGACAGAGATAAGGCAAGACAGAGACAAGACGAGACAAGACAGAGACAAGGTAAGACATGACAAGTGACAAAGAGACAAACACACAAACACACAGACAAACACAAAGACAAGCACAGAGACAACCACACAGACAACCACACAGACAACCACACAGACAACCACACATACAAACACACAGACAAACACACAGACAAACACACAGACAAACACACAGACAAACACACAGACAAACACACAGACAAACACACAGACAAACACACAGACAAACACACAGACAAACACACAGACAAGCATACATACAAGCATACATATAAGCATGCATACAAGCATGCATACAAGCATACATTCAAGCAGACATTCAAGCATACATACAAGCATACATACAAGCATACATTCAAGCAAACATTCAAGCATACATTCAAGCATACATACAAGCATACAGACAAACATACAAACGAACATGCAAACGAACATACAGACGAACATACAGGCGAACATACAAGCATACAAAGATACAGACGAACATACAAAGATACAGACGAACATACAAAGATACAGATAAACAAACACACAGGAAAACAGAGACAAACATACAACCAAACATGCAGGCAAATATACAATAATACAAATAAAGAAACAGGTAAATATAAAATCATGCAGATGGACAAACAAATGGACCGACAAGCAGATGGACAAACGGGCATATAAACTCCACGAAAACATCACCTCCTTGGTGACGGTAAGTAAAACTAACAATAGGCTAGTAAGAGAATATCGAAATGATCACAATTAAGCACAATACATTCTCATTATAGCATTCGTAGCTTAAGTACTTTCCGGTAACTATGAATTCACCGAAAGTGCTCAACCGTTGAAAATGACGGCAATGGATTAACTTTGAACTTTCTTGTATTGCTATTACTTGAATTTTACTACTAATGATAAATCATACGTGAATACTTGATATTTTAATCTTTAGTCAAGACTTGACATCAAATGTTATCATAAGCTCGAGCCTCTTGGCAATAATATATATTCATCCTGGCGTAGAAATCCCGAATGTTAAAGGGTTGACAGCCAAGCAGCAAGGAAATTAGAATTTAACCAAAAGAATATACTGGAAAAGCGCAACACTGTATTTTGTACACCAGCATTGACAACACAAAATGTGGTTGCAACAATAAGTGAAAACGTGAACTCATTTGGCCTCTACTCAATGTTAAGTTTCAACTCCCAGGAAGAAAATTAGCCGAAGAAAAAAGTACTCGGAATGAATTATGAAAGGAAACTCAATCGACTGAAACAAAACGTGCAACAAAAGTATCGTATAGATACGTAGATTGGTACTATAGGTTACTTTAGCCTCATCCAAGCCATAGTAGCTTATGTATTTCTTTCGTGCCCACTGTACGGTCTTCTTTTTTTTTATTTCGCTTCCAGCGATTTGTCTATTGGTATCTCCTTTTCCATCCTGAGGCCATAGGCCAAGCGCGTTGATCCTGGGTGCGAACGTTCTCGTGAATGGATTTACGTGGACGCGTCTACTGTACATTTCTTATTCTTGCACTTTGTACAGCCACAGTTCATTTACAAAGCATATTTGTGTCAAATTTGAGTGTATGCCCTACGCCCCTAAATTTCCAGGATTGTGACGTCAAAATTACGTCACGCCACTGTGGAAATATCAAAGATTCCTCGCTGCAACAGTGGCGTGACGAAATTGTGACGTCACAAACCTGAAAATTTAGGGGCGTAACGCCTACACTCAACTTCGACTCAACTATCTTCTGTATATGAACTATGGTATAGTAGGAAATGCATTGGCTTGAACTACGACTTAAATCACTTCGTAAATCGCATGTCTCATATTAATCACGATCAGTCACTATTGACTACATTTGTTAACAAAAGCTCTAAAAATCTATCTAAAAACAAAAAATGACGACAAAAAGAACTTAAATTTTAGTCAACTCTAAATCATTCTCTGCGAAAATTAAACAAAGTAGACGTTCCAGTTACACTTATTATATATATATATTTTTGTTTTCTTTGGCAGTAGCTGTGGGCTTCCTAGATGTTGACTATCTTGGTCGGCCAATATTTTTCAAACCTCTTAACTCTTTGCAGATTTTACAAGTTAAACCGCACACGAAAATGAAGACGTTTGCCCTCATTGCGCTACTGGCTCTGTGCCCAGCAGTTTTCGCTACTGATTTTGACGACTGTGGTAAGTTTTTGTAATTGCTGACGCAACTGAACTTTGAATCTCCGATTCTTTTTGAAAATACGCGACATACTAAACTAAAATTTTGATTTTTGTTTGGTAATGAGGCTCAGCAGTGTGCAGACTGACAGATTTCACAATTGGTTCAGAAACAAGATACTGTATCCTGCAAAGTATATATTTTTAGCAGTCAACTATCGTGTTATTTTAGGTTAGTGCACAAGGAGTTGATCTTTAAATATCAGTTACTCATTCGGTATTTATATTATAATTTTAAGAAATTTGATAATTGGCAAAACACTTGGAGCAAAGATTGCTTCCTGGGGATCCACGATAGATTTGCATTGCATCAAAAATCCTGTGATTATCAGTTTGGAGTTTGGAATGTTGAAATTTCATCCTTTAAATTTGTAAATATTTCTACATATTTGTCGAACAAAAACGGTTACTGTTACTTTTGGGATATTTGTTAATGCAGTTCATGCCACATTCCCTAATTCTTTGCAAAGTGTCCCTAGCATATTACTCACTCTTGTAGACGCAAGTTTCAATTCATGTGTGCAGGATCGGAGGCTACTTACGTGGCTCTGGATGTCGAAGGCTGCGATGTAACACCCTGCGTTGTCGCTCGGGGAGACTCGTTTGCTGTCAATATTTCCTTCGTTGCAGGTAACACAAGCCACCGCAACGTAACTCAGCTGAAATTATACGAATATAGTAGAAGTTCCTAAGTCGTTATTTATCGCGATTGCGCCCTAAAAAATTGCATAAGTAGAAAAAATTCAAATAGGAGCAGCAATATTGAAGGAGATTTATTGATAAGGATATACTCGTAGTTCCTTTTCTAGGATTATGCGCATCGTAGAGATTGTGAAACGGATAGTGTGACAAAGATATTAAGCACGATTATATGTTTAGAAAAGGACACGATAATTGGTAGCACGACACCTCTTGAGAATAATAACAGAAGAAGTTCTCGTTATCAATAAAAATCCAGTGCAGGAACAGTATGATACTTATTGAGTCCAAGTAGTCTAAAACGAGACTTTGAGTTCGAAATAAAATAGACGAGTTCTATCTTGAATCCGTTATTTGTGATACTCTGGAAAGAAAACGAGGAAGTTTGACGACATTCCGACTACGATATTGTTTGTTGATTCACAGACGGCTAAATAGGAAAAAACACTGAATGAAAATTCACCATGTATTTCATCACTGAGTGTGCTTAATTTAATAAACTTCATAAGCCGAGTCAGAAAAAGTTTACACGTGGGCTTGATAGTTCTCTTGAAAGTTAGCAACAGTGCTATTATTGTTATTATTATCGGATGGATTTCACGACCCAAATTGGGTCGGTTGAGTGATGTTCAGCCCTACACTCTGGCGCCGGGTCACATCCCGCGACCTAAGGCTTAGAGCACTTTGCGAATGATGTGCACTGTTCCAAGCAGAGCGCTCTTCATCTTGAGGGTTCCTGGGGGGAGATGGCCGCACTTCAGCTCTCGCAGGGCAGTCTTGAGGTTCTTGGACATGGCCCGCAGAGCTCCGATGACCACTGGAATGACGTTTACCTTAATCTGCCACAGTCTCTGGAGTTCGATGGCAAGGTCACGGTACTTTTCCTTCTTCTCCGCTTCCTTGTCCACGATTCTGGAGTCGAAGGGGATTGAAATGTCGATCAGTTAGATCGACTTCTCCTGTTTGTCTTTTACGACGATGTCCGGTCGCTTGGCGTGAAGTACTCTGTCGGTTTCCATCCCAGTAGATCTGCACGGCTTCGTTTTCAACCACGGGCGCACGTTCGTGCTCGTACCACCTCTCACTGACCGGGATGTTATGGATCCGCAGGAGGGTCCAGTGAAGGTGTCGGGCAACTTTATGTGCCTGCGCTTGTACTCCTTTTGCGCCAGCACTCCGCATTCGCTAATCACGTGGTTGATGGTTTCATCCGAGCTCCTGCGAATTCTACAGGTACTAGAGACGTTTCTCTTGTCGATCTTGTTTTGGATATACCTGGTTCTGAGGGCTTGCTCTTGAGCTGCCAGGATGGTGCCTTCTGTTTCCCGTTTCAGCTCACCCCTCAGAAGCCAGTTCCACGAGTCTGACACGATTTTGTCCTGAACAGCTTCGAGGTATTGGCTGGACATCTTCATATTCGTTCACTTGCTAGTTTGATCAAGGCGTCGTCGCTGTTTGAATTGGTCAGCCGTTTCGGTCTCTTTCAGCAACTTTGCTTCGACTAAGCAGCGTGCCCACGGGTCGTCGCACTCTCTGAAGTGTTGGGAGAGAGCGCGTTTTTCCTTTTCGACGCAGTCCTCGACGCTGATGAGGCCACGGCCCCCCTCTTTGCTGTTAAAATAAACTCTGTCTACGCACGATCTTGGGCACAGTGCTCGATAGATGGTCATGAGCTTCCTGGTTTTGATGTCCATGTCGGTGCAGTCCTTCTTGGTCCAATTGATAATGCCAGCAGAATATCGGACTACGGAGATGGCCCAGGTGTTGCTGGCCTTTATGGTGTTGCCCCCATTGAGGTGTGATTTCAGGATGAGCCGGAGTCGGGTGAGGTACTCCTTCCGAATGGAATCTTTCATCGTTCTGTGGAGAATGGTGTTATACTCCATGACACCCAGGTACTTGTAACCTGTTTCCTCGATACCCTTGATGGTACCTTCTTCGATGATGATTCCCTCGGACGCAGTAACCTCTCCCCTTTCGATGTTGAGGACTCCGCATTTGCCATCACCGAACTGCATCTTAATGTCTTGGAAATACTGATGGACTATATTAAGGAGCTGCTCTACTTGGTCCTTTGATTTGGCGTAGAGCTTCAGATTGTCCATGTAAAGCAGGTGGTTGAGCTTCATAGTACTGCTGTAGTTGTAGCCCTGGCCGGCCTTGTTCAGGGTCTCGGAGGGGGGGGGAGGGAGGGGATCATGGTCAGGACAAAGAGCAGTGGAGATAGGGAATCGCCCTGGAAGATGCTATTATTATTATTATTATTATTATCGAGGGGATCTCACAACCAAAATTGAATTGGTCGAGCGATGCTTAGCTCTATGCTCTAGCGCCGGGTCGCATCCCGCAACCTAAGACTCAGGGCACTTTGCGAATAATGTGCGCTGTTCCAAACAGAGCGCTTTTCTGGAGGGTTCCTGGGTGGAGATGGTCGCACTTCAGCTCTCGCAGGGCAGTCTTGAGATTCTTGAACATTGCCCCCAGAGCTCCTATGACCAGTGGAACGACGTTCACCTTCATCTGCCACAGTCTCTGGAGTTCGATGGCAAGGTCACGGTACTTTTCCTTCTTCTCCGTTTCCTTGTCCACGATTTTGGAGTCAAAGGCGATTGAAATATCGATCAGTTTGGCCGACTTCTCCTGCATTATTATAACTTCACGCTCGGACTACCACGGACAGGTAATACAACTCAACTGAAGAACTTTGCAACACCGGGAAGCCCAAAACGCTGCTAAAGAAAATCCAACAAAAAGCCATTAACAGCAGACTTAAATGCCTGCACGCCAATGCGACCAAAAGGAGATGCCTTTAATGAATTCCAAACCCTACTAGACCAGGGCACGAAGCACCGACTAAACTGACAAGTCCAAAGTGAAAGAGTGCGTGTCAACCGCAGCACGTGTAATCCTCCCAAAGACCTTGAGGGCAGGGACAGAAGAGTACAACCAATGTCTCTCGTTGTTGTACACCTCATAAAACATACAGAGTGCGGCCACCCCTCTCCTATGGGACAGATTCACCAGATCGCACAGCCTGCTGGCCGAACTAACAAGTCGGTCCAACAGACGTAGGTGACTGTCAGCAGCTGAAACCCAGACCGGTGAGCAATCCTCCAATAAATGCAGCAAAAAAGCATAAAAGCATCTCTGGATAACCTCACTGTCACCAAACCCAGAATTCACCTTACGCAGGAGCCCAGTCTTGCTGGAAGCACGTGACACCAGTCGCCTGAGGCTCAAAAGTAAGCTTCTCATCAGAGACAAGACCGAGAATCTCCAAGGAGCTAGACTCTTGAAGAAAAGTGTCATTATCTTCAAATGTGGATGCTGCGGTAACAATGCTCGACACCGACTGACAATCATAGACTTGGTCTTACTGACATTCAGCTTCATACTCCAGGCCGAGCACCCCGCACTAATGTGCGACAGGTCCGGATTCAGTAACGGCTGTGTGACAGCATTACGCATACGGGGAGGAGGTATAACTGCTATCAAAGTGGCATCGTCGGCATAGTTGATAATCGTGTTTTCCAGCGAAGAGAACAAATCACTAGTATACAAAACGAACAGCAGCGGGCCAAGTACGATAACCTGAGGGACGTCAGACTCCACCGCGACTGAAGCACTCCAAAAGTGCAGACACACTCTGCGTTCGCTCAGAAACAAAATCACGAATGATGGACAGAACCCTACCACCCACACCAAACGACTCTAACTTGCACAATATAGCTCCCTGTGGTTGACCCTGTCAAATGCAGCGCCAAAGTCCTACTGTTCAAGGCGTGCCTCCGACTTACAATCCAGCGCAGACTTTAAATGGTGTAACACCGACAAAAATGCGTCACAACAACTTAAGCCAGTTTTGTAGGTACGCAAACTGACCAGCAGGCAGCAAACTCGTAGCCTCAGCAAAACGACCAAGCTTACAAGTGACCAATTTCTCGAACACCTTCGACAAAATGGGCATCGGCGTAATGGGTCGATAGTTGGTGACATGGGGCGACACCAGACCTTTGGGAATGGGAGTAATATTCCCAGTACGCCAACAACGGGGAAAATCTCCTAATCGTATCAGGCGCCTGAAAATCACTCCAAGCTTAGGGGCAAGAACGCCAGCAAGATGCTTATAAAACATTGGCCCTGGCTACAAACGGTCTAATATGTATATACGATGGCAGCGCCTCCTGTTGCCTGACGGAGGCCAAGCAATGGGGCGTAATGATGTCTAATATGTAAGATCACTGTGACAGGCTCTGTGTGTAACCAAGCAATAAGAAACATTCTCCTGTGTACCATATTTCATTCCAATTTTGTAATGTCTATGAGTACTTAATAAAGATTATTATTATTATTATAGGAAACATGCCCACCGGGTCCACATCTCCATAAGGATTCTAGCCCTCAAGCATGGGAACAGTAAGTCAGGAAAGAAGAGGAAGAACAGAATAATAGAGGGACTCTAATGTTGTGAAATCGATCGGTAAGAGTCTATGATGGAAAAGTCATTCATGCTGATGGGATAGTTGTTTTGATCAGCGTGTAGGCGGAGAGCTGAATGTGAGGGTTTTGCACGTAGTAAGCCGGACCAACATTTAGGTGTATCTGGCTGAACCGGTTTACCACTTGCAAAACCCTCACATTCAGCTCCCCGCCTACACGCTGAGCAAAACAACAATCCCATCAGCAAGGATGACATCTCCATCAAAGACTCTTCCAATCCGGCCGAACTCACAACATCAGAGTCCCTCTACATACACAGAATGAGACCAAACCTCAATATTATAACCTCGGCTGTTCCGCTTCACACAGTCCACAATTAACCCAACACCCGCTGACTGTACAGGAGTTGACATCTGGCCCCTCCCCCTACTTTGGTTCATGCGATTTTTAGACTCTCCCGACAACACATATGCTCCCCTAAGTACATTAGTTATAAAGAATGTTTTTTTATTTTATAGGTGTAGATTTCAGTTGAATTTTCTGATGATGGGATACTTCTCCCGAAACGTTAAAATTTATGATTAATCGATATTATACATAGTATTTGAGATTTATCTTAGATTAAATGCTGTTAACTGTTGTAAGTTGCGAGTAGCCCCTGCGGATTTCTGCCCATTACTTCTTTTCTTGAACGGGAAGTAATTTGCAAGTAGCAGTAACAGAAAATAAAAACATAATAGGAGGGGAAAAGTGGTCATATAAAATTAATTTGAGTTCCTGCCGAAAAACCACAGTCTGCAATGCATATTCAACTTCACGCAATAAAATTAAGTAAATACTGATTCGGGCTCCTTTCCTACCCTACCCCTCCCCCTTCGACTCAGTCAACACGGACATTACGGACGCATTCGGTACTGTTACCAATACATCCTCACTTTTGGTTTGCTACAGTGGATGGTGAAATATCGGACGTCAAGCCATTTCACCAGGGCGTGTAGAATGTCGACGAAACGTGGAACCCATGCACGAAGGGTTTCCTAGTTTTAAACATATGTGTATGAGCTTAAGCCTCAATAAGTCAGTACTGATCTGTTCTACGAGAGGAAAAGGGAAGGACGTATAGTCTGCCAAGTAAACGTGAAATCGATGAGCGAAGAGAAGCGCGCATGGGCACAGCAAGTCGAGAGAAATGGAAGAACAGAATAAAGTATAATTATACTCTGACCATTTTATCAAGGCAGTTTGGGCATGGTCAAATTCCTGTACAGTGTTGCCACTTATATGGGCATTTCTGAGATTTTTCTATATGCAGGTAGTGGGTGCGGCGACGATATGGGCCGAGCAAAATCTCAGAAATGCTATAATAGAATTGGCAATCTTATACAGGACTTTAAGCACGCCCAAACTGCCTTGACAAAATGGATATAGTATGGTAGGAGAATGAAAGTGGCAGAAAGCAAAGTGGGCGCGAGTGCCAGACGTCCCGAAGACCTAACTAATAGCTAATGCATAGGTTACAGTATACCTAAACTGCCCGCTGATATCGAGCCTTTCGCACGTAGGCCTGATGACGCATATCTGTAACCTAAGATAAACCGCTTTCTAATTCACCTATAGAGATCTCAAGTAAAAACCAGTACATTCTTAATGATGTGGGGTATATATTTAAGAACAAGAAACATATATTTGCCGATAAAGGCTGCCGGTAAATATAGGGATGATAATGGATTTTGCATATTGAAAATTATCTACAAATCACTATGACTCCCAGAATTTTGAGAGTTTTACGTGAAAAATCACATGCACAGGTAGTGCACATAATAGTCAACACGAGATACAGTTGATGTTTATCCATTCGACTAGTGGCGTGCTGAGAGAGGCGCTGAAGGGGCGGTGGCCAATGCAATTAGGGGGAGAGGCATCGTAAGAATGTAAAAAGGCAGACAAATATTTGCGTAATATAAATTAAATGCTAATATTTCAATCGTGTTGCACTTGGAGTGACGCGGCCAAGGAGTTTTCGCTGTCATCACTACAGACCGTGCCACGATAATAGCTTCACTCATTTTTTTTAAATATTACAAATGTTTCAACTTTTCCATTTGCTTTGAAACTTTTGAAACTTTTCTGCAGAAGTGTTTACGTATGGCAACAGTTTCTCCGGAACTTCATTAGAATCCTTACAAGATTTCATGAGTTATTACAATTAACGTAATTATTTTGGTGTGCCACTATTAGCTTTTGTAGACGTATTTAAAAATGGGAAAGGGTATAGGTTTGTCTGAGGATGAAAAATCAAAATAGTAAAAATATTGCTAAAGGAACACCTGTTAAGGAAATTGCTGTTTCAATAGGCCGCCATGTAGACACGGTGAAGCGCTCTTCAGCCGACCTTTTACCAAGGAAATGCGCTCGAACTCTTGCGTCCTGAAAGCTTTTAGTACTCAGGATTTTCGTAATGTGAAAAGGCAATTGTTAAACAAGCCAGGATAAACATCGAAGGCTATCTTTAAGGAAGTAAATCTGCTTGAAGTTTCGAAAACAACAATTAAGATGCCGGTTGCTGAGAAACATTGGGAAAAGTGTTACACCTGAAAAACGACCTCCTCTGACGGCCAGGCACAAAGATTCACGGCTGAAACGGGCTCGAGAGCATATGAAGACAAACATGAAGATGGTGCTTTTCACCGATGAAACCAGGGTAACTCTGGATGAACCAGACGGTTGGGGAAAAGGATGGGTTGGAAACGACCAATAGTGTCATATTCGTTTCCGTCGTCAGCATGGCGGAGGAGGCATTATGATTTGGACTGGAATTATTAGAGATGAACATGTTGGTCCAGTGCGAGTGCAAGATGGACTGAAAATAACTTCTGTGGCTTATTTTCAGCTCCTTGAGTCGGCCTTGCTTCCATTGCTTGATGACTTTCCACTGCAGGAGCGTCGCAGGTTAATATTTCAACACGATAATGCCCCGTCTCACTCTGCAAAAGCAGCACGAGTGTTCTTGTCATCTTTAGGATTGAAAGCTGACCATTCGATGGGTTGGACGGCATGCTCTCCTGATCTGCATCCTATCGAATACTTGTGGGGGATTCTAAAGCAGTCTATTTACAAGGATGGAGGGCAATACACTTCGAAAGAAAATTTATGGACAGCTATCAAGACATCTGAGAGCGCAATTCCTAGTTCTAAAAAAAAAAAGACAAAATCTGTCGACAAGAGGATTGAACTTGTTGTTTTCCAGAAAAAAAGGTTTTTATGTAACTAACTGTATACTTCATTGTTTGATTATATTATTAGACTTCTTTGCTTAAAGAAATCATTGCTTAAGCATAATTTTTCATTTATTTGATAATGACAATTTGTAAAAATCTATAAAACCTAATACCGTGGCACGCTTGAAAAGTGATCAAAACCTTCAAACTTTGCTTAAAGGAAAACTACACATTAACATGAGCTGAAAATTTCTGAAAAAGTTTCATTTATGATTCCAAACATAACATTAAAACATTAGCTTTTCAATAGAGATACTTTAATTGTACGATTCAAAATGAGTTTAAGTTCTTACCGTGGCACGGACTGTAGTACATGCAGGCCCCTGTGTGGATATTTAGTGATGAAGCAACTATTATTTCCAATGGAGCCACATCACTTATTTGTGAGTAAAATTTATATGAAACGCTTCAATACACTTTACAGAATACATTTCTTGCGTGTACAATAGCTGTTCTATTTTATCAAGGCAGTTCGGTCGTGGTCACAGTCCTGTATAGCGGTGCCAAATCTATGGGTATTTCTGAGAGAGAAATTTCAGAAATACCCATAGAATTGACACCGCTATTGAGGAATTCGACTCCGACCGAACTGCCTTGCTAAAATGGTCTAACTATAGTCGGCAATTCAACTGCATCGTTTCGAAAAAAACGAAAGAAAAATCTGTATTAATTAGCTTAATGGGACTTATAAATTGAAGCTTATTGTGGGCTTCTACAGTATATGGAGAGTTAGTTTATTGTTTTTATTTTTGCTTGATCAAGTCACTCGACCTATTCGTAGGCATATTTTATATGACACGCTTCAATACACTTTACAAAACACATTTTGCGTGTGCTTGTTAGCAACATTTTGAATCATATAACAAAAATCATACGGTAATAAAAGTATCTGGATTAGTTTACTTGCGGTTTCCCCTAGATTGAAGCGTATAGATTAAAAAAAATTCATGAATTAAAGTATACATGCTACCACCCTCAGAAGATATTGTTCACTAATTGGTGACTCATTGTATCACTAACTTTCTTAACTCCAGTTTTTGGCAAAGACCAATGTGTGATTTACATCTTCGTGAGAATAATTCACTTCAATTCGTCATGTTTGCATAAACATCTTATTGACATCTGTTTTAGGAATATAAACAGGTTTAATAATTGTTACTGATTGTAATGATATGAATGAACAGTCCCAAGAAAATATGTACCCATTTCCAAATCGCTCTACCAGAAATCTGGCCAGTAAAACGTCAAGTTAGAGCGTAGTCTATAGCAAATGTTACCTACACAGCCCCTTGTGGGTCATAGGATGGGTGAACCTAACTAATCTAGCCCTACGGCAAATGACTCATCCTCTGTCCCTAAGAAGGAGAGTGTTTTACCACAGGACCAACTCGTAGCCTATGAGAAAAGCAACTAGAAAAAAAAAAAAGACTACAGGAAGAATAGAAGGCACGAAAGTCAGATCTCCCGAAGGCTTAGCTAAGCCTAAGGTAACCTCCGGGCTCCTCTAGGGGCGCTCTCTTTCCCATGAAACAGGTTAGGCAAACCTAACCATGTGGCCTGTATCCACAACACACTGCGCTACTCTAGTCGCCATTACTATCGGCACGTTCGTTTGGGCGCCGAAATTAATCATTCGATGCTGGACTGGTCCGAAACTTCAGGTCGGTGCGCCGGCTTCAACCGGTCAGTGGAGGCGCTAAGGTGGGCCTGAGGAAAGACTTCGTTGTTGAGGGATGCATGTATATTGGTTATACAGTAGCAACACTGGGGGGCTGAGCGGGCCAGCTCAAGTTCCTCAAAGTCTCCCTGCCCTGTCGCAGTCGTGTGACCCGTTGACTCGAGTTCAGGCATTTATCCTTGATCGGTTGCTCTTAATAATTCAATAAAGTCAATCTTGCTTCATAAAAGGAGGTTATCCGCAGGCTAAACGTTACGGTTTGTTTCTGACACTTGTAACACTATTTAAAGTGGTCAAGCAAAAGCTGGAGTCTGAAGTTTAGGACATAATTCACGCCTAGATGGCTTCTTTTCGGAGCCCAAGTAAACTTGCACCATGGCGTAGAACAGCTGTTATTCGCAATCTCAATTTGGGTTCACTGATTACCAACGGTTCCGAACGGACCAGCAGCTGTATCCTCTGAAATCCTTCAGTAAAGTTGCTACATCTCTTTATTTGGTCAACAGATCACCACGTCTCGGATCTTACCGCTATAGTGACCGCAAACATCGAAGGCGTTGAAACGCCATGGCCAGGTTTCGACAGCGACGCTTGCGCTTACATTGACCTCGGGTGCCCAGTTACCGGTACCGAAGTGGTAGTCTGGTCGTATCCGGTCGAAGTTCTGGAAGAATATCCCACGGTAAGTTTCTTCAGTAATCAAGCGTAACATTAGAATAGGTGAATCAAGTCAGGCTGTAGTATTCTGCCGAACTTCTGGAGGAATATCCCCGCTGTTATAATTTCTCTCATCGACGCATTGCAATCATTTCCGCAATTAAGGAAGGAGTCGATAGGTGTGCGGTTAGTTAGATATAGTCCGAGGTCTAAGCCTCCGTTTTCGCACGAAGACGATGTCACAGACGGAAGGACAAGGAAGTACGGTACCCTTTGAACCCATGCACGAAAGTGCTTCCATACAGAATCGGCGCCCATAGAAATAGCAAGTCAGGAAATTAGAGGAAGAACAAACGGTAATTGTTTTCGAGAGGGGCTTGCATCGTTTTCTATTTTTTTTATTTTAATTTGTTTTTTATACTAATTATCAATATTATACGCATTTTAATTTCGCGCAATGCGTTGTTTTCGAGTTATAACACTTGTGTTCACATTGTTTTCCTATGGGAGAAAATAACCACACTAGCACAGTGTTATGGAAAACCTATTTTCATGTTTTTTTTTTGGGGGGGGGGTTAGGTAGGGTTACGTTAGTTTAGGTTAGGTAACATTAGCTGATTTTATTTTCTCACATAGGAAAATAAAGAGAACTTCCAAGTCAAATATCTCGAAAACTAAGCGTAGCGCCGACTTAAAATGTGTATAATATCGATAATTGGGTTATAAAAAACGAATTAATGTACAAACAAATCATAAAACAACGCGAGCCTCTCTCGTGAACATTTACCAGACAAATTTCAACGCAGTCATTTTTGATGGCCAGTCAACCCCAATATTTTGGCATTTTTCAAATTTTGTCAACCCAAGTGACTGCCTAAAAAATTATTATTATGACTCAAGCGCCAACTCCAGCCTCTTTTTGGACGGACAAACAAAACATTTATCACCGTTATTTCTATGGCCAGCTAATTCTATTATTTTTTCCTATAGGTCAGCCCACAGGACTCTCTGCAAAAAATTATGAACATTGCTCAACTCTTTCTACCTCTGTATGGGTGGACAAACATATACATTTAAATCTTCAACCAAACATTATCACAGCTCGTCGCTTCAATCGTGGGTGAAAAACATGGGAACCCAAGTTAACAGCAAAACAGAAGCGAGCTACTTCACTCAGTTCAAAATGGTGCCCCCCCCCAGCGAGGGCTCGGGCAGGACTTCGTCAGGTTTGTCAAGTCGTTGATAGAAAGCCGGAAGTAAACGAAGTGTAGGGCAGACACTGACCATAAAATCAGTGCCATCTTATGTTTAGCAACCGCGATTGGCTTTAATCTTAAAATATATAGCAAGTTTCATAAAAAAAATCATTTTATTTACAGATCGAAACGGTGGCAACGGTCATACTTGAACATAACGGTGAGCACTACGAAGTCTGCCTCCAAGTGCCTGTGATGATCCTCTAATCATCGGCGAAGCCTCTTTCTAATTTTATCATCTTAAGCTCGGCGCTATCGTAGAAACTTTAATTGCTGATAGCAGCCTAGAAGCAACTCAACCAGTCTCTATTTACGTAGCCGCAGCACGGTTTCAGCTCGCACAAAACTTAACTGTATAAAAAATGATCGAAAATTTCAGTCTTTACTACCATTTTTACACCAAAGCGAGTGGCAATGGAGAATTTCAACTTCCGCTCCTAATTATGAACAACCAAAGATTGATAGTTTAAGAATAAATGCATAATGTTCTAAAACGTCACGCTGAAGTTACGGACACGACTACGCAGGCGGATTAGTTTAGCGTTGGCTCCAAGCTGCTAGCGGCAACGAAACTTGCTATCTGGGCACCTGGCTTTTCGCCAACGCGACAATTCTACACATGACAATATCTACAGAGTATCAGGAAGGTTATGGTGTTCAATTACTGAGTAGTTATAGTACGGCGATTTTTAAAGGGGCTTTACTGTATAATAAACTATTCAACTTAAACTGTCGATATTTAATACCTTTACTTGCAATGAACGTACTGTAAAGACTCTTGCCGTTAAAAAGTGGTTGTGTACATGTGTATTACATGTGTATTACCAGGGCGAGGAGTCTGACTTGTGTTCAGAAACTGTTGTTTTCAAGTTCCACAGTTAACTATATCAGAATATTGTATGCTTAGAGTACACAACCGTCAAAAATGATGGCAGTAATTTTTTAAGCAAGTGTTTTATTATTCTTGCTTGTGGTACAGGTTTGTAGCGCAAAATAGTACCTCATAATGCAGGTTTTTATCTTCCATTAAAGTAATGACTGATCGTCGATACGTTTTGAGTCTACCAGAATAAAATTTCCTATCAATATAGCTAAATGCTCGAATATCAGTTTGTAAATGCTCGAAGGTTGAGCAGCACCAAAAAATATAGTTGGGTCAGAAGAATTCACCGGAAATGCTCAGTGCTTACTGTGATGCACGCAGATAGGTGAACCATCAAGATGGAATTTTAACTGTAATGTATATTAAAAATATTTTGGTCTCAGCTCAGCGTGGTGTTTCTACTGCCACGAAGAAATAGCTAAGGAAAACGTATAAGCTGCATTATGCACGATAAAACACAACACAGTCAGCAAGTTGACATGAGTGGAAATTGCAAGCAAAGTACTGGGATTTATCACCAGAAAGTTTGAATACAAGTCCATGGACATCATCATTCCCTTGTACAAGGCATTAGTGAGGCCACACTTAGAATTTGCTGTTCAATTCTGGCCGCCACATCAGTGTAAAGATATCGATAACATGAAAAGAGTCCAACGCAGGGCAGCGAAGCTGATACCTCAGCTGCGAAACAAGCCGTATGAATATCGCCCTAACGAACTGGGTCTGATCTCCCTCAAGCAAAGACGACTCAAAGGACAACTAATAGAAACATTGAAGTATTTGAATGGTTTCAACGACGTACCTACAACTGGACTCTTCGAAAGCGACCTCAATGATCGCTTGCAAAACAACGATCAAATACTCAAGCATAAAGCTCGAAGAACGACCTTAAGTCAGTAGTTCTCTCCATATTTCATAGTCAGCATTTGAAATAGAGTCCCTTCCGACATTGTTAGTGCGGAGTCAGTCAATGCGTTAAAAAATTCTCTTGACATACATTGGAAGAGACATCCTCCACAGCTGAGAACTCCTCCTCCAGGAGTCGCAAACTCTTAACGGCCGAAGCTTCCGAGGCCCCCTTAATCCGTGTCTCTTTGGCTGGGACTCTTCTCCTTTTTTCTCTTTTCTCCAGTCCTCTATATCCTACTAACATAATGGTAATAGCTCATAGAGGGCCGGGGCGTAAGTTGCGTTTTCGCAACGAGCGGCGCAAATGGGTTAACTGATTCATTGCTGTGTCTCAGGAGTGCCTCCGCACCGCTCCATGTGCAACTGTGTGGAATGTAAATAGTGTGGGTTGTTTCACATTTTATGGGATGTCATGTATAAACATAACATATGTGTCCTTTGCCATTGCATTCTGTAGTCTAGAGGCTTCCGTTGTAGAAATTACAGTATTGTATTCTGGGATTGTGTGACCTACTATGGCATCATCTTAACAATATCCTTTTGATTATTATTATTATTATTAAATCACACCACACTGGCGACGCAGGAACGGAGAAACTCCATGAGGTTAACAAACCCCCACGCAACCAGCCCAGCGGGTGGAGAAAACAAAAGAATCGAAAAAAAAGAAGATCCGAAATCACAGAATAGCTCTGTATACAGATCGTTTAAAGCCGCCAATACCAGCACCAGCAAAGACAGAGCCATCGAGACCATTCCAAACATCCACACACGATGGAAAAAACGAACGGGAATACTGGCCCGTACGGCATCGTAACGGTTCCAA
>LQNS02278076.1:12856014-12866618 GCA_001587735.2 Parhyale hawaiensis | reverse complement strand
TATACATATATATAAAAAACTAAGGCCTAAACGGAAAAAGTTACACGAATAAAAAGTGTTTTTTTTTTAATTTTACATATTATGTGAAAATTTCAGTAAGATCGGACCACTAATAAAGAAAATCATAAAATTTGTAAACGACCCCCTTAAGCCGGGTACCCACGTACTTTCGTTGCCGCTAGCGGCCAAGCTTAGAGACAACTCAACTAATCCGACTGCGGAGTTGCGGCCATGACTTCAGTATGACGTCTAAGAACATCGGGCACTAATTCTTAAAATATCAATGCTTGTGGACTTGAAGCGCTCATAATTAGGAGCAATAGAAGAAAGTTCACCATTGCCTCTTGCTTTGATGCAAAAATTCAAAATTGCGGTAGGGACTGATATTTTCGCCAAATTTTTAGGCAGTTAAATTTTGCGCCGAGTCTGGTAGAGCATTTGTTGCGAAATGCCACAATCAGTAATTTTTGCTTCTCGTCTGCATAGGGCTTAACGGTGAAGTTTGGACGATAGACAAACAAAATAACCAGCGGCCCACCGATAGGATCTTCAGAATGATTTGCGTTTATTAGAAGTTCACGTAGTTATCGGTGAACAATCATACATTACACAACAACAGTCTGACGTCACGCATACCATTGATGGCTTTAGTGCTTTGAAAAAGCGCAGAGATGCGAGGTTAACATTGCAAAACAGCACAAAGATAAGTTAAATTCTACACGGGAAATAATTTTTGGGGACAGATGATGTTAAGGTGGAGTAGTTTGGTCGTAATTCTCGGAGGATGTATGGAGGCAAGACGCCAAATCGTACGTACCAAAGAAGACGAAACAAATTGCCAAATTTGATGGTGGTTGTATCATCGTTTGCATGGGGCTGCTTTTCTGCGAGAGTTGTTCGTAAACTATCAATTATTGACGGTAAAATGATTCCGGAAATTAAATAAAAAAAAATTCTCACAGAAAACTTGGCACCGTTAATTCTGTAGAAAGCCTTGGGCTACTTCCTGATTTTTTTCCAGCGAGGCAGTGGTCCCAGACATACTGCTAGGAATCTAGGACTACGAAGAAGTGACTTGCTGAAACAGCTTTGACATCTTACAATGGCAGAGTGAGTTCCCAAATTTGAATCCAATTGCAAATTCGTGGTTCTAGCAACTATTGCAAATTAAAATCCGTGAATTATTTGTATTATTACTTTCCTGATTTTACCACCGCACCCACATCAAACAACGCGAAACAAGCAGTGAGACTCTGTTCATTATGTCCCATCAATAGACGAATGTTTTATCTCGACATTCCTGCCGGAAAGTCTCACTCGGCCGAGTGCGCTATCACTGGCGGGAAAAAGCAGCAAAGAACAGAAAAAGACGCTCGAGTGAGGGGCCCTTTTCGTGCCCTTCCACGAGAGAGAGGGAGAGAGAGAGAGAGAGAGAGAGACAGTAGAGGTGTCCCGTGGGCTAAGTCTGCTATCTCGATTGACAGCGCACCTCGTGAAGCAGAAAGGAAAATATACAGAACCTACCTAACTTTATAGAACTATCCTCGTCAGCAGGAACTGCGGCCAGTCGCAACTTCTGCGGAAAAAGTACTCGGGGTTGCCTCTACAGTATAGCTTCGTAAGGCCCATATACATATTCTGACAGGGAACAGGCCCGCCAGAATATACCCGTGAGGGCAACTCCGGGATAGACGTCCAACAAACATCTCAAATCTGAAGACCAAGAAGAATGGAGCAAACGTATGCGAAGCGTTAATTAAAGACTATAGAAAGAGATTGGTTGATGTTGAAGTTAACAAAGGCTTTGCTTCAAAGTATATATGTAGAAAACGGGTTTTTAAATCTACGTCCATTTTTCCTCCTAAAAGTTAAGACATCGTGATGATTTTTAATCATGGAATGCCATTTACTCTGTTTCATATGCATACTAGAGAGCACCCTGAGAGTGCATATCTCCGCCAAGCAAGGCAACTCTGACAAAAAATTCAAAATGGTTCTGAAACCATGATTTTCTTTGTATCAATACCAAAATATAATCATTTGTGCCTTTTGATAGTTTCAACTATTTCTGTAATTTTCTTGAAGATCCGTTCATAACATTTTGAGTTATGCTGCTAACAAACAGAAGTCCAACACACAAACGGACCAACCAATCATCACCAAAATTTAATCATTTATGTCTTTTAACATTACCAACAACTCTTCTAAATTTCATAAATATCCATCCATAACTTTTTCAGTTATTATGCTAACAAACCTAAAATCAAACACAGCGACAAACAAACGAACAAACAGATGATCCCAAAACTTGGTCATAAACACTTTACAGTACCAAACAACTCACGTAAATTTCATAAAAATCCGTCTAACTTTTTGAGTTATGATCTTAAGACAAAATAGGCAGACAAACAAACAGATGAACGGATTTTCAGCGAAAGTTATAGGTCTGTTATTGTTAACATGCCTAACGATTCCTGAAAATTTTATAAAGATCCGTTCATAACTTTTTGAGTAATCTTGGTGAAAGGCAAACAGTGAAACAGACAGACGGACAGGCAGACAAACACAACAACAACATAACCTCCTTAGCGGAGGTAGTAAAGGCAGTATGCAATCTACAATATATTTATTCTTATTTTGTTCAGGTAATACCCTTAGAGTAGAAATATTAGTTATTTTCATATGTACGAACACTTATATCCCCCACCCTATAGGTACAACATAAACCTAATGGACTTGCATTTCATATTTTCATGCTACGTGAGGCACTGTTGGTTGTAGAGATACGAGTTTATCGCGAAGCAAGATTTGTATCGCTCGGAAAATTTCTGCCGCTATCGGTGGTAATCATGCGGCACCTCTTATTTTAAATAGATTAGATACCTACTTCACGATAGGTCCACCAACAGATTCGTTCCCAGATAGAAGTCGAGGCCAAGGCTCGAGCCATCTCCAAGTTATGACCGTTATGTCAAGGCATAGACCACACAATCCCTGTTTTCGGTGGTTAAGATAAGATGGGATAGGCGAACTGATGAACTCCACGGACGATGGGCAATTCTATATGCCTTCTGTATGATATACCAATAATTATTTTACTTAAATGCACCAAAAAATCTGTGTACGTAAATCAATTTGATTATTGTACTAGTAAATCGCAGAGTACACGACATAATGTGTCAACTAGAGATAGAGAAACTGCTAGTATTAGATTGGAGAGCAAGTTTTTGTTTTCGAAACCTTTTAAGAAAGTCACAACACAATGTTTTTAAAATTAATCCTGGCGATAGCTTCCATCATTCTTCATTACCTTTCTCAATAGTTTCACTAGCTATTTAATACTTGAAAAAAACAGCATTTCTGGGTATTGATGAGAAAAATATTGAAGCGAATTTCACTGCTTATAATTTTCATGTACGATATTTTATTATCTTTAGGATACTGCAAGGACCGAAAATGAGGGTAATCAGAAGCACCAACGTCAGGTGCAATAAATGAATGAGGTGGGTTATTGTTGCTTCATGAGGTCTAACTAGTGCATATGGTGACCATGGTTAGGCATACTGAAGCAGCACACTTTTTCGTTTTGAGCAGCGGTGGCTTTTTCTCCAAGAAAAAGTTCTTGTATCATTGAGCTGTGAGTAGTATATACTTAGCAGTTGCGAACATTCAGTTAGGGTCTATTTAGTCATAGGTCACTGTGATCCAATCCTCATGTACATAATGGCAGTATCTCACAGAGCAGTGTTGTTCGAACTGGGATCCGCGTACCTCTGGAGGTACGCAACAATGTTCATGAGGGTACGTGAACAAACAAGGGACACACACTACCAAAACAAAGTAATTTGCAAGCGTTTTGTCATTAAGTCATCAATTTTATTTGTGTAATAAGTTTGAATTTATTACCAACACTCCTGTTATGCAGTCTTTTCATAATTAATATACTATATGAATGATTATCCTAAATAAAACTGAGTTTGGTCAGCCATGATGAACGGGGGGGGGGGGCTGGGTTACGTAACAATAGGAGAATTAAGGTAATAAAGGGCATAATAGGCGAAATGTTTGAACAACACTGCCATAGAGGACTGGAGCATTAGACTGCTGCTGATGTTCTGACAAACATTTTGACAAACATTAGTCAAACACAGAAACGGACAAGCCGATCAACTTTTCTAACAATTCGTGTAAATTTCAAGGCAATCCGTCTATAACTTTTTGAGTTATGGCATGAAGCAAAAGAGGCAGACAAACAAACGCATCAACTGATTTTCACCAATTGTTAATCTGTTAATCTGTTCTTCTAACATACCCAACATTCCCAGTAGATTTTGCAAAGATCTCTCCATAACGTTTTGAGATATCTTGGTGACAGACAGAGAAAAGACAAAGAAGCACAGACAAAACAAGACACAGACAAGACATGACACAGACAATACACAAACAAAACAAGACACAGACAAGACATGACACAGACAAGACACAGACAAGACAAGATGCTTAAACTACGACTTAAATCACTTTTTTGGATGGATGTACACTAGGAACAAATTACTGGAAGCCTGTAAAGAGGCTTCAACTTTATCTTCATCAGGCTTTGTTGTTTCGCTATAAGGTCGAGTCTCCAAATCAAGGCGCTTCATTAGTCTCTTAAAGCTCCGTGCTCCATACTTATATATTCGTACTAGAGTGAAAATGCCTTTGTAGCTAAGAAAACATGGCCAGAGGCCAACAGAAGCTGGCTCATTTTACTTAACCATTAACTTCGTAAATTGCATGTCTCATATTAATCACGATCAGTCACTATTGACTACATTTGTTAACAAAAGCTCTAAAAATCTATCTAAAAACAAAAAATGACGACAAAAAAAGAACTTACATATTAGTCAACTCTAAATCATTCTCTGCGAAAATTAAGCAAAGTAGACGTTCCAGTTACACTTAGTATAGATGTATTTTTTTTCTTGACAGTAGCTGTGGGCTTCCTAGATGTTGATGACTATTTTGGTCGGCCAATATTTTTCAAACCCCTTAACTCGTTGCAGATTTTACAAGTTAAACCGCACACGAAAATGAAGACGTTTGCCCTCATTGCACTACTGGCTCTGTGCCCTGCAGTCTTCGCTACTGATTTTGTCGACTGTGGTAAGGTTTTGTAATTGCTGACGCAACTGAACTTTGAATCTCCGATTCTTTTTGAAAATACGCGACATACTCAACTATAATTTTGATTTTTGTTTGGTAATAAGGCTCAGCAGCGTGCAGACTGACAGATTTCACAATTGGTTCAGAAACAAGATACTGTATCCTGCAAAGTATATATTTTTAGTAGTCAACTTATCGTGTTATTTTAGGTTAGTGCACAAGGAGTTGATCTGTAAATATCAGTTACGCATTCGGTATTTACATTTTAATTTTAAGAAATTTGATAATTGGCAAAACTCTTGGACAAAAGATTGCTTCCTCGGGATCTACGATAGATTTGCATGACACCAAAAATTCTGTGATTGTCAGTTTGAGGTAAAAAATTTTGAAATTCCATCATTTAAATTCTTACACAATTCTACATTCTTCTACTTCTAGGATATTAGCTAATGCAGCTCATTCCACATTCCCTAATTCTTGGCACAGTATCCCTAGCATATTACTCACTCTTGTAAACTCAAGGTAGACGCAAATTTCAATTCATGTGTGCAGGATCGGAGGCTACCTACGTGGCTCTGGACGTCGAAGGCTGCGATGTAACACCCTGCGTTGTCGCTCGGGGAGACTCCTTTGCAGTCAATATTTCCTTCGTTCCAGGTAATTATACTAAGCTGAAATTATACGAATATAGTTGAAGTTCCTAAGTTGTTATTTATCGCGATTGCGCCCTAAGAAATTACATAATTAGAAAAAAATTCATATAGGAGCAGCAATATTGAAGGTGACTAATTGATAAGGATGTACTCGTAGTTCCTTTTCAAGGATTATGCGAATCGTAGAGATGTGAAACGGGTTGTGTGACAAAGATATTAAGCACAATTATATAGTTAGAAAAGGACATGATAATTGGTAGCACGGCATCTCTTCAACACAAAATCTTCGATGTATTGAAGGCTGGTTCGGTATCATGGATACGCGGCGGGTAATTCATTTGAATTCCCCGAGGCTTGCTGCTTTCTAATGTAAGTTTTTTCTGCACGTAATCTATGGTGGGAGACGATTGTGCCTCTTACATGAATCAAAAGAGAGAGCACTTGTCTCTCATCAAAATTGGAGACGGCTGTTGTAGCGTATACTTCAGAAGCATATTAGTGACAAAGGTGTATTGAATGAAGACGGGTCGTTTCAAATTCTTCGCTGTCATTCTTTACAGCACGGGCCAAAATAATTTTCAGTTAAGTTTGCCCATGTTATCTATTCACTACTACGGTAAGAAACACCTTAATTTTTTAAGCATTATTTGGGGTCATTATTTCGTGTGACATCGTAGAAGAAGGTTGTAGGCTAAGCATAGCAAAAAGCAAGGAGCTTACGAATTCGGTAAAAGAGTTGATCATTAAAGAATGGAAATCCAAGAAAAGTTATAGGCAAATGTCACCGACACTCAAAATACCGATTACCACCACCGGGTCATTTGTCAAAAGGTTTAAAAATTCGGAAACCGTTGAAAACCAACTTAGATCTGGCAGGTCACAGAAGATTTCCCCTAGAGCTTCAACAAAAATGACCAGGAAAGTGTACGAAAATCCCATGACTTCTCGCAAAGAGCTTCAGGAGGACTTGCTAGCAGCAGGGACAAGCGTTAGCCTTCGTGCAATAAGCCACGAGCTGCACCAAAACCGTTCAAGTTCTCGAACTCCTCGCAAAATTCCCCTGCTGTCGAAACGAAATTCTCATCTGAGATTTGTCCATGAGCACAAAGACAAGCCTGAGTTGTTCTAGGAAAACGTGTTGTGGTCGGAGAAGGACGGAAGGAATGGCAATCGCACCAAAAAAACACCTTCCCCGCTGTGAAATTTGGTAACGGCAACGATATGATTTTGGGATTTTTTTTCGAATGGAACAGGGAACATTCATAGCATAGAAGGGAGAATGGACACTCATATTGATCAGAATACTTTAAGTGAACATTTGCATGCTTCGGTTCAAAAATTCGGGCTACCGCAAGAATTCGTTTCTCAGAAGCACATCGACCCAAAACATACGGCAAAAACCACTAAGAAATGGTTCGCCGATAATCATATAACAACTAGAATGGACATGCTGGTCTCAAGATTTCAATCCGATAGAAAATTTGTGGCGTTTCCATAAATTAAACGACAATGCGAGGAGGCCGAAGTCGATTCCGAAACTCAAAGAAATCTGCAAGAAAGAATGGGCTAAAATCCCTCAGGAAACATGTCAAGGCTTGGTAAAAAGTTATAGAAAGAGATTAATTGCCGTTGAACTGAACAAAGGCTACACCACAAAATATTCAATGTTGTTTTAAAATATTTTTTGTTAGACGAATATTTTTTTTTTTCAACTAAATTCCATAAATTGTTACATATTTTCTCTTATAGGTATAGGCATTTACTAGTTTTTGCTGTTGCATGTGTATTGTTTACGCAAACATACAAATACTGTATCAATATATTAATTTTTGGTTAGCTAGATTTTAAATAAACAATTTCATGGTGTATCAATATATATTTCCGCCCCACTGTTGTAGACTTCTAAAGTAAAATCTAGAAGTTTCTGGAAAGTTTTCGAACCGTCAAATCAATGTTAAAATGAAAAAAAAAATAGTTTTAGACGCATACATTTTTCAACCCCAGATACGTTAAATATAATATAATTCATTATAATTTTTTGGTTTTATCGACATATGTATATCAATTTAGAACTCTTAAATACAAATACTCTATCAATATACCGTATGTATTTTTGGTTCGCTAGATTTTTTCAAGTAAACAATTTCTTGATGCACGAATATTCATTTCCCCCACTGTAGGTACTCGCAGAGAGCGGTTCTAAGTATGGCTGGAAGTAAGAAATTGACCAACGCACAAGAAGAACTGGTTGTTAAGCTGTGCAAAGGTTGAAAATTTTTTACAAAAAATCTGAATATCCTACTTACTAAAACTAGTACATTACTTTCAAGATTCAAAAGACGTGATAGTGTTGAGAACTAATGCAGAACAGATTCTCCAAGGAAGATCTCTCGCTAATATTATGGTAAAAGTTGGGGCGACGGATAAAATAACAGCCAGTGGCCGCCCGAGAGGCTTTTCAGAACGATTTGCGTTGCCCAGCTCACGTAGCTATAAGCGAACAATGAGTAATAAATTACAAGGAGACAGTCCACGAAAGGCATTACTTTTGAAACGGCGCAGATATGCGAGGTTAATTCGTAAAACACCACAATGATAAGCCAAATTCTATATGGGGAAAGAGTTTTAGCAGACAGATGATGCTGAGATTGAGTTTGTTTTGTCATAATTCTTGAAGTCATGTATGTAGACCGAACGCCAAGTAGTACTTACTGTACAATAGAAGCCAAAACAAACGATCAAACTTGGTGGTGGTCGAGGTATCATGATATGAGGCTGCTTTTCTGCGACTGGTGTTAGTAAACTGATTATTATAGATTGTAAAATGAGTGCTGAAAATATAAAAAAATTCTCAGAAAATTTAGTACCTTTAAAATTTACAAGAATAACGTTTTCGTCGCAAATCATTAGTTTTCGAGATATTTGACTTTGAAGTTCTCATTGTTTCCTATGGAAGAAAATAGCTGGTGTCATTACAGGCTTGGTAACGATCCAGTAGAAACATGACAGAACCCAACCCAACCCAACCTAATCTAACCGAAAGTACACTTTAAAATAATAGCTCCTTCGCAACTGCGTACTTACCAAGCTATAACGCAACTCCCGGAACACGTATCATGCACTGTCGGAACACGTAATATCACGATGCCACACACTAATAGAAGAAAATGAGCGTTGTTGCCAATTACATGAAATGACACACGCTTGTAAAGAATTTTCAGTTATAAATCGGGCCAATATAATAATACGCGGGAAAGTTAAGTAACGGCATATGCGGAGTGATTGAGTGAACTGTCTGAGGGTAAACATTTTCACACCGTTTCTTGGCAACCTCAGAGCAGTGTTTACACGAGTTCAAAACACCGTGTTTTCGGAAATATGCAATTGATTTGTTGTTTACACAGTGAAATTCTTCAATTAGAAGAAAATAATCGGATGCGCACGAATCCATGTTTGAAAACTGAAGTTTGGGTGGGAACCGCATATGGGTTTGTTTACATCCAAGCAGCTGATCGCATCATTAGTGGGAGCCGCGTGTAGTGTGTTATGAACTAAAATCAAAGCTAATATAATAAGTGTTACAGAAAGTGCGCTATAGCTCGATAAATAGGAATTTGCGACATACAGTATATTCCCGTAAATTCTCTTCAATTGACTCGATTAAATTACTGAAGACAACCTATAGCATACCGATGTTATTTTCACTGTGTAATTAACAATGGAAACTTCAAAGTCAAATATCTCGAAAACTAAGGATTTACGACAAAAACGTTATTCGTGTAAATTGTCTTAAATTGAGCCAATTTAGATAGTAAACACAACAAAAATCATGAAAATCGTGTGTAAGTGAAAGTGAAATAATACCCTATGAAGCGGCTCGCTGAAACAGCTTTGGTCTTACAATGGCCGGGTCAGTAGCTGAATTTGAATGCAATCGAGAACTTGTGGCGACACTTGAAAACTAAATCCAGGAAAGAGCTCCAACAAACATCTCAAACCTGAAGACTAATTGCCAGGAAGAATGGAGGGAGTAAAATACTTACTAAAGTTTGTCAATCTCTACTTAAAGACTATACAGGAAGAGATTTGTTGCTGTTGAAGATCATACAGGCATTGCTAGGCCTACAAGCCATAAATAGTGTAGCTTTTTAGACTCAAAAAATGTCATAACTTCATCTCAATACGGGTTCAGACGGGGTATAAATACAACCCAAGCCATCTTTAAAATGGTCCATGATATTCCTCTTGCTCTTGATAACAAGACATATACTGTGTGCGCCTGTTTTTAGATTTGAGGAAAGCTTTCGACACTGTACATCATGTGATTCTAATACCAGAGCTAGAATACTATGGAATTAGGGTAAATATATTACGACTTATCCGAAGCTACCTTAGTAATCGTGTGCAATTTGTTAGTGTTTTCGGTCACAGTTCAAATAATGCAAATATTAATGTAGGTGTTCCCCAGGGTTCAGTGCTAGGTCGGTCCTCTTTTATTTAGTATATATGTCAATGACATCGTAGAATTTAGGGGAATTGGTACTATACTTTACGCCGACGACGCAGTTTTTTTTTACATAACTGATCCATGTTTTGAAAGCACTATTACCAAACTATGATTTTTCATCACTGAATTACTTGAATGGCTACAATTAAATCGTCTAACGCCAAATGCTGACAAAACAAAAGTTATGCTGTTTACCTCTCGCCCAAGACCAGCTTTAATTGCCACCAATTATGCTGAATGGCAAAGTTTTAGAATGCGTTAGGTGCTTCAGATATTTGGGCATGGAGATAGACGACCAA
>LQNS02278076.1:12831203-12850448 GCA_001587735.2 Parhyale hawaiensis | reverse complement strand
TGGAAAGTCTTGGGTGAGAAAGTCATGGCTCGAAATGCAACAAACACTGAGGATTTGTGGACAAAGCTTCAAGAGGAATGGGGCAGGATTGATATTGAACGATGCCGCAATTTAATTGAATCTTGCCTTCGAAGATGTGTTAAAGTCATCAAACATAAAGGATCGTTCACAAAATATTGATTAGGGATGAAGGTTTTTGTTAAATTTGTTGTTTTGTTACGTTTTTTGTCAAGTGTCCCTTAATTCTGCTCACACTAAATTCATAATTATAAGTTAAACATGCATAACTTTTTTCTTGTCCTTCGGATCGTAATAAATTCTTAGCATGTTATTAGGTATCCCAATACCTCTTTTGTGTTAAAATTTCAGCGTTGAACCTTTTACAGTTTTTAAGATATGAAATTCTTTATTTTTGTCCCTTAATTATGCTCGCAACTGTACTTCTCTTGGGGCCATTTGGTCGGCCTATGTCTGAAGCATGAGCCAGTGCGTGTGGGTTTCCTAGAGAAGGTTGCAGTCAAAATTGACTTTGCCTTAACAGTAACGCATTCGGATGGTTGAATGAATGAACACATGCAAACGACTAACAAGTAGACCGGCCTTTACGAGTTTGCTACCTGGGGTTCGGCTGCACAGGGCACCTCACTTTACTGGAGGGAGATTAAAGTCGCCCATTGTCTAGTTTCATCACGAGTGCTGCAGGACGTTTCCGACATTCTAGTAAACCTCTGCATGAGTTTCGGCGGTGCTGCGGGGCTTTTATATGTGATCATGATATTTAATGTATGTTAGACTCCAGTACGAAGACGGGCGGTGATTTAAATTTGGGTTCCTTAGTGCTGAAGATCATTTGCAGCGGAAATTGAAAGGGTCTTTGATATTGCCGTATGATTGCTCCGCCTCCTTTTCCCCTGTCTGTAGGTTGTACTAAAGTACTGTCCATAGTAAACCGAGCGTCAAAAGAAAGTTATCAAAACTTTAGGGCTTGGGGTTTCTTGATATTTGGGGTAAAGAAAAAAGTAATAGCTGAAAATTTCAAATATTGTTTCATCGAATCAAAAAAAATTTAAGAAGTAAGTTTAAACCAAAGAAAACGAGCAGCACAATGCAAAGGAAGCAAATCAGCCAAAAGAGCAAGTCTGAAAATAGGAAAAACAGGGGAAAATATCATCAGCAGAACCATGAAACTGGGAGGAAGCGAAGTGGGCACTAATAAAAAATATCCCGAAGGCCTAATTATTGTTCATGTAGTCTTCAGGGTTCCTCGACCAGCGCTTCTCCTAACATAGAATTGGCTTAACGAACCTAACTTACACAGCCTGGCACGATGGCCGTCGCCGATTATACAATGACGATGGTGTGTAGACCATCGCTATTGGAAAAACTACGATGTTACGATGGAACATCGCAAAAATCCATCGGCGATAGCGATGGTCCGATGGAAATCGTATGAAACAATTACCGATGGCCATTTTCTGCATCGGCGATGGTGTTATGAGGAAGAAATGGTCCGATGAAATGACTGAACATGCCATTGGCGATGGCGTACGATGGGCATCGTCATCGGTTGTTTTTCTGAAGCCGATGAAATAAGGCTAAAACTACAGAAAAACAGCCTTTCGAGTTTGAAACATTCATTTTATAGTAACATTAAAACAAAGAGGGGGTTACAAAGTTTATCTTAATACATATCCCAGATCTAACAATGTCAATTAATAACCTGGGCCTTACATTTCACACCTTTCATCAGCGAGGAATAGTATTAGTGGTTTGAAAATCGCACACAGGCCGAGGTTATAAGAGATGCTGTTTTTATTCGATGTTTGTGGTCTGAGATGTTTGCATTTTTAAAATGTGTTAATGCGATGGTCCATCGCCGATTGTGACGCCCTACGATGGCCATCGCCGACGGTTATTTTATCGTAGGTCATCGCCGATGAAAGTTGGCGATTTTTGGTTCCGATGCCATGGAGTGATGGTATTGCCATCGCCATCGTTAGGACGATGACGATGGCGATGGCCATCGTAACAACGATGGCGATGGCCATCGTAACAACGATGGCGATGGCCATCGTACCATTGATTTTGCCATCGTAATATTGTAACAATTGGCGATGCCGACCTCTGCTAACTTGCCCAACTGTACGAGTCACGGCCTACCCTATGCCTATTGAGGAAGTAACCAACAAGGCTACAATATTTACCAAAACTTTACACAAGCTATTTACAAGAATAGTATACATCAATTAGAGCACTCTGAGAGCGCATACCTCCACCAAGAAAGCCAACGGTAACGAAAAATTCATATTGGATCTGAAACCATAAATTTCTTTGAATTATCTCCAAAATTTTTAACCATTTGTGCCTTTTGATAGTAATAACAGTTTGTGCAATTTGCTTGAATATCAGTTCATAACTTTTTGAGTTATGCTGCTAACAAACATTATGACAAACATGAGTCAAACATACGAACGAACCAACCGATCTGCACCAAAATTTAATCATTTATATCTTTTAACATTACTAACAACTACTATAAATTTCATAAAGATCCATTCCTTAATTTTGGAGTTATTGTGCTAACAAGCATAAAATTAGAAACCGTGACAAGCGAACAAACTGATCATTACAAAAATTTGGTTATTTACTCTTCGTGATATACCTTAAGAACTTACGTAAATTCTATAAGAATCCGTCCATAACTTTTTAAGTTATGGCATTGACAAAAATGAGGCAAACAAACAAACGAATGGATAGATCTTCAGAAAAAGTTAATCATCTGTTACTCCTAACTTACTTAACAATCCCTGTAAATTTTGTCAAAACTCGTCCATAAATTTTTGAGTTATCTTGGTGACACACAGGCGGAAAGACGGACAGATAGACAAACAGGCAGACGGGAAGAGAGACCTAACGAACACATAACCTCCTTGGCGGAGGTAATAACATCATGTCATAGCAAGAGCATGAAAACTAGATGGCCTTGATTGCAATCGGGAGTTGAAAAGGCTAGAACGAAGCGGTGGAAAAAGGTGCACCTGATAACTGTTGGTACAAGATTTTACTGTTTATCAGACGCGAGAGACCTGGTCATTGTGTGAACCAGGTCAGCTGCAGTAACTAACCATGTCACTATAAAAAGAGAAGCAGCTGAGCATCTACGATCGACATCCCCTCACAAAAAGGACCGTTTCTGCATCGGTGAGTATACATACCTACAATTCGTTAGCCCAAGCCACCGCAATACGTCTATATAATTGTTACTATTTTGTATCGAATAGTACCTATAACTTATGAAGTGCACCATCACAGAAGGAATTATTATTTTTAGATTTGATTTTATTATTATATATATTGTTTAACCTCCGTAGCCGCAACTCAGGCGTTTCAACAGAGAAACAACTGGTGCTGCATTAAAATACCCCATATTGGGTAGGCGTGGTGGCCACATGCGCTACTACGGGCAGGGAAACAAGGCGCAAAGTATAGGAGACACTCAAGTGGTCGGCCCCTTTTGTGTCCTTCCACACTAGAGAGACTAGAGTTTCAGATTATAAGATTGTACTTTGACAAATCTAAAAGTTTTCGGTTAATTTGAATTGATATGAATAATTATGTCAACTACGTAATATTGTCTTACAAACTGGCCTAATGTGTAGCCAAACCCTAGTCTACTCCATAAGCATTTTCGCCAATTTCAGCACTTTGAGTCATTTTCTTCATCCGCCTTCCATGAAATATGTTTATTTTACGGATTGTGACAGCTTGCTTCTCCACAACAGGCACAAAAAAGGTCATGGTAAGTGTCCTGTTAGACTGCAGACAACCACATCTCTGTGTACTACATACATGGTTCATGAATTGAACATCCACATCGAAACATCTCCTATACCTCCGAAGGAGCTATAGGGCAGCATCCGGACGGAGTGTTTTCGGAGTCAGTGTATTGGCGGTTTCATCACGTGACCACCCATATTCAGTTGGGTCAAATAATGGAAGATCTGGCAAAGTGGTGGACTTTCATGCTGAAATTTGAACATACAGTAAGCTACAGTAAGCTCGTAAGACATTTTGCCTGAATGCCTCAGTTGTTGGAGGTATGGTCTTTATAGAGCTGCAGCGGCTGTGATGTTCTTCTCTCCCATCTTTTTTTGACCACACATTCTCAGGCACAGTGCAGATTCACGGACTGTTCATTGCCTTCAACCTCTATGGACGAGCACACCAACAATGACGAGTTTTGGTACGCCCAGCACCAGATGCAGGTCCTCCTCAGAGGGTAACAGAAGAGGCTTGCTTGACCACCTTGCAGTGGCGGCATTAATTAAGAAATATGCAGTAGACGGATGAGAGGGGGCTGGCGTAAAATCACGAAGGGCTGACGCTGCTACGAGATATATGTATCTACCTACTGTATGTTGGTTACTTGGTAACAATATTGGCGCTGAGTGACGAATTTGCTCTTTTCATGGAAGGGGAGGCTCAAGCCCTAGAGGCCTTTCCTCGCTTTTCTTGGTGCAGCAATTGCCACCTTGTTGAGCATAATAGCTTGCTGGTGGTTCCTGGGATCTATCCTAACTTTCACCCTAATATCTTGCACAGGATTGCTCCTGAGCAGATAGACGTCATCAAGACCAGGATCAAAATAAGGAGCTGCAGAACATGTTAATGCCAAATGAAGCGGGTCAGCAATAGCTTACATGTATAGTCTCATCACAAGGGAGCCAACCTCAAAAACAAGATGTGCAAGGATCTCTTTGGTATATCGTAGGTTAGCCAGGAGTAGGAGGTGGTTAATTTCCTGAAAAAGGCCATGAACAACTGGTAGGTAGCCTTCTCAGGTTATCCTCTTGTCCTGGACACTGTTTACCTTAATGCACAGGGAGGCATGAACTGACCTTTCCATAAAATACAACAAAGCCCTCCCGCTAACTCTGCAGCCATGGAGAGGCCTGCTGATCACAGTTGGAAATATGCTCAGTCCACCATGCCGGTGGTCGAGGTTAATTTCGAAAAGGTGGCATCTCTCACGGGCAACTTGCACATCTTGGGGTCACAGTCCTACAGGGTGTAAAAACAGGAGGAAAGAGGGAGCGGGAAGAGGAAGACGAGGGATATGATGAGGAAGAAGAAAAGATGATGAAAACGGAGGAAAGTGACTAGCCGAATCTTCAGTAATATGCGTACAGCTTCGGTTCAAAATTACAAAAGCAGCAAACTTTTTTCCTTTTTATGCTGGTTTTGATCCATTTGTTTGAGCCATTTAAAGGTATTTCTGTTGTAGACACAGTATTAGCAAGAGCGCATCATAATTACTCGGGAGCGAACTACAGTAGGATCCATCGTAGCATTGGTGCAGAGGCGCAGGTGCAATGGGAAGATGAAAATTGAGGCGCAGGCGCACTACGTGTGAAATTGAGGCGGAGGGGCGCAGGCGCACTGGCAAAAATAGAGGCGCGCACAGCCCTGATCTAACAGTTCTCATCCAAATGACTGCATATTACATCAACCAGCTGTATCATATATTCATGGACTGTGAACACTACCTTCTGTTGTGGCAAAGGGCTTGATAGATTCAGAGAAGTCGACGGCTTGCATGCTTGCCTCCCCTTGCTCCATATGCCACACTCTTAATTAATCGAATAATCATAGTGGCTACCTATCAAAGGTAAGGTAAATATCTGAGGCTACAGCTTTCCACATTACACGCCCAATGAAATATTCCACGTAGTCCTTAACTCTACCTTTCTCTAGCCAATGCACACACCACAGAAGTGCACCCATCAATAACCGACTATTGATTAGGCCTGTAGGTAAGACAATATGACCTTATTAACATACGGTAGTTATTCCAATCACTACAAATGAACTGAAGACTTTTAGATTTGTCAAAGTATAAGTTTTATAGTCTGAGACCCTTTAGATTATTCAGAGACACAGAAATATAACATATGTCATTGTCTTATATGAGCCTAATTTCAAAATAATCAGTTGGAAGTAGTCCACTAATTTACATATCATGCATATGTAAATGGGAAAAATCATATAAAAGGGTAAAACTAGGATCAGAGACCTAGAAAGCCTTGGGATGGATACAAAAATTACCCTGTTACTTTACCAAGTAAGCAATCTATAGTCTTACTACAAAATTTGGCCAATGGCCGCCTAATTTGCGTAATTATGATATGCAAATGAGCAAATCATGATAACATGATAAAATTAGAATCTTTGACCCTCTCAAGATAGGGGTAGACTTGATATTTCCCTTGTACCTCCCCAAATAAGCGAGCTAGAGCCTAAAAAAGAAATTTCAGTAATGGCTGATTTAATTAGCATATTACGAATTTGCCCGAGGCTGCCAAGGTGGCATCAAGCAGATTCCGAGTCAGTACCCCTCAAAGATATAAAATCCACAAAAAAACTTTGTGGGGACGCCAAAACCACGTTCACCTAAAACTCAGCTTTTTACAGCTAGACTATAAGCGTTTTATGACAGTTTTACCTACGGACAGTATTAATAGCGCTGAATTAGTTATTGTCCTACGCATTAACTACAGCACAAGGGAACACATATATTTTTTTTTCTTGTTGCCGCAAACCTAAGAATTGCTCCTAAGTCACGCTTAAACGCTGACTTTAAACATGCAACTGGGATTTAGCTAGCAGGTCAGTTTTTTTAATAATATTCGTACATAGCATTTTCTTAGGAATAGCTTTATAGAACTCGTGTGAAAATGCTCCTAGTGGGTGTTCTGGAGTAATAGTACTAATGAAGTAAAGATACTGATCGTGATTACTCGAAAAGGAAGGGTACGTGACAGAAAAAAAACTGAGATTTTGAGTCACGAAGTGGATTTAATGAAACTACTGTTGAAAGAATTCCAGCAACAAATTATTTGTTTAACAGTGAGCTATCCGGGGGCATGATGTAAAGCGGGCAGTTAGGCAATTCCAAAGAGGAAGAAAGGGACATGTAGGTATATCGATAGAAACGCAAAACTCATCTACGAGAATTTCAAACACGTCACGGCAATGTAACTAAGGTACGTTCGATTGAGCCCCAAATTAAGCCTTCGAGACTCAACTTGTCGGAAACTGTAAACAGGTGCGATGGCATCGACTCTTTCAATTAGGTGTCAGGCAAGTCCCTTAATTGGTTACCCTTGAGACAACTAGCAACTCCATCGTGCTTGGTTAGATTTAATTTCCTGCTGGCTCAACCTAATCATGTTTCATCAAACACTTGCAACATGATACAAACCGACATAGCCACTAGCCAGCAAAAGCAGAGCTCTTGCCTCTATAGTTTCTGACAAGTCAAGTGGGCTCGACTTAAATGGACTAAGACGTTCCAATAGAACGTGCCGACTCTTCATCATCATTAGTTGTATTCACCAAAGTCTATACCTGGGTAATACGTTGTATGAGCCTCTTTAGACACGACCACAATATTTGGAATGGGAAAAGCCAGGGAGACATCGAATGTCGATAGAAAAATGGAACAAACACACGGAGGTGTTTCCACACCGGATCATATGCAATGTCCATGAGAGCAGCAAGTCGGCCGAAATCTAAGAAGATCGAAAAGGAAGAGATCGAGTTTGCCGAGAACAACGTAGAACCCATGCACAAGAAGGAGTGTTTTCTTGCAAAATAAACGTAGCTACATGGGCCCAAAAATTTGAGGAGGGGGGAGGGGAGAAGAAGAGCAGCAAAATGCAATGGAAGCAAATCAGCCAGAGAAGAAAGAAAAATAATGTCCTGGAACTTAGAACACCATAATTGACATGAAAATTGCACATCTGAGTCATTTACTAAGATATATTACCAGAGTGACTAAAATGACTAAAATTTACTAAATAAAAATGAAAAGGAATACATTTTGATTTTAACTTTGCAATTGATATGATGTCGTTAACACTTAAAGTCAATTTACCTGATGCACAAACTTTTCACGGTGTCTTGAGCACGAATGTTAACATCAGTGTTAAAAGCGCAGTATACATAGAAAAGAAACGATTAATAAGTAATAATAACTACATTAAAGTAATCACTTAAAAAGACTACATGTCCATACAAATTATATGTAAATATTATGTGAGATATTGAGCTACACGTTTGAACGTTACAAAGTATACGATTATAAAGATCCTTATATTTCTGTCTTTGGCAAGGCCTTCATCGCGCCCAAGGTCAACCATCTTCTTTCCTGTTTAGTAAATGACAAAGATAGGCAATGTTGTGCCTTATTACATGGCAAAAGTTATTTTGTTTTTCATTTTATCCCACCTTTCCATTTTATCATCCATTCTTTTCCTGTGTAGTTCTGCTGCACGACTTACTACGTGGGCCATAAGCTGAAACTTTTCCTAATAATAATTCTAATAATAGAAGCATTTCAGGATGGGTGTGGTTAGGTGTAATTTATAGATTACCACGCTATTGATATTACATCACGTTAAAATGTCCTAACGGCGAAATGACCAACGGCAAATTACATGGGCCGGGATGCATGAAACTAAACTAAGTTTATTTAGCTCACAGATTTTCCCTTAACTTCAGAAAAGTGCACTTTGTGAGCTGCGGGCACATTCACAAACGATTTTCATTTTCCCGCCAACAGAGATTTTCCTTTATTTTTGTACTTCAGTTGCGGGTGATAGGACCACCCTTGAATACAGTAAAGGAACAGCTGAAATTAAACTCCGATGAGGAAACATAACGAGGGCTAATTAGGTCCATTTTACAAAAGATTTATATTCTCCAAGTATTCCTACAAAAGTATAGCTTAAAATTATTCTTTTAGTTTCGTTTATCCAAGCGCTCAACTGACAGAAAAGTTTCTTGCTCGTCTGGCCGCACGAGCAAGCTTCGAAGCGAGGAAGCCGTAGATCCAATTTTCTATTAGATACTGTCGAACACTTGGGGTGCGAAAAAAAACTGATTTTGATCTTTTGATATTCCTTATAGTATGGCGCGTTCTAACTATCGTTGCTTATTTAAAATATTAGAAAAAAAAAACACAGCTCTTGAAAGAAACACCCAACTCCATAGCGAGTAGCGGAACTTTTACTTAGGCTGATATTTTCAGTGCTGTTTGGGTCGACATACTCAAGGAAAAACATAATCTTCGGACATTTTGTAGCGGATAAGGGGAACAAAAGACTTCACGAGCCCGAATCAACATATCAATGAGTTTTCTCATCTAATCGTCTGAAGTTTTAGTTGCGTCCTTGCAAACACAGCGTTGGATATCCGGTGCTTCCTCCAGAAAATAGTCAGCTAGGCTATCCTACTCAGCATTCAGTTTGCAGCAAGCACATAGGTAGCTAAAGAATCAATTTACCGAGCAAAGAAACTGTCTCTACATTTATAATGATTTTCTATTCATTATTTCATCTTTTTTTTTACTAAAATTTGTTGTAGGGCATCTAAAATGAGAAAATATGACATGTACTCCAGTCACGGCAGGAACGGAAGAAATCAGCTGGTCGTTGGCGTTATATTTTCGCGTTCCATCTCTGCTCGTAACGGGGGGCTGTGATTGGTCGATATCGGGCGAGGGATGATTTTAAGCATTTGCACGCAGAAGGGCCTAAAGAGACGATAAATGCGTTTGAAATTGTTTTGTGCTTTGGAGATTTAGTGGACTTAAGATGTCCTCAGGATAGGGCCATTTAAGCCGTTTAAAGAAGAAATTTCTATTTAGCGTTACGGGCGTTTTGTGCATCACAGCCCTGTCAGGTGAGAGCACTTTCTTCCGCCGAGCAAAACCAATGTTAATAAAAAATTTAAACTGCTTTTGAAACAGTGATTTCTTTTTGATCAGTAGCATGTCTTTTGACAATAATGAAAAAGGTTCGATAATTTTCATGAAGATCTATTCATAAATTCATGAGTTATGTTCTGACAAACATTGGCCAAACGGACAAACCGATCATCACAAAAATTTGATCATTTGTGTTTTTCAACATTTTTAACAAATCCTGTAAATTTCATACAAGCCGTCCATTACTTTTTGAGTTACCTTGGTGACAAGACAGACGAAGATACACGCTGACGGACGTACAAGCAGACAAATAGACATACAGCCAAACGAACATATAAGCAGAAACACAAACTGACGAAAACATAACCTCCTCAGTGGAGGTAATTAAAACTAACAGTTGAGAGACTCTCACGGGGATACCAAAATGATCACAGTTAAAAACATTGTTTGCTACTATTAGTAGTCGTAGCGTAAGCAGTTTCCGCTATGAGTGCTTAGCCGTTAAAAATGACGCCAATGGATTAATTATGAACATTTTTATTGCTGTTCCTTGAATTTTACTGTTTATGATAAATCATACGTGAATACCTGATATTTTAATGATCAATGCTATGATAAGCTTGAGCCTCGAGGCACTAAAATATATAAATCCTGACATAGAAATCCCGAATTTTGAAGGGTTGGCAGCCAAGCAGCACAAAGAAATTAGAGTTTAACTAAAAGAATTTATGGAAATGATCAACACCGTATTGTGTGTGACATTAGGGCCAAAATTCAGTTGCAATAATAAGGGAAAACGAGCACCTCCAATCAGCGTAACGTTACAACTGCAGGAAGAAAATCAGCCTAAGAAAAAAAGTACTAGGAAATGAACTACGCAAGGGAACTCAATCGGCTAAAGCAAAACGTGCAGTAAAGTTATTCTAGCTACGTGGATTGGTACTGTGGGTTACTTTAGCCTCATTTAAGCCATTGTAACCCATTTCTTTCGTACCCACCATATGTAGTGGTTTTTTAATTTCACTTCTAGCGACCTGTTTTTCTGTAGCTACCTCGTTTTCTTTCCTGAAGCGCTGGCGTCATGCGCGTTGGTCCTGTGTGCGAACGTTCTCGTGAATGGATTTTCGTGGACGCTTGTACAGTATTGCATATTTCTTTTTCTTGCACTTTGTATTGCAGGAAATGCATTGGCTCAAAGTATGACTTAAATCACTATCTTGCATCATGTACACTAGGATAGAGAGGTTTTAACTTGCTCTTCATGCAGCCAGCTTTTGCGCTTTGCTATAAGGTTGAGACTCCAATCAAGGAACTTCATTATTCTATTAACGCTCCGTGCTCTTGCTAGTGAAAATGCCCTCGCAGGTATCGACACATTGCCCGCGATTTACAGGAGCTGGTGTATTTTACTTAGCCAGTAATATCGCAAATCGCATGGCTCATATTCATCACGATCAGTCGCTAATGACGACATTTGTTAACAAAAGTTCTGAAAACCTATCTACAGAATGTACCAACACGAAAATGAAGGCAAAAAGAACTTGCATATTACTCAGTACTCTAAATCACTAATCTGCGAAAAGAAATATATAACACAGTGCAGTTGCACAACATATTTCTTCTTTGGCAGTCGCTGTGTGAGCTCCCTAGATGTTGTCTGTTTTGGTCGTCCAGTGTATTTCAAACCTTTTGATTTTTTGCAGATTTTACAACTTAAACCGCACTCGACAATGAAGACGTTTGCCCTCATCGCATTGCTGGCTCTGTGCCCTGCAGTCTTCGCTACTGATTTTGTCGACTGTGGTAAGTTTTTGTAATTGCTGACGCCATTGAACTTTTAACCTCAGATTCGTGTCTTACACGTGTCTATAAGTTTGGTAATAAAGCTTAACAGCGTACAGATTGACTGAATTTACTAGCGCCCAGGAACAAGATACTATGCCCTGCAAAGTAAATATTTTTACCAGTCAACTATCATGTGAATTTGGGTTAGTGCGCATGGAGTTGATCTTTTCAGTTACTCATTCACTAATTATATTATAATTTTAAGAAATTGGAGAATTTGTCAAACTCTTACGCTAGAGATTGCTTCCTTAGGGGTCCCCTACAATTTGCATTGCTTGAAAAACTCTGTGATTATCAGTTTGAAGTGTTGAAATCACATCCTCTAAATTTTTGCACATATCTACATTTTTGCCAAACCAGAAGAGGTTTCTTCTACTTTGGGATATTAGTTCACGCAGTCAGCCGCATTCCCAAACTTTGTGCAAGATGTCTCTAGCATAGTAGTTAATCCTGTAGACTCAAGTTTCAATTCATGTGTGCAGGATCGGAGGCCACCGACGTGGCTCTGGACGTCGAAGGCTGCGACATACCACCCTGCGTTGTCGCTCGGGGAGACTCGTTTGCTGTCAATATTTCCTTCGTGGCAGGTAACACTGGGTAATGCGATGTTACTAAGTTGAAATGGTCGGGGACGTTTCGAGCGAATGCCAGTTCGAGCGAGCTCAATGTGAGACGTTTCGAGCGAAACTCAGTTTGAGCGAACCTGGACCTTTCGAGCTTAAACCAGTTCGAGTTGAAGGGCGAGCTGCCATACGCAGGCGCATTGAACAGTACGGTATATGTGTAACAGTAGGGTGGCGTCCGACTCGCGTAAACTAATTTGCAAAAAAATTACCTAACCGTATTCCACATACCTAAACTGTTTAAAGGAATAATATTGCTGAAACTGGCAAATGTTGAATCCATAATTTTTCCAATGATGCTGTAGTTTTTACGATTAGGAGAGGCGGATATGTTAACGACGCGTACGCGACGGCACAGTTTAGGGCAACATTTTACCGACACTCTCCGACCGGGTACGTGCCTGTTACGAAAAAAAAAACAACCTAAATAATGATAAAATTTTATCCTTCACAGAGCTGAAAGAGTGTGTAGATGCCTCAATACATATTTTTGTGCAACTATAAAGATTGTAGGACACTCAGGACACTCAGGAGGCCCAAATGAAATGATGAAGAAACAATGCAAAATAGCTACTGATAAACGTACTAGGTTTTTATGACGTCACAAGCCCATTTCCCATGATGCACTACAGCTTGGCTCCACTCCGTGGGATAACCTGTTAGTTTCATAATCCTTGGTTTGAACAGTTAATACAGTTTCCATGATGTCGTGAAGAACAAACAAACATCATGTATTTTCTCATACGGATGCAGCAATAAAAAAAAAAACAGGCGCTGCACCCTGAGGTATTTATATTTTACAAGTAACAATCTTAAAACTAATACATCCTTAAAACTAAAACACAGGACAGGATTTACTGTAGACTTGGAGATTTAACCTGGTAGGTAGTTAATGTTAACCAGTTAGAAACTAAAGAAGTAGGGCAACTTTCTACACACACGCATGTTTAATACAATTTCATTCTATACATTCAAAGAAGAAAGTGCAGTCTTGAAATCGATACATTACATAATCTCTTAAGGTTTGTAGTAGAGATACTAAAGAAGTAGCACAATTTGTGACAGACACGCATGTTTAATGCTGTTTCATCCTACATACGAGAGATGAAAATACAGAACTTAAAATAGACATATTATTCTTTGAAACTTTGAGGTAGGTGCGCGTTGTATGTAGCGTTGCAAGCCTAATTGAAATTTTTGAGTGCGATTTTGTTCAACGTTTTCAGTCTATCTGCGATAACAATAGAGAAAATTTAAATCTAAAACTAGACATACCTTATACAGTTTAAAATGCGATCTGCGTTTTCCAAGGCGTGACATTTCATATCCCTTATAATATGATACGCATCTAGAAGTGTAGAAATAAAATAAAATGGACGTATTACGATTTGAATTAGGGCTCTCCGAGAGGGAAAGAGAAATAACAGTTATTTTCTCATATGGACGCTGTGTCTAACGCTAACTTAGGAATTTTTGTTATATTCCTGTTTTTACAACTGCACCTACGTCATACGACGTGCTCCAACCAGTGAGACTCAGTTTATTATGTCGCATCGGTATAAGAATGTTTTACCGCGACATATTAGCCGGTTTCAGTTGGCCAAGTGCGCTACTACTGGCGGGAACCGAAGCGTAAAGAATCGAAAAAGAAGCGAGAGAGAGAGTGTGGAAGTGTCCCGAGGACTAGGTCAGCTATCTCGATCGATTGCCCACCTCACGGAACGGAAGGGGAAATGTTGAGAACCTACCTAACTTTATAAAACTAACCTTCTCAGCAGGGGCTGCGGCCAGCTGCAACATTCCTGCGGAGAAGGCACTTGGACTAACTGGGGAATAATGCTAAACACTAACATTAGAGAGAGTTATCATCTACTTTGTTGAGAATCACTGGCAAAATGCCTACATATTATTTGCAGAAAACAATAGGCCAGGGCAAGATGTTGCGCAATAGTAAACACTTCGATTGCAAGGTTTCCAAAGTAGGGTGAAAAGTGAAGCGTGAAGTTTAGAAGATCTAGACCAGCTAACCATTTTTTCCAAGAGTGAGAGAGAAACTGACATTGATGACAAGGATGATGAAACTTAGAAAGTTAACGCTCCCAAGCTGCTGAGCACCATAGGAAATGAGCTTGTGACGTCATATAATCATAGTACGTTAATAAGTACCTGGCTGTTTTACATTGTTTCTTCATCAATTCATTTGGGCCTCCAGAGTGTCCTACATGTCTATAATCTTTATAGCTGCACAAAAATATGTATTAAAGCATCTACGAGCTTTTTTTAGCATTCTCAGGGATAAAATTTTGAAAGAACGTTGGCTAAAAGGCATGTAAAAGAGCAGATGAATTCAACCTGGCAACTGCCCACATGTGTTAAAAGCACTTTTGGAGCCAGGTTTGTCGTTTTTAAAAGGTAATAAATCAAGTGAGTTTTATGAAGAGTAAGATGGCATTCTGAAGATGGAATCATATGGCTTAAAACCTTCATGTCTTTGATTTATTTTTGTCTTCTACCAATGACCTGCTATCCTCTATAATTTTAAACAACTGCAACAAAAAATGGTTCAGATGCGTATGATTAAACGCAGAGATAGAAAAACTTTTTAGCAAGATTTGTATTGAAAACTATTAAAGTATCCAAAAAACTAATTACTTTCCTTCTAACGAAGTAATATGAAACTAGAAGTCTATACATAATACGCAGAAGCCATACAATTGCTCGCAAAAATTAAAAAAAAAACATCAGCTACTATACAGCAGTATAACAGTAGAGTCGCGTCCGACGCGCGTTAAATAGCTTGCGAAGAAATTACCTAACCGTATACCCCACCCCTAAACTATCTTACGGAACGATGTTGTTGGAACTGGCGAATGTTAAATCCATTTTTTTTTCAGTGATACTGTATTTTTTACGATTAAGTGCGGAGATTATGTTAACGACACGTACACGAAGGCACAGCTTAGGTCCACATTTTACAGACACTGTCCGAAATAATAATAATAAGAAAGTTTAATTCTTCAGAGAGCAAAAAAAAGTTTGTAGATGCTTTGATAGATATTTTGTGCAACTCTAAACATTGTAGGACACGTTGGACACTCTGGAGGTACAAATCAAATGACAAATGAAGAAGGAACAATGCAAAATGGCTACTTATTACTGTATTACTATCTTATGACGTCACAAGCTGATTTCCCAAGGTGTTCTGCAGCTTGGGAGCTCCGGTGCGTTAACCTTGTTAAGTCTCATCATCTTTGGTGCAGGATATTGTTTGGAAAGCAAGTCATAATCAAATCGCAATGAAACAATGATACACACATTGATGCGTCATTGATTGTGGCAAAGACTGTTTTGTCTACACTGCTACATCTTTTACGTAAATTATCTGTAACGAAAGGGAATGAATTCCAATACAGAGCTTTCAAGATTTTTTTCTATGTTGGACTCTCAATTTACAAACAGTTTAGTGAATTGCAGCGATAAGATTAAAAATTTATTACTGTTATTAAATGAGAGTAGCCCCTGCGGAATTCTGCCCATATAACTTCTTTTCTTGAACAGGTAGTCATTAACAAGTCGCAGTAAAAGGAAAAATATAATAGGAGAGACGAAGTGGCCATACCAAATTAATTCGAGTCCCTGCCGCTACTCACAGCCTACAGCATAGCTCAACCTCACGCGATAACATTATGCAATACTGAGTCCAAGCTTCCGCCCTTAGACCCAAGCACGGACATTACGGATACATACGGTACTGTTACCTATACATCCTCATTTTCGCATCGCTACAACGGGGAGGTGAATATCGGACTTCAAGCCGTCTCACCAGGGTACATGATTAGGAAAGTTATGATGTAAGTAGTGTATAATGGGACGAGATACCACTTTTTGAGGGTAGGTTCCCCTCGCGCCGCCGGGTCATCGCGCCGCCCCTTCCGGTTTCCCAGGCCCCGCCCACTTCCGGTTTGCGCCCTCCCTGACCCCCACTAAACCGGTAGTGCATCGGCCGTTATAAAGCGGAAGCTAACGCGCGAGAATAGGTTACCCTCAAAAAGTGGTATCTCGTCCCATTATACACTACTGATGTACGAGGCGTTAGTGAGCGAATATATTACAGAGTTTATATGGGCGAGGAGTATGTCGACAAAAACGAGGCGTATTTCATCCCATTCGTGTTACTTTAATGCTAGCATACTGCAGTTATAATTTCTCCCAATTTTCGCTGTGTGTTTCCCTGTATTTCACTTGATGTTACACGGGCAAGGAGTTGGCGCTGGCATCACTAGAGCATACAGGCCCTGTGGGAATATTTAGTGATCATGCAACCATTATTTCTGATATTTGTGAGCAAAATTTATTTGAAGCGCTTTATACACTTTACAAAATACATTTCTTGCGCGTTCTTGTCGGTGATACATCTGCATCATATTAGAAAAACTCTAATAAAAACATCTGTATTACGTTACTTACTGTGTCTTGTACATTGAAGCATATAGCAGGCCTCTGTATGGATATTTAGTTTTTAGGTAATTATTTCTGCTTAATCAAGTCACTTCACCTTTTCGTGGGCAAATTATATATGACAAGCTTCAATACACTTTACAGAACACACCTTGTGTGAGTTTGTTGGCAAGCAACAGTTTGAGTATCTGAAAAAAAAACGAAGAAAAGCATTTGTAATAGTTTACTTGCTGTTTTCTGTAGATTGAAGCGCATAATTCAACATTTTAAATCAGTGTGTACTAATACCCTCAGAAGATCTTGTTCACTAATTGGTGAGTCATTGTATACCTCTAAGTTTCAGAAACAATACCAGTTTTCTGCAAAGACAAAATGTGTTATTTACTTCTCCGATTGAATACTGAGTAAATATCTTATTGACATCGGTTTTAGGTATATAAACAGATTTAATAGTAATTAGAGGATGTAACAATATGAAACAAACTGTTCCAAGAAAGTACAGTATGTGCCAAAATGCGAAAGCATGTGCTTGACAGCGCACAGTCAGGCCTATTCGCAAGTCTCTGTGAGCAATCTGGCCAGTGGAGCGTCGAAGTTTAGTGTAGTCTTTGGCTATTGTAACTTACACAATCGCTTTGGGGTCGCCGCTTCTAATATAAGATGGGCTAATCTAATTGATCTAGAGCTATGGCTCATTTTATCTCCTTGAGCGGGGAAAAACTAAAGGAAGATCAGAACAAAGCATAATCAGTAGAAATATGGGAAGGGAATGATATTACCTGCGACCGAGAGACAGATCTCCCGAAGGCGTAGCTAAGCCTAAAGTAACCGGGCTGCACTATCGTCTCTCACGACGATTTGTGTACGCAGATCGCGTGCGCGTGAGCGGCGTTCACGTTGGTGCGCCGCGCTGCCCGCTCTATCGCTGATTAAGTTGGGTTAGGTTTGGTTAGGTAACGTTAGGTAACATTAGGTAACGTTAGATAAGGTTACGTAACGTTAGATAAGGTTAGGTAACGTTAGATAAGGTTAGGTAACGTTAGGTAAGGCTAGGTAAGGTTAGAGAGGTTAGATTGGGTTAGGTTAGGTTTGGTTAGGTAAGGAGGTTAGGTTAGGAAAGGGTAGGTTAGGTTTGGCAAGGTTAGGCTTGCCTAGGTAGTGTTTATTTCAGTGGGGGCGCGCGCAGGAAAGCTTACGAGAACGCAAAATCGTCGTGAGAGACGATAGTGCAACCGGGCTCCTCAAGGGGCGCTTTTTCCCATAACACAAGATAGCCCACGTCCTCTGCTCCTGCCAGGTGTACGAGACTTCTAAACACACTGCGCTACTATAGTCGCATTATTATCGGCACGATCGTTTGGGCACAGAAATTAAGCCTTCGGGACTTGACTAGTCCGAAACTTCAGGCCGGTGCTCTAGTTTCAACCGGTCAGTGGAGGAACTAAGGTGGGCCTGAGGAGGCACATCGTTGCACGGGAATGCATGCATAATGGTTATATGGGGGCAACATTGAGGGCTAAAAAAGCGTCTCAAATCCCTTCTAGTCCACCCCTTCCCCTATCACAGTCATGCGACCCGTTAAATCCAGTTCAGGAATTTCCCATTAATCGGTTGCTCTTGACAATTCCAGAACGCCAATCCTGCTTCATAAAAGAAGGTTCTCTGCCTGCTGAACGTAACTGTTTGCTTCTGACACTTGCAGCACTGTGTTCACGGGAGTGAAATCCGAGCTTGAGTCTGCAAGTTCTGACAATTCAAGCATGCAGGGCTTATTTTCAGAGCCCAATCGAACGTGCACCATGGTTTGGATCAGCTGCTTTACGCAGCCTCAACTTTGGTTCACTGCTTACGATGTGTTTCGAATGCATCAGCAGCTTTATCGCTAAAGTGCTTCACTAAAGTTGCTACACCTCTCTATTTGGTCAACAGATCACGCCGTCGCAGAAATTACCGCCGTAGTGACCGCAAATATCGACGGCATTGAAGTGCCATGGCCAGGTTTCGACAGCGACGCTTGTGCCTACATCGACGTCGGGTGCCCAGTTACCGGTAGCGAAGTGGCAGTCTGGTCGTATCCAGTCGAAGTTCTGGAAGAATATCCTACGGTAAGTTTCTTCACTGGTGTTACATTAGAATTGATGAAATAAATACAGGCTGTCGCATTCTGCCAATGTTTTGGAAGAATATCCTTCCTGTTATAATTTCTTCATTGATGCATTTCAATTCTTTCTGCAATTGAGGAAGGAGTATAAATAGGCACCTATGCGGTTCTAGTCTTAGATCAAAGACTCCATTTCCGCACGAAGACGTTGTGTTACGGCGTTTTGGAAAATGATATGATAATTACATAAAACTAGGACGCCATGATTTGGGGAGGCGGACGACCCCCATAAAATATAAATAAATAATCAAAATAATGTACATAATAATTATTGAAATTATCAAATGAATAAAATAGATGAAAAATAAACATCTTAAACTACTACTTGCGAGTTCTGACAAGGATGCTAAATGAAACACACAATAAGCAATGAAATAATTTATTGTAAT
>LQNS02278076.1:12817792-12829697 GCA_001587735.2 Parhyale hawaiensis | reverse complement strand
CAAACGTGAGTCCCACCGACACGGGGGAGGGCACAGACACGTGCCTCCTGAAGGATAGAAGCACTGTCTAACTTCCACTAACTCCTTCAAACTCAGACTGACTACCCTCTTCGAACCAGACCTAAGTGTGAACCTTCAAGCTTCTCCTCGATAAACATTTTTTTTTGTCCTGCGGCTCTACTAAGTGCGAGCAAAGATCCCTACATCTCAACCCGAACAGCCATAACAGATTTTGAACCTTGGCCTCGCTCTCAAGAGTTTTCACCAAAATAATAAAGGTTGCACAGTCTCCGGTTGTTCGCCGAGAAACTGTTGTATACAAAGCGATCGCTTATCTCGCTCATTCTAACACCAACGACGGTAGCGAACTAAAGCCTAAATGTTTTATAGTTTAATACTCGCTTTCGCTTAAAGAAAGGAAGATACTTTTGAAAAATTTATTCAAAATACTTGTAAAAAGTATAATTTACTACAGCGTGTATATGAGAAATAAATTAACAATAATGAAGAAAAAAAAAAGAATTTATCGCTGTTGAATACCCAGCAATGTTAATTAATTAAGAATATAAATATACATAGAGCACAATATTCGTAACAGTTGTCCCAGAGGAAAGGACAAGGGAAAAACATCGACAGACACTTTGAAGTTTGAACATATACACGAATGTGCTCCCACACAGAATCAATGCGTATAGGATCTGCAAGTCGGGAAATGAGAGGCAGGACAAACGAAATAAAGATCAGCGCAGTATGAAACCAGAAAGAAGTTCGTACGAAAGAATATCCCGAAGGCCTAACTAATGACTAAGATAACCTGCCTAGTCGCTCTAGGGTGCTACTCCCATAATGTAGGATGGGCAAACCTAAACTAACTTAACACTAGGCCCATCCCATACCCCCTGAGGTTTAAAAAACCGTTCTAAACAACTCCGGACAAGCACCGGTTCGGCGTGGCTGATCAAACCAAATGAACGGTATGTCTCAACTACTAACCTCAATCAAACCAAAGAATTATAGACCACTATTCTGGTAGATACTGATGTCCTGAACACGAATTGATATTTCACAGCCGCCCGAAATGAGCAGTTTATGATAGCATTGTGTTAGTACTGTACGCAGCGGAGGTAGTTATGAATCGTTTAAATTAATTAAGCGATTATGTTGTACAGCACGAGGGAATTTCTTAACAAAATTTTCGTAAAAAATGCTGAATCATTAAAATAATAATATTTTTATTTTTGGTAACGTAAAATTAAAGCTAAAGTCGGTACATAATACACAAAATCAAATATATGAAAGTAACATGGCCCTTGGCTCGACTGCGTAGCAGCAGTGTTTACTGTTTACGTTGAGCTCCGTCCAGCCTACCGCTCACAAGTGCGAATAACGTCACTGTGCAATTTCGCAGAACACAGCGAAATTGCTCGGCAGCGTCCACACCACACGGTCGTGTGCACTAGTTTACCGCGCGCGCGACGCTCTGTCATGCAGTACAGAAATTCAGCAGAATGTCGTTACTGACGCTCCTTTAATCTGAAAGAACGCTACAGATTTTAACACTGTTACTAACTTCTTAGTGCCGACAAAACTGTCAATAAGAGGTCACTGATAATGCAAATACAATTTATTTAAGTTTTCAGCAAAGTCCTTATTGCCAACTGCAGTTTGAGCTGATATTTTTAACACCTATCGGTTGCCGCGTAGCTACTCAGCGATGTTTTTGAGGTTATGGAAACACATTCATCCAATTAACTTGAAGAATAAGTTCAAAATGACTGTTAAGTGAATTAATTTTTAAGGTTGGGTTACTCAACAACATTCTATTCCCCATACGCAGTGCAAACTACTCGAAATCATTGTATTGTCCTAAAAACATAATTGCGTGTCCACAAAAACGTTGACAAATCGTTTACCGTTAAGTCAGTTTACTCAATAAGCGTCCCTACCAAGAAGCCAAGAATGCAAGGGGAGGACTCAATAGGACAGAAATTAAACTTCGCCGTGACCACACGTAGCAAAGTTACATCAAATCGACGAGTCGAAGAACTTGAGTGTGGGACCTCAGGCCTTCGTAAGTTGTTTTCTTAAGCATATCACTGTATTTTTTCTATTTATTTCATTGAATCTCCCGCTCGTTTCTGGCCAGCTTTTTCAGCTGCAAAATACTATAAAATGTTGTCGTCATGTACAGAAGTTCGAGCAATAGGCTAACTGTTACTGTGGTTTCTCTCGCGTAAAGAATTGGCTTTAATGGTGCTTATATTTGTTGATAAGGAATGTATATATATATATATATAATTATATTCTGTGAGAGAGCACTGTGAACTAAATATGAAGGGTAAATAAGGCGTTAATCAAGACAATGAAGTTAAATCAGGTCGCCGAAAGGGAACAATTCCGCGCTAGTCCTATGAAAGTTTCCACCAGCATGCATTGCTGTAATTTTAAATAGATAAATGCGAAATTAGTATATATTTACTTAATTTATTTATACGCTAGAGATGAATAATGCGATTTAAGACGATTTTCTGGCTAAATTAGTTAAAATACTCTTAGGCTGCTCAGACATAGATTCGTCGATTATGACGTCACTTTTTGGTGCTATATTTTCGTGAGTCCTCCCGTTACGCTCTTTGCTTCCTGGTCACTACTGCAGTAAAGTTTCATATTTCTCTTCAAATTTTCAGTGGATTAGAGCTCAAAGAGGCTCTAGGCTTTTTGGTAAAATTCGCTTTTAGGACCTTCACGCACGTTGGAAACAAACCTGCCGCTTGATGCCGCGACATATGGCCGTAACGGCGGATCTTATTTCCTCTCACAGAAAAACAATGGGAACTTTAATGTCGAATACCTCGAAAACTAAGCAATAAACACCGAAATTTCATTCATGAAAAGTGTCTTAAGATGGGTCCTTCTACTGATATACTTATAACTTCAAAATATTGAAACTGTATGAAGATCCTAAAAGCGAATTTTACCAGTCTATATAATGTGCATGTAGAAGTAACAAAACCGTACAGCACGCCTAATTTATTGGTGTGACGAGAGAGAAACCAAAGACTTTAGGGTGAACCGACATTATTGGCTGCCTAAATCGCACGAAAATATCCAGCAAGTTGGACCCTCGCGAAAACTCGCAAAGCCGCGATTCACAAATACTCAAATACAAAGTAACAACATTTTCTTCGATCAATTTGGCCCAGTCACATTAATAGGTGGCCACGCACAAGGAAAATATGTACATGGTTGGATACTCTCAGTCTGATGCGGAAGCTCGTGATCGAGACTCGCGAGCCTGAGGATCCTCATCAGTGTGTCATTAAATTAATGATACGTAATGGTTTTCAACGGTTAACTGAAAGATTCATATACGAATAAAGATAAAGGCAGAATTTCACAATCACTCAGGTTTTCAAATGAGTTATGACATAATGTAGCCACTTGAATTGCACTGATATGTCTCTAACAAACGACTTCTTTCTGCAGACTTATGCCATTCAACTTGAGTAAAAAATATAAAAAGTTACAAGTGGGACGAATTTCTTTTTTATTGAGAGGCAAAGACAGTAAAAACAAAACAACACCTTTAATTGACTCAGTTCGATTTGGTGTCCAACCAACGAGTGCTCGGGCAGGACTACGTCAAATCTGTTAGTCGTAGACAGAAAGCAGGAAGTAAAGGAGGTGTTGGGGCGGAAACTGGCAGTAAAATAATAAACTCCGCGTATAGCTTTACTCTTGAAGTAAATAGCGAGTTTCATATCTGTTATTCTATCTACAGATCGCCACGGTGGCAACTTTCATCCTTGAACATAACGGCGAGCACTACGAGGTCTGCCTCCAAGTGCCCGTGACGATCGTCTAAATCATCGGTGAAACCCCTTTTGATCGCATATGTAAACTGAACCGTTCTACACATGGCAAAATTCACGATGCATCGAAAAGCGTCTGGTGTTCATTGAGTAGTTGATGCACTGCGACTTTTAAAGAGGCTTTATAATAAACTGTTCATCTTAACCTATCTATTTTTATACCTTTTCTTACGATAAACGCAGTTACGGTTAGTTATAGTCAGAAAAGTTTAAGCCTCAGTTTACGAGTGGAACTGTGGAATGATATCACAGAGGAGAGAGCAAGGAACATACAGTATGTAGATAAGAAACGGGTAACCCAAGCACGAAGGTGATCCCACACAGGATCAACGCGCATGGGAACAGCACGTTTGGAAAGAAGAGGAAGAACAGAATCAAGCGCTGAGCAAGTAGGAGTATTTGAAATCGGGAAAGAAGCAACGTGGGCACGAAAGACAAGCGTCCGGAAGGCCTAGCTAATGGCTGAGGTAACCTACACGAGCCCCTGGGGTTGCCGGACCCCATAAGCAATAAACGTACGGTGACGACTCCTGCCATTAGTAAGTGGTTGCGTACATGCCTATGACAAGGGTGAGGAGCCTGACTTCTGTTCAAGAACAGTTGTGTTGTTTTCAAGTTTCAGAGTTAATGATAAATGACTGCTATACATGGTGCAGGAAAATTCAGTGCAAATAGTTCAACTACAAGTAAAATAATCATAGCCATACCCTGTGGTGTATTTTTTTTCAAAATTCAGCTTTGTTAAAAAAGTTACTGTGTTTTTAATTTTGATTCCGAAAAACAATCTTCGCGGCAAAAAGTTCAATTTTCAACAGATTTTGATGAAAACTACTAGCAAAGTAAATTTTTCAATGCTCTAGGCGCACATGAGGTCAAAATTTGGAAAAAGTGTAAAAATATGGGGAAAATGAAGTTCAAATTTAAAATAGGCTGCACAAATTAATAGTCACACTCGTGAAAAACGAGAAACTAATCAGATAAAGTGAATTTGCCAGGAGGAAAACTGATACATGTTCACCGGTATTGACGCGCACCCTCATGTTGCCCTGTCACTGCACCAGAGAGGCATGGCTAGACGAACGTCAGTGCTGCGGTAAATGGGTTATACTACGTTTGAGGAGGATTTTTAGGTAAAACACAAGTTGTACTATTTAGAGTTATTAGGCATGGTGAATTTTACATACATTATGATTGTAGGATCAGAATCAAATGATTGGAAAAACACAGCTTAAATCTCGTCTAGGTACGTGTTCTCTCATTTCGTCACTTCGTTGAGTAATTACGGCTTTAAAACCCTAATGAGGTCCATTGCATTTGCAACCGTGTCGCCAATATTCAAAAGAAATTGGTGATCGAAAGTAAGTGAAGATATGACAGAAAGTTTCTGGAAAGGAATAGTGCGAGTAATTTCACCCGATGATGTTTACTCTTAAAGTTTACAGACCTCAATAAATTTTTAGCTTCGAAGAAATTTTTTCCGCTAGACGATTGGTTGCTCATCATTTCGTTTATGGACTTAATTCATTACGTTACGAGTAACACCAATTTATTGAGAGTAACACTGCAAACTGCCCAGTCATGCAACGTAAAGCCCACTTACCGCAGCACTGACGCTCGTTTCACTATGCCTATCTGGTGCAGTGACAGGGCAACATGCGGGTGCGCGTCAATACTGGTGAACTTATATCAGTTTTCCTGATGGCAAATGCACTAAAACTGATTATTTTCTGTCCTGCAGCACATCATCTTAAAAATCTTGAAATAAGCTTTCATCGTAGGTTTCTTGTTTTTCACGAGTGTGACTATTAATTTGTAAAGCATATTTCGAATTTGAACGTCATTTTCATAGTTATTTTGACATGTACGCATAGGGCATTAAAAGATTTATTTTGCTACCAATTTTTTTTATCAAAACCGGTTGAAAATTGATTTGTTTTTACAGCGAAAACTGTAGTTCGGAATAAAAATTACAAATATTATTTTATGAAAACTGAGTTTTGCCAAAAAAAAAAATACACCTCAAAGTACGCTATGATGACTTAAGGTAAAACATTTCCACTGAATTTTCCAACACCCCGTATATTTATAGTACAAAGCCGTTAAAAATGACAATTTTGTAATTAAGCTTTCTATTGATCTTGCGTGTGGTACAGGTTTTGTCGTAAAAATTGTCCCTCATACCTGCAGGCTTGATCTTCCATCAAAGTGACGAAATTTGTGCCGTCATGAGTTTATGAAAACAAAATTTTCCACCTGTAGCCAAAGGCGGGAATATCACTTCGGATATGCTCAAATGTTGAGCAGCACAGAGAAAACAGAGTTCGATGAGAAGAATTCACCGGAAATGCTCAATGCTTACTGATCCTGGATGCCTGCAGATAGGTGAACCTCCAGAACCGTAATTTGACGGCAATGTGAATAGAAAATATTTTAGTCTTGGCTTCAACTGCCATGAATGCATTTATCTAAAGAAAACAATTTGTATTATGCACGATAGGAACAAAAACTACAACCAAGCTTGAGCCTCTCTATAACTGCTACGAAGAAATACAACTTAAGAAGTTTGCGTAATAGATAACACACGACAGGATCAGTAAGTATGTCTCAAAGATATCGCCTTTCATGCACAAGGCTCAAAAAAAAAAAAAAAAAAGAATCCTATCACATATCGCCGAGCTACTTTTCAAGTGAATCGGGCTTCGGAAAATGCAGTATTTCTATGTTGGGACATATACCGTAAACAGTGGGGAGATAATAAATATTCGTACACCATGAAATTGTTTATTTAAAAATTATCTAGCCAAGCAAAAGTAAATAAATTGATACAGTATTTGTATTTTTGGGTAAACAATACACACGCAACTATAATACAAGTAAATTCCTCTGAAATAGAAGCTATATAACAATATATATATACATATATTGAGCTGAAAAAGTATTCGTATTATAGGCTTATAAAAAACGATTTTAAAACATTTATTTTTTGTGGCATAGCCTGTTAGTTCACCGGTAATTAATCAATTTCTAAATTTTTTTACAAAGTCTTGACATGTTTCCTGAGGGATTTTAGCCCATTCTTCCTTGCAGATTGCTCTGAGCTCTGGAATGGACTTCGGTCTTTTCGCATTGTTTAATTTCAGAAATGGCCATAAACTTTCCATCGGATTCAAATCCGGAGACTGGCTTGCCCATTCTATTTGTTGTACATGATTATCGTGAACCATTTCGTGGTTTTCGCCATATGTTTTAGGTCGTAGTCTTCTTGCTGGAAAACGAATTTTTGCGGTACCCCGAGTTTTTGAACCGACATATGCAAATGTTCCCTAAAAATGTTTTGATACATGTAAGCATCCGTTCTACCTTCTGTGTTATGAATGTTACCTGTTCCACATGATGAACAGCATCACTAAATCAAGTTACGACCACCAAATATCACAGTGGGAATAGTGATTTTTTGGTGCGTATGCCATTTCATTCTTCATTTACAGTTGATTCTTTGAATTTCGTCCAAATAGCTCCAATTTAGTCTCATCCGACCACAACACTTTTTTATAGAACGACTCAGGCTTGTCCTTGTGCTCACGGACGAATTTCAGACGAGTTTCGCTATTTCGTTTCGACAGTAGGGGAGTTTTGCGAGGAGTTCGAGAACTTCACGGTTTTGGTGCAGCTTGTGGCTTATTGTACAAAAGCTAACGCTTGTCCCTGCTGCTAGAAAGTCCTCCTGAAGCTCTTTGTGAGTAGTCATGGGATTTTCGGATACTTTCCTGGCCATACTCCTAGAAGCTCTAGGGCAGTGGCTCCCTATAACTGATCAGTGTAGACCCCAGCAAAGATAGCAGTGCGATCGTCATATGTCCTTAATGTTCTAATATTGGATGAATGGATTATGCTACATTAAGGCAAAAACATGTGTTACAAACGTGTGCCGGCAGTTAGTAAAGCCATACTCCGGGAGTCGAAGTTTATTGACACATTGATAGCCACTGCAAATGAAAAAAAAAAAAAATATTGTACAACGTGTATCAACTTGAACCTAAAGAAAAATAAATTCCAATTTTTAATTAGAGACAACAAGCTAATATAGAGAAAGCATCCTGTATGAGCAACTGCAAGAAACGTGGCACAAATAGGTTGCAGTTATACGCCGTGTGTAGCTCAAGCTCAGGTAAATCATGAGACTGCTCCAGGTTTCAGAGAGAGGGGCATTACAGTATCACCTTGAATTTTAGAAGTCCAAGTCTCCGCTTTCAGAACAAGGGCAATGTCACAGAAGAAGAGAGAGGGGACCCACAGCAAGACTATAGACGCACGCAAAGAGCGCTCCTACTCAGGGCTAACGCGCACGGGAGCAGCAAGTCAGAAAGGGAGAGGAAGAACGCTGGAAGAAAAACAGTAGAAGCGCGAGACGGGAACAAAGCAAATATTGTACAAAGACCGACGTCCCGAAAGCCTAGCTGAGAGATGAGTAGTAGTATACAGTTTTTTTTTTTGCCTCACTAAACCAGTACCACGCTCGCTAAAGAAAAGGAAGGGACATATGGTATGTCGACAGTCACGGAGAGACCCACGCTCGAAAAAGGCTCCCACACCGAACCAACGGGCATAGGAATAGCAAGTAATGAACAGACGAAGGTAATATCGGAATGAGTACGAAACTGGAAGAAAGCAAAGTGGGCACGAAAGCCTCAAGTCCCGATAGCCTAGCTAATGACTAATGTAACCTACAAGGACCCACAGGGACGCTGCTTCCTATAACCCAGGATGGGCGAACACAAAATAACCTAACCATATGCCTCAGCGAAAAATAAACACGGCAGTTAGGAAAGAAGAGGTGAGCTACGAACAGGATATCGATAGAAGCAAAGGCTGAAAAGTACGGTGATAACACACAGGATCACCGGGCAAGGGCACAGGCTAAAACAAACAAAAAAAAAAAAAATATCACAAGTATAAGCAAGAAATACAGGAGCACGGTCAATGAAAGTTAGAAGTAACTTTGAGTTATGTAGCAGAAAACTTACCAAATTGTTCAGGCAGTTAGGTCTCGGCATTTGTCTCAATTACTTTTCAATAATTATTACGGAATTACTCTAGAATAGAAAATACAACATCGTTTAAAAAAAATGAAATTTTTTTCACCATCTCAATTCGTATACAGATTAAGAATAAGCCAGTCGATCTGTTAAGCCCTCCCCCCCCCCCCNTCCGGACAATGATCTAAAATTTCACGAATCTACATTCCCTAGAAGGAAAGGTCCCGAGACTAAGTTGCCGAGCTCTATACGAAGGGGCAGAAGTAATTTCAACTCTTATGTCGATTTATTAATTAAGCCGTTAACCTTCTACCGAGTAAGTGACCACATATGATCACCTCCACAACGCTATTCCGGAAAGCACTACCGTCGTTCACGACACCTTTGCGTTCACGTAAGGTTTCTTGCGCGCGCCACCACTAACATAATCTCTACCTAAGCAAACCTAACCTAGTCTAACCTAACCTCCTTACCTAACTTTCTAACCCAACCTAACCTAACCTTTCTAACCTTACCTAAAGTTACCTTACCTCACCTCTCCCCTAAAAGTGACGTGGCCCGGAAAACCACTCTCTTTAGGCCCTGTTGTCGCAAAACCCGAACTAATTTCGGGTAAGTTGGAAAAGAACCCTTCATAACTTCGGGTAGGTTAGGTGAGGGTAGGTCTAGTTTTTCTAACCTCCTATTTTTTTCACGTCAAAATTAGACTTTTTGGGTGAAATGCGGTTAGGTAAGGTTAGGTAAGGCCAAACCTTACGGAACCTAACCTAATCAGCGATACAGTGAGCAGCGCAGTGCGCCAACGTGAACGCCGCTCACACGCACACGATCTGCGTACACAAACACGCACACAAGGTGTCGTGAACGACGGAAGCGCTTCCCGGAAGGCGTCGCTTAGTTGTCCGTTTTAAGGGTCGAAGAGTTCCAATCCCACAGTTGCCCGAGATGCCGAGTCTTCCGGAAAATTTAGCCGTAAAAAAATTTAGAGAGAAAACTGAGCAAGAATGTTCTATTTCATGGAACAAAAAAATGTATGTCATGAACTAGGCAACTGTTTTCTAAACCCTAGCATAAGTCAAAAGCCGCTCTAAAGCAGGCGCTACTTTCACAACTGCCAGTTAAATCTAGCACTTAACAAATTTATAAAGTTCGTTTAACAAATTATCTGTATTACTTGCATAATTTCACGTATACAAGGGAACATTTTTTCTCACATTAAAAATAACTGCTGAGAAATTAATCAACGCAACCACCACCTCCGGCTACAAGAACAAAAAAAGGGGGGCCTAAAAACTAACAATAACAATGGCTGCAAATCACTGGGTCTTGCGTCAATAGGGCAGAGTGAAATATTGATACATCAGAATAACTGTTGTTATGCGATATGCGAATGGCCAAAGTGGCAAAGTTTAATTATGTCTTTTTCCTTCCAAATATCTTCGTATGAGTGCTACAAATCATGAATGGTAACTTACTCAACTATAACAAACAGGCTAAAATATTGTGAAGAAAAATTACTTCACACTATCCATAAGTAGCGCTTTAAGGTGAAAAATTCCATTTATAGAGATTTAGATGTTTAAGACTGTCATTGTGCTTCAAGGACGGTCCAACTGTGGAATAAACAGAAAGTTCAAGAAAAAAATTTCCAAGGATTATTGATGATAGACAGCACAATAGACTCCAAAATAGTTAAATACTTTTATGATGGATGCTATTTACTTATGTATCAGTGCCCATAGCTCCAATAGGGAATGTAGGGTCACTGGCGGATACAAGGGAACCATTCATGGCATTTGCCTCCTTCACAGGATTTTTTTGGTGAGGGGCATTCTATACAACGAAAGTGCCCCCCTCACGAAATGATACTGAACATTTTTAAAGAACTAGTGCATGAAAGAAAGTGTTTGATTGTGATTTAAAATAAGATATTTCAACATGAATATTGGTGCTGATTACATTTCTTTGACCATTTCCTATTTTCTCAGCATTCTCTGTGAAAAAGCATTCATCTGACGAGAGATACCACATATTAACACCTTAAGTTGTAGCAACCTGAAGCCAGAGGGCGGCAGGAGTACGTAATGTTATACGATGATTCTTCATCAGCAATTACTGAGTCTACCATAAGCCTGAAGTTTTTTTTTTGTTGTACTGTATGTGGTGGATGGTACTCGGTATATATTTGAATGAATTTTTTTTCACAGAGATGCTATAACATTTGGAGAGCATTTTGTCGAAGCATGTTGTCAGCTTGCTAGTTTATGGTCACCAGTTTTCCTCTGGGTCGACGTTCTGGAATTGGACATAATATTTAGTCAACGATAATAGTAAGGCGAATGTAATGTACGCTATAGTGCGCTCATAAGAAATAAGAGGTGTTTCTTGGTTGAAACTGTTAATCTGCCGAAAAAGAAGGCTTAATTTGGCCTAAGAGTCGCTTCAGACGGTGACGACGTTTATGTTATTCGACATCGGGCCAGTAGAAGTTTTACTAGCGCTGATCACAATGTCTAAATCGCGCCGAACTATTCCTGTGGTTTAACACAGCCTCGGGCGCCACAAGGGCGCGTTTTAAATTATCTATGATTTTTATCTCTGCTTTTCTGCAGGTAGGTCTCAGAATGGTCAATGCGCTATTGACAGGAATAAGACGCGAGTTGTGCATTTCCAACCCCCGGGCACGGCTCAACGCTTTCGCTCAGCTACGCCTCACAGGGGAAGGAAACGAAATACAAGAAGGTAGAAGTCTAGCGGGAATAATTCAGCCACCTCGATCAGCAGCCCACCTCCCGAAACAGAAGGGGAAGTATTGAGAGCCTACCTAACTTTATAAAACTAACCTCGTCAGCAGGAGCTGCGCCAAGCTGTAACATCTCCTGCGGAAAAGGCACTCGGGACCCTTGGGTGTGGGAGGCCCACGGGACCCCCATGTGGCAGTGCACATGACTAATGCGGCAATCTAATCATTTAGAGATTGCCGCATTAGTCATGTGC
>LQNS02278076.1:12649072-12666095 GCA_001587735.2 Parhyale hawaiensis | reverse complement strand
AAACAGCTTCCTGCGAAACCGGCGAATAAAGTGCTTTGCTGAAGTGTATGGTAAGTGGAAGGGCATTGACGCTGCAAGTTTTTACTGTTATGCTATGGAGGCGTTTCGGGAGCGCTAACGTTGCAGGCACATCACAAGTAGAGCATCTGTGGGTGAACTGTTGATCCGAGCTCATCCCATGCATGCCGCGATAAGGAACCATATTTGTAGAGATAGCATTATTATGTATAAACATGACTTAATTATCCCTGTGGGAATCATCCGGTTGAAAATGAGCAGTTTTGGTAGTTACTAACCATGGCGTACAGGGAGACTATTCAAGTTTGATCCGCGCATGCCTCGATCACTGGTCGGTATCACTGGTATCACTGGTCGGTGAAACTCCAGGGAGTGACAAGTGAGTTCACGCCGGTTCATCCGGGGTAGCACTAGGTAGCGTGCTTAGACCATTCCTATTCATAATTTGCATGAATGATCTTGATTGTAACATTCGAAGTAAGATCAATAAATTTTCAAATGACTCTAAACTATGTAACCCTGCCGTGTCGGGCAACGGTAGGCTCAAGCTCCAGCAAGACCTGGACAGCTTCATGGCGTGGATCGCAACGTGGTAGCTGTAGGGACTCCTTTCCGGAGTTGTCAGAGCAGAAACAATCACCCCGCTTAAGAACCGCCTTGATGAACATTGGGAGCAACACCCTACGTAGCTACGTACTCCTCCTCCATGAGTAATAAACTTTTAACGACGAAAGTCTCAGAGGCCATTCTGAAACATTATCTTTCACGCCTCAAAAAAACAGTAAACTTGAAATCTCCTAGCTCCACCAATTTACAGTAGTTAATCGTACTTGCACGATCATCTCCTTGGCTAAGTTTCTTCTCTTCTTCTTTTCTTCCTCAGCTTTCTGAGTGATTTTGACATAATTGGAATACTTCATAGAGGGAGAGAGTGCGAGGCCTGGCTGCTCTCTGAGAATGATCTTGTGGTGCGTCTTCTTCCACCTATTTAATCTAATCCAAATATTGCGCAATTTTTTTTACAACCAGCAGTGGTTGACTTCAAGCTATTTTAACATTTTGAATTTTGTCATTTCGTTATTGCTAAGAAGTTTACATATCATGCGGCGTTGCTATAGAGGAGATGATTGCCATTTTCTTTTTTATTTTAGGGCATGCAAGCGAAAAAAAAAATCTTCGTTGATTGTCATACGACAAAATATCTGCGCCGAAACAGCAAGCTTGCCACGACATTAATCTTACTATAATCGTTCCGCCACGGTAGCAGCATGTTTCCGTTCTCAGCTCTAACACCTTGTATTGCTCGCCGGTTCGTTGCCCAGCCAGGCAGCGAGCTCTTTGCAGATCTTGATGTACTGACTCGGCAGTTGTGTGTGCATGCACGGCACCGTGGTGGAACTGCCTTCCTTATAGATGAGGTTGGGTGGGGGTCTCAGTTTACTTGTTCCTTCCGTCAAATTGGCGCCATAGTTCTTGGTGACCCGAGGTCGACTGCAACTACACTTACTCATCTGGGGCTAGTGGGCCTATACCCGCTGCACAAACCAGTGCATGTGGGTTACCCAGGTGAGGGTGTGGTCTAAGTTGACTTTACTTTAACCTTTACTAGAGTGTCAAATAGCTGCTTATACGTAACATTTTTTGCGGTTTTATTGATAAGTCGCTAGGTCTGACATTAAAAATTATAAACATAACATATTTTATGATTACGTCTTGTGCTGGCAACTTGAGTTTTACGTTTAGGTGCCTTCACGATGCTTCTCAATGTCACTTGTGAAATTACAAAGAACTAGTGAAATGCTAACCAGTGAAAACAGGGTTGGAAGTTTAGTTAAGCTCGACGAACCAAATTTACCTTGATCCATCCTGTCTCATTCTCTCTTCAGGAAACTGCTTAAACGTATCTACTAGAGTATTAACGGGGCGTATTGCATTTACCTGCTTTTTTAGCTGCTTTGATGTTCATTGGAGGAAATGGGGCCTAAAAAAATGTTTTGTTGCCATCAGTTAAGGTATCAAATGCTCGTTGGCACGCAAAGGGTAATTTTAGACCAAGTTTTCCATCTCATATCAAATTAGTTCTAGCCTGGCATTCAACGTTTAAAAGTTGATCCAAATTTCCTTCATATTAAGATGAACTCCAGTTTCGTAGATAATACTTGAAATTGCATCCAATTTGACACGCATATGGCATTTAAAATTATATGCAATTTTCTCTAAATATGAAATAAGAGACTTAGTTTGGCAAGTACTAATATTTGAAATAATTAAAATCATTTTTCCGTAGAACATAAAATTAGATTCAACTTGACACGCAATGTTTTTATAAAAAAAAACTAAAGATCTGCAAGCCCACATCGTCCACAGTCCTTCATGGCTGATATTCGAGACAATATCATAGTGAAATGCAGTAGTTCAGTACAACGCAACAGTACTGCGCTACAAGTCCATATTTCCCACACTTATAGTACTTCTCAAAGGCCCCCAGTGTTGCTGTTCAGCTACCAGTCAAGTGCCTGCATTGTTTGCGACGCTGAATTGAAAGGAAAGGCATTTTAATCAGAAAAAAATTGTCCCTAGTATGCTTTGAGCAAAAGGAGACAGATTCTTAGTACCATATTATTAATGAGTAAAATTCAGGTACGATATATGTAACATACGAAAGTCAGAGTTGATAAGTTGAGGATAAATTCCCAAGATCATGGGAAAATCCCAGGGATGTGCATGCAATAACTTCATGTGCCTCCCACGGTTTACTTAGAGAAAAAATTACCGCGATTTCCTGCATTTTACAGAAGTTGCTTTTATAATTGCTTCGGCTTACACCAGTCGCATCGGTTCTAAAAGTTACAGTTCCATGATCTCTTCCTTTGAGTTTGCAGCACGATAAAAACACACTTGATTGGAGATCAAGGGATTGAAAAATGAACAAACCCTCTCACAACAATAGCGAATTGAGTGAAAACTTTCAGCAGTGATATAGTCTTTTCATTTTATCCACCGAAGAAAATAATTTTTCCAGAAAAATGTGCTTGTATAGCCATGCAGCTTCTTCTCAATATATCCGACCACATCATTTTTGCCGACAATTATACTGCAGGAATCCTCGCATGAGATGCTTCAATTTCATCAATGGAAGTTCTCGGAATTTCTGTACAAGTTTCCCTAGTTTTTTTTTTTTTCATTGTCGGTGCATCAAAAATCGCTGAACTGTTGGTTTTTCCATGTAATTATTCCAGCAAGTATAGATGTGTAATTTAATATACACATACAGATATGTGTAGAAAGAGTTGGTATTTCGTGTGATCGAACCCTGGACCTTGCGCATAGTGAGGCGCGATTGCAAGGCCAGCGCTGACGGAGCGTAAAAGACAAGCATGCAGCTAGCGAAGTACCGCAGCCTGTCCCGCTCCTCTTAAGCGAGAGCTTAACTTGCAACGCTTACCTCATTATATGGAAGATCTGAATCTTCACGAAATAATTACTACCCAATGTGTCACAGAATGATAGTCCCATTCGCACCTGGAAATATGCCAGGGAGGCAGCTCTCAGTCAGACCATTATTTCGAGTTAGATAAACAGGGTAGCAGCCGCGCCTCACCATGCACAAAGTCCCGGGTTCGATCCCAGGAGCCACCTACTGTATTTATCGAACTCGAAAAAGGGATCGGACTTAGAGCTGCATTCATGGATATTTCCAAGTGCAAGTAGGACTAGTAATCCGTGACATGCAGTATGTATAAAGCAATAAAGTGAAAAAGGCAACGTGCCGCACTATTGACGGGAAATAACGCTACGTACTATTTAGCTAACTAACGAAACAGTTCCCTAGGCTAGGTCGAGAATAGGTTAGCAGAAGCTGGAATTAGTTCATATAATGAAAAAAACAGTGTACTATTAAAGAGACATTAGCAAAACTACTCCTCGCTTTATATATAACTAGACGACCCGTGACCCGTTGCGTCATCACGATCGTCTTTGCTTTCGCACTTAAGCAGGTGTTATTTAGCTGGTCATAGACCACACGCTATTCGGCCGTCCTCTCCTGCCCGTCAAGGAGCTGCCCGTACGGCTGACTATCAACAGATTCTTTGCTTCTCTAACAAATATTCAATACGCAGTCTGTAAGCAAATTCAATTTATATGTTAGGTATTCCAGTTTTCCTGAGCAATTTTGAAATTATCGTGCCCGTTCTTGCAACCAAGGGCTGGTTCTACGTGCGTATCACAGATACAATCGAATTATAGAGCTAATCCATGGAAGTATTGGGGGGGGGGGGACTGTGCCCCAGTCCTTTGAATTTCTTCCCGTCCAAAAGCGAACAAGCTATGTCAGATAGGCCACAGGCCCTTCCCTAGTCCATCGAATTTTTTCCTATCTAAAGGTGAAGAAGATGTGTCAAGCAAGACACAAATAAACAAAACACAAGCAAGCAAGACCGGTTCACAGACTTTTAGTATGATATAGATAAATAGATATAGACCACAACAGTACTTGACTCCTAGGTCCAAGTGGCCTCTGACGCTGGCGGCCAAAACGGCAAAAATGGGATTTTCTCAAGAGCTATTATGAACATGTCCAGACACGGTCATGCAGGCAAGCGTCCAAGTGCGTCCCCGCCGTATCCAAGATACCTTCTGCACAAGAAAAATGTTGGGTACCTTGGAATTTTTTTCTTCAGTATTAGATAGGGGGAAAAAATAGCTCTTGAGAAACCAGCGTCAGACCAAAGAGTCAAGTACTGTTGCAACCTATGTATATAACTTATTTAATGTATCGCAAGAGCTGCAATGCACTTTATTTTTACATGCTTGTAATCAAAATTGAAAAGTGAATAAAGCTGAAAACAGTTCTCTCTGACACTTGCTTGAGAATTTAACATTCCTAGTTACCTGTGTTTAGCAGTAAATGGCGGTAAAACGCGTGTTTGCCCTAATGACCGCCAAAAAATTGAAATAAATGATACTTTCCTCATAAGCCACTACTCGGAAAGCGAGGGTCTTATCGAACCCAAGTATTACTGCTAGACATTTTGACAAACTTGAAGACAAACAAGCATACTGACCAGCAGATCAACAGAAAATTTGGCCATTTGCTCTTAATAATAACCCAACAATTTCTGCAAAGTTCATAAATCTGTCATAATTTTTTAGTTATGCTTCTGAGAAAAATGACAGAAGACAAGTAAACGGTTGAACGTATTTTCATCATACGTTAATCAACTGTTCCTTCTAACCTATCCCAACAATGTCTGTAGATTTCGTAACGATCTGTCCATAGTTTTTCAAGTTGTCTTGGTGACAGACAGCTGAATAGGCAAACAAACTATACAAAACTAGTCACTCTAAGAGCGCATACCTCCGCCAAGCGAGGCAACGGTAACGAATAATTCAATTTGGGTTTAAAATCATAATTTTCTTTGTATCAACTCCAAAATCTAATCATTTGTGTCCTCTAATGGTATTAACAGTTTATGCAATTTGTGTGAAGATAATTTTTTGAGTTATGGTGCTAACAAACATTATAACAAACATGGGTCAAACATACTAAAGAACTAACCGATCTGCACCAAAATTTAACTATTTGTGTCTTTTAAAAATAATAACAGCTCCTATAAACTTCATTAAAACCCATTCATAATTTTTTTGAGTTATTGTGCTAACAAGCATAGAATTAGAAACAGTGACTGACGAACGAACAAACAGATCATCACAATACTTTAGTTATTTACTTATCGTAATATTCCAAACAAATTGTGTAAATTTAATAATAATCTGTCAATAACTTTTTGAGTTATGGCATAAAGAAAAAAGAGGCAGACCAACAAACAAACGGATGGACGGATCTTCACTAAAAGTTACTCGTTCTTCCTCGTAGCATACATAACAATCCCTGTAGATTTCGTCAAAATCCGTCCATAACTTTTTGAGTTATCTTGATGACAGACAGAAAGACCCAGCCGTAGGTAATCAACAACGATATAAATATGTATATATTTATAGTAGACTACCCGTGACCCCGTTGGGTCACTAAAAGTATTCCATTTTCTTCTGTTCGATTCGTGGACTTGGAGTAGGTTATGCCAGATTTTTCAAGCACTAAAATACAAACCCACAAATATTTTCTGAAATAGAGGCACTGCCGAGCTGCATCCAGCAACAGTATTGCTGAATTAAAAGAAATAAATTGAAGCATCATTATTATTCTGAAATCTCTCAGTTCCTCTCAGTTTATTTCCTTTGTGCAATACCGAAGATCGTGTACACGGTGACAGCCAAAGAAGCGAGCTTATCAGAGTTTTATAAGTAGTGTAAACAGATAGATTGATACACTACATCCCTGAACTCATGTAAATAAGTTACTTGCTCTTCTAATACTAGAGTGCCCGCGCTGTCAAAAATGACAGCTAGGAATTTGGCTCTGTTGCTCTCTGTTTCAATGTATCTGAGCAGCAACCGTCATTTAATGGCGACAAAAAATTAGTATTTCACGAAAACCCCAGTTATTTTTTTTTTTTCTCTTTCCTCTTCAGAAAGTTTCTCAAATAGAAGTTCAACACATGCCTTAAAAATTGCATACATGTATGGCGCAGTGATGTGGCATTCCCGGCACCACCTCTAACATGCACGAACACGCTCGTCCAGGCGAGCTCAGGGCCATAGTAACTACAATTAACATGCAAACCCTTGATTTTTACCCCCGCCAAGGAGGTTATGTTTTCATCGAATTTGTCTGTCTGTCACCAAGCTAACTCAAAAAGTTATGAACCGATTTGGACGAAATTTACAGGGATTGTTATGTATGTTAGGAGGAACAGATGATTACTTTTGGTGAAGATATGTATGTACGTTTGTTTGTTTGTCTACCTCAGTGTTCTCCATGCCATAAATCAAAAATTTATGGATGGATTTTATGAAATTAACATGGATTGCTAGGTATATGAAGGAGAGTAAATGATCGAATTTTGTTAATGATTCGTTTGTTCGTTCATTCGTTCGTTCGTTTGTCACTGTTTAATTTTATGCTTGTTAGCACAATAACTCAAAAATAATCAATGGATCTTTATTAAATTGATAGGGGTTGTTATTAATGTTAAAAGACATAGATTATTTAATTTTGGTGCAGATCGGTTTGCTCGTTTGTATGTTTGACTTATGTTTGTCATAGCGTTTGTTAACAGTATAACTCAAAAAGTTATGAAAGGATCTTCAAGAAAATTGCACAAGCTGTTATTACTATTCAAAGACACGAATGGTTAAATTTTGGAGTTTATGCAAAGAAAATTATGGTTTCGAGTCAATTTGAATTTTTTGCTACCATTGCCTCGCTTGGCGGAGGTATGCGCTCTCAGAGTGCTCTAGTTCCAAATGCGACAAGCGTCATAGATACCGTGGCATTCGTCTTCAGGCCGTGAATTCATTTTCATCTTATTGCTTCAGTCCGTAACGAGACATGCTTAAATATAATACGGTCATTCTTATATTATTAGATTAACTAGATAGCTACACCATAGCTACTGGAAATCTTCTCTGTTAGCTTTCAGTCAAGAACATATTTTAACCTGACTGATAATATGGCTAATTCTCATGCCCAAATGGCTAGTAGCTGACAGTTTTCATAAAGGAGCACCGATTTTAGTTCTTGTAGCAACATGATTTTAGACAAAAATACACCAGAGGAGAGAGTAAATCGGCGCACGCAACAACAAAACTGGCATTAATATTGGACTTACAGCCAATTAGTCACAATATATTTTAAAATTAAATTTTAAATTATATATTCTTCATTTATGCTACAGCTTTGACTTTACGGCCAGAGAGGTGTTCCAAAATACTTTTATTCTGATGGAAAGGGCTTTGACGAGAACGCTACTTAGCTTACAGTGAGCTCAAAATTATTCCTACCCTTTGTAATTTCTATAAAATATGTAAATTACTAGTTCATAACTAATCCAACTCAAACAACTGTTAATTGTAAAACTTTCAGGGTTATTCAACAAGGTAAAATAAAAACAAATTATTAGAAACACATGTACTCATTGTAAAAAAATTACAAAATAAGGAATCTACAGATTTTAAAACTATTCATACCTAGCTTAGTAAGTGAATGCAAAGCCTCTATTTGCGATAACAGTAGCCAGAGGTTTATGGTAGTTAACTACCAGGTTCTTACAAACATTTTTAGAGATGTTAGCCCATTCCTCTACTACAATATGTTTCAACTGTTTAAGGTTTGTGGATTTCCTCGCATTCACATTTTTCTTGAAGATCCCCCACAAATTTTCAATTGGATTCAAATCCGATATTTAGAGTGGCCACTCTAGAACGCTTACATTGTTTTGAACAAGCAATTTTTTCACTGATTTGGCTGTATGTTTTGGATCGTTGTCTTCTTGAAAGGTCATATTTGGGCCCAGCTTGAGAGCTTCCACAGACTCCTTCAAGGTATCGCTTAGAATTTTGTTGTACTTGTCTTGCTTCATGATACCATTAATCTTCACTAGGGACGTATTCGATTGGGATTTTGCTGTCGAATATTTAAGTGCACTTGATTTGACTTTTCGGACCGATTTAAGGGTGCGATAATCGAACAGAGTTTAGGATTTAAGCAGTAAAATATGAACCTAAGCTGTGATGTCACGAGTAAAATCTGTCCTACGATCCTACTATTTAGAAGTTGAGCATCCTTGGAAGTAAATCTTATGGATGTTTTATTTGCAAGCTACAACGATGTCGTTCCCTTAGATAGATTAGAAGTATGGAACTTTCTCAGCTAACTTTTTGAGGTTATTTGTGATACTTACATTATACGTGATAGTGATGGCACTATATAAACAGAAGACAACACTGGTCCGCCCGAGTGACTCATGTGGTTTTATCATTTTACCAATCCATGGTATGAGTATATGGTGCCAGAGCAATATACTAAAGTTAATCATAAAATAAGCTTTCTTCTATTCTTTTATTGCTGTCATAGAAAACGAACTAATAATTTTTTATTCGTTGTTTTAGGATTAAAATTACAAAAAATCTTCCTGTTGTCCTAATATTACTTCACCAAAAGGAAAAGCTATGTTTCTATGCAATCATTGTTGCTTACATTAAGGCACAGTCAAGTATATTGGTTTTAAAAAGTCAAACAACCTCCGGGGCAGACTAGAGTTGTAGGTCAAACCGGTTCCGTTTAACTCAAGTCAAATGGCAGAAAGAATGGTCTGAAATGACTTTCCGTTGGGTTTAAGCTAAGCAACTAGAGTTTTTGCCCCAGTCGAACACGACCTGGGTTTCCTGTTCCATTGGCCGAGAAACAACTCCAACACATGAAACTTCCACCCCCATGCATAACAGTAGGAACAGTTTTTTTTTTGTGTGTGTGTGTGTACAAGCTTCACGTTTTTTATGCCACTATAAACGTTATGTAGACGACACATTCCTAATCTTCAAAGACCCTGCGGTATTCAGAGTTATTTCTACAGTATTTAAATAGCAAGCATCCCAACATAAAGTTCACTGCTGAGAACCAATCAAACGATTCTATAGCATTTTTAGACACCCTAGTTACAAATCAGGTCTCAACATTAACAACTAGAGTCTACAGAAAACCAACATTTTCATACCTTGGTACTAGCTTCTTCAGTCGCTGCAAAGACCAATTTAAAATTAACGCTATAAAATTTCTATTGTTAGATGCATATCACTTACCTCCTCCTACCTCGTCTTACCTTGCATTCTCATATGAATAGATTTTCTTCGTACATTGTTTACGAATAATGGTTATCCACACCACCTTTTAGATCACTACTGCAAACTATTTATGCACAAACTATTTGATTCCGCTATTTCTAAACCTACGGTTCGTAAATTAGATTTCCTCCACTCCCTACCATACTACATGCAGCAAAGCTACCGTTGATACACTCAACACTCTGCCAGCTTTCCTCTCCGAAGCTTACCCGCATATAAACGTCACGTTCTCTTACAAAAACACGTTTACAATAGGATCTTATATTAAATTCAAAGACAAACTTCTTACACCTCTTCTGTCCATTGTTATTTACAAATTTTTGTGGAAAAGCTGCCGTGCTTCGTACTTTGGCAGCTCTGGACAGCATTACAAAGCCCGCGTTGATCAACATCTAGGATACATCCAGTAGAGCAGGCTTACCACTCGCAAAACCTGCCCATTCAGCTCCCCGTCTTCATGCTGAACAAAATAATCACACCATTAGTAGGAATGACTTCTCCATTGTAGGCTTTTCCAACCCAACAGAACTCACAACTTTAGAATCTCTTTATATCTATAAAACCAAACCTAGCCTCACTACAATGACTACGGCTGTACCTCTCATTACAGTCAACAGCTGAATTTTGTCTTTTCCCCTTGACTGTACCAGCAACCTTCCCCCCCACACAATGACTGTATCACCTCTGCTGTTTCAAACCGCCCGACTGTACAAGCATTGTCGTTAGGACCTTCCAGGCTCTTTATTGTCATTCGAATTTTACACCTCCCACCAATAGCATTTCCTGTCGCCGCTCGTGCCACTTAGATAATATTTCTCTTTTTATGACTCTTTTTTTTTTATTCTGAAGATAGGGTATAAAGTTTCCGAAACGTAAATTTTTAAAATTTAGTCAACAATTACCTATGAATTTTAATTGTGAGATTAACTGTACGTTCAACTGTTTGAACAACATTTTTGTCACAGTTTTACAACGGATGCAAAGCAATGGGTGACATGACGTCGTACAGCGATATTCATCATTCTATGTGGGCCTAACCTCAAGGGCAATTATTTCCCAGCTGGCTCCCGATGCTACTTCGGCAATGCGTCAGTTGGTTTCGATCAACGCTTACTCCTTTGTTTCGCGGGTAGATGCGCAAATTTGATGCGAACACCCAGATTACGAAAAAGAATGAATTTTTATCGTCTGAAGGGGATGAACAGCTGGGGAAAAGACACTGGTGATGCAAAGGTTGAGATAAGCCGCACCGCGGTGCAGGATACTACTCCCCACTGGGTTTGAGAAATTCCTACAAGGAGCGTAAAGATCTGTGGACAAGCTCGGTGCATCCTCTGCTTTTAAATGATATGTGAAAATTTGGGGACAACGAAGGTGATTCTAAAGTAACGCCAAAATCGTCATATTTATAAGTAAGGAGGAAGCCCAACTTTGCCCTCTGGTGCTCCAATATTTATATTCATGTTATTTTAATTCAATTTCTAAATTTCTTAGCAAATTACGAGGTTCGGAGTTGTAATCTACGGACAACTGCTTACAATATCCTGAATCGCAGGGTGATAAGAGTGAAGCGGCCGTACACAAAAGCGTACCCTGGCCGGTCGTCACAGGATGACCCAAGAGAATTTTTTATACAAGAGATAGCTCTAAAATTCTTTAATTCCCTGGAGTTAAGCATAACACTAAGAAGAGAGGAGAAAGATAGGTTTTAGGTAAAATAGAAAATTTCGCATGCAGGAAGAACAAATGAGTGCCATCACTCATAAAATGTGGCGAAAGGATTGAGTAAAGGAAAAAGTACAATGAAATAAAAGTGAAGTTGGTCGAAAGCTTTGTTTTCCGATAAAAAAAATGGCTAAACCTAACTGTTTTCAACATTAACGGGTTTTGTAAAAGTCCTGTTACGCTTAATCGTTTCACTTGTATCAGCTTTTTATCGCAAAAATAATTCACTAGCATTAAATAGTATTGCCGTGCATGTGTGCCTCAATGGAAGCAATGGAATAAAAATAATTGAGACATCTGCTCTCCTCCACGCGAAATCATAACGAGCCCGACATCACCAAGAGGCTAAATGTCAGAAGAATGACCGTCCACTGAGTCGTAGATAGATAGAAGAAAGTGACGACGTCAAAGATCGACCTCGTTCATGTTCACAGCGTATCCACAACCGAGCAGCCCGCCTCCGTAATCCATGGACCTCGATGCTCGACTTGCCGCGAAGAAAGCAGATATCTCACTTTCTTTTACTTTCAGTGCTAGCGACAATTACCTAAAAGGATAAGCTTTAAATTACGTTTGTGTCAGGGAGAATTATTTTTACTACTCAAAGCTTATCTTAAATTTGTAAAATGAAATGAAAGGTAGCAAGACTTTTTGCAAAGCTTAGTATTGGCGCGATTTGAGGTATTGGGGTAGATCTTCATCAAGCGGCCTTTCGAGGAGGATCCCCGATGATCTAGGGAGCATTTTCAGATGAGGGTAAAGAGAGTCTGATAACAGAGGAGGAAATGCGAAACGCAGTTAACCATACAGAGGCATTGTAAAGACATCACCTTTCATTTTTATAGATATAGTTGTTTACGGACTTACTCCGTATTTCCACAAGATAACNTCTAGGGAGCATATTCAGATGAGGGTAAAGAGAGTCTGATAACAGAGGAGGAAATGCGAAACGCAGTTAACCATACAGAGGCATTGTAAAGACATCACCTTTCATTTTTATAGATATAGTTGTTTACGGACTTACTCCGTACTTCCACAAGATAACGACGCCTTTCTCAGAGTAAAACACACAACCGAGAGGCTTCTAGTCCAAAGTATCGACATTTTGAGTTGGACCGCGAAGTCACCGGATGTCAATCCCAGTGAGACTATCTGGAGTACCTTAGCAAGGCAAGTCTAGGCCGCTGGACGACAGTTTGAAGACAATGAAGCGCTGTTTTGCGTCTTTCAACTCTCTACAAAACGCTTAAAAATAACTAAGTTAATGATGTTTATACCGTCCATGTTCATCAATGTAGAAGGGATGCCTGTAAGTATGGAAAAGAGTCCTCTCCTGATTTCCAGTTATTTTACCCCAAGAAACCTTGTTTTGGAAATATATTTCCAAAAAGTTAGAAAAAAGACGAAACAGCATGACATGTATTGATTCGAACTATGTTATCTTCATTTAGTGAAAAATTTATGAACTTTGTAATTAACACCCATACATATGCAAATTTTACAGGTATCATACAGTATGATTATTTACACTTCTTTTCATTGAAACAGTGATTTTTGTACTCATAACGTGATGACTCTTTTTTCCACAATTGTTTTATTTAGACACCCACTTTTCTAACTACTAAAGTTTCTCAAAGAACGGAAATTATTATTTTTCCACCACAGTATGGAACTACAATATTAATGAGAATTCCCACAGGATAAAAAAAATCCGTTCCAACAGCGATTATGGAAAATCCCATGTGATAGGCTAAAAAGAGTAACAGCTCTGTGATACAACAGCAAACAGCAATAAAATGGGGTTGTAATTCTCCGCCTTGCAGAGCTAAAATAATAAAAAAAAATTGAGGTGCTATCTCAGATATTTCTGTGGATTGCCATAGCGCCCCCAGGCTATCAACGAAAGAAGCCTGAGTGGCTAAACTAACAAAACAGTGAACATGAAAATTGTGTTGTAGGTATTTTCTGACCTCCAACAATATTGGAAATGGTAGAAACCTGAAAACTGAACGCACTGTTCTCAATGTTTTTATTGTTGAGATATAAGCAGAAAAGTATGTTCTTTACGATAAAAAACACCTGGTTTCTTATCACTAACGACGTAATATTTTAGCTACAAAGCAATAATAATTACTCGTAAACGACACTGTCGTTCATCACAACGCTCTTGTTCATTTGTTGTTCATCACAAACGACAATGTGCATTGCCGCAAATTCAAACGACAGGGTAGTTTACAGTTAACTAATTTTGCTTAATGGCAAAGAACCATTTTTCTGTGTGTAGTGCTCTTCTATCTGCTGCGATAGAAGAACTCCGAAATACATGGAAATGCCGCACAAGCACATATGCTGGCACTGTTGCCGAGCATTTGAAGCCTCCATTTCAGAACAAAAATTGAACCCGAAGTCACCCATAAATAGTGGAAGTGCATGCTGCTACAAATATTCTTAGAATTTTCCAAACCATACAGCCCTGCCAGCAGATTTATTGGTATCGACCTCGGCACAGTTTTAATGGACCTCAGGACACGTATGGATCTCACGTATGGATCTCAGCACAGATATGGAACACGTATGGAACACGTATGGATTTTGGAACACGTATGGATCTCAGCACAGATATGGACTTCAGTACAGTTATATATGGACATCGGCACAGTTGTGGACTTCAGTACAGTTATAGATCGCAGCACAGTTATGGACATCAGCACATTTATGACCCTCTTCACAGTTATCGACCTCAGCGCAGTTAAGGATCTCGGCACAGTTATGGAACTCAACACAGTTATGGGATTCAGCACAGTTATGGACCTCAGTACAGTTATGGATCGCTGCCCAGTTATAGACATCAGTACAGTTATGGAACGCAGCACAGTTATGGACATCAGCACAGTTATGAACCTTGGCACAGTTATCGACCTCAGCACAGTTATCGACCTCAGGGCAGTTAAGGACCTTAGCACAGTTATGGATCTCGGCACAGTTATGGAACTCAACACAGTTATGGATCTCGGCACAGTTATGGAACTCAACACAGTTATGGATCTCGGCACAGTTATGGATCTCAACACATTTATGGACCTAAACATTCCAAAAATCGAAGCAGCTGCAGCTCGAAAACACAGAACTTATACGCTGCTAAAAGAGTAACACTTCAAAAGCCGTGCACCGCAATATTTCGAAAATCGATATAACCGAAGAACGGAAATAGCGAAAGCGAACACCGACGCAACGTTACCAACGCACCGTCAGCCATCAACCTTGGAAACAATCGTAGTCCGTAAAAATTCGAAAGCTCGCAGCTGGTATAAAAATTGCTATAAAATCTCGCAAGTTATGCCCGCCGGTTTGGTATTCTCTTGCTTGGATTGGAGGATAAATCGACAGTGGAGGCAGTCTATTGAAGACTGAAACTGTGCAAACACTTTTGGCTCCTCTTGCTTGCAGCCCGAGCGGTAAGCTCGCACTTTCCATAGTTATAAACTGGCGAGTGAAGGTTCTTTTATGCGTTTATAAATTTGAAATTGTTCAGCCGAAATGGCAGTAAAATATTCGACATGGCGAACACGCTTTCGGCTTCACACGCGGGTTCGTTCCATATTGTGATGATACCGTTTCGCTCGCACTTGCTTATGAAAATTTCCAGTGCTGCATACTTATCATCCAATTCAACTTTTGAATAAGGAAAGCTATGGCAGGATAAAGTTTCGTTAAAACGCGAGGCTCCGAATCAGTCCCAAATTTATTGGTATATCCCTCTGCACTGCACCTAACATGCTGTATTTTTAACTCTACGAGGCCCAGTTCCGCCGCGTTACAAACTGCCTCATATAGAAAACTCTGTAATTCTGCACAATCCGTTACCGCACGCTACAAACTACACGAAACAAGTCTGTAATTCAGATCAGATTGCCTGAAGCCGCGAAAAAGATTCCCGAAGGCAATAATGCCTCCCTGCTTCCGTTTAATGGGCTTTAATGGTCCGTTTGATCAGCGGACATTAATCTTGCAGGCGAGGGGGTAATTTGAGAGACGGCGTTCTTTAAACAACACATCGTTCTTGTGATAAGCAGCTGCAGGCACGACCGCAGTACACAGGCAAGTGAAGCAACTTCGGGCAGCTGCGGGCGTAATGAAAGCATGCACACAAATTATAACCTTGGGTAGTTGCAGACACGCTTTCAGCCCGTAGACAACAACCATGCCAATTGCACAGAGAAGTTTATCATTGACTCACCTGCACAGCACAGGTTTGTTTCTCCATAATTTATTATATGATATTATTCTTTTTCTTGTCACACTCGCAACTTTGCGGACATAATATAAGCCATGTGTTTTGAATTAACAAACTTCAGTCAGTCAATAGAATTCAAGAAGAGCGGGCTGGAAGCAATAAGAAATCAGAGTGCTTGTTTAACTTGCATTTTTTCAAACGAAAGTTATTGCATTCATAAAACTCGAAGGCATTTAGAGTAAACCCTGAAAGTAATTCCAAAGTCGTAAGTAGAACAAACTATGTAGAAGTAAAGTCCTTGCGGACACCCAGAGCCCTTTAGGATGACTTGGAGCCCCAGACGAGCTGCACTGCAGCACATAGCAACCTCCCACAGAGATAGTTCAAGGATATAATAATAGACCCATCTTGTCGATACACAGCCTGCTTTCGCTTCACTGCAGCAAACTTTTATTATCAGCGCTAAATAGCCTATTATAGTCTTCTGCTATTTTCCAGTATACATTCCCTACACTCCTTTTTCCAGGACACTACAGCCACTCAAGCAAAGTTCTGGGCCGCCCTAGGTGATGAAAGCATAAATCAGTTTCTGCCAAAATTTCTGTCATGCACTCGGTCCTGACCAATTCTTATTGCAGGCTCCAGGGTCACGTGTCCTCTGCCGCCCCTTCAGTTGTGCAATAATATGATAAACTTTAATTTTTCAACCGGGCCGCAGTTGGCAGCTTCCCATCACTGCTCTCTGTAATTACAGGATTTTTAAAACTGAAACGGGGCCTTTGCCGGGGCTTAAAACTTCCAACGTGCAGACGGCCTAGGAGGCTTAGACTCAAATCTTATCAAAAGTCCCTTCCAAAATAGCGATTTGAGTACATAGAAAACAGCGCCCAGCTAGGATAACTACGAGCAGTATTACAGTTGCGAGCATAATTAAGGAACAAATATAAAAAATTTTATATCTCAAAAACTGTAAAAGGTTCAACGTTGAAATTTTAACACAAAAGAGGTATTGGGATACCTAATAATATGCTAAGAATTTATTACGATCCGAAGGGGAAGAAATAAGTTATGCATATTTAAGTTATAATTATGAATTTAGTGTGAGCAGAATTAAGGGACACTTTTCAAATATTGTTATTTAAATCTTCAATAACCCCATTTTCTTGCGTTTCCGAAGAAGAAAAAGACTGCCTACGTCATATGCAAACATTGCAAGTACTGCAAGCATGGCTACCCGGGAAAAAGTTGATAAATCTTTACGCATGAAAATTGTTAATTTACACAAACAAAATCTCAGCATCA
>LQNS02278076.1:12584792-12604233 GCA_001587735.2 Parhyale hawaiensis | reverse complement strand
CATTTTACCAACTGTCCGGGTGCTTGCTTGTTACGGAAAAACTACCTGAATAATCATTCAATATTATGACAATTTGGCCAACAGTATCACAATGATCATTGCAATTTCTATACTAACTGTGGTGTTCATAATTCTTTCATACCTGAATTATGGTAGACAATTGCTAGTCATCGACTACAACGATTGAGTATTCTTTTTTCATGTGACCGCTTCGCACTTCCTCATCGTACGTCCACCGCGCATGGCAGTGCCTTAACCTGTTCCGTTTCATTCTTCTTGGGCACAAGGCATGGTATAACTACGTCAAGATAGCCCCGCGCTAATATCTGACTCCGACCCTTAAGCATACTGACTAACTATGACGTCATCTGGAGACCAAAACGTGCAAGCCCACTATTGCCTATTTGAACATGGTCTTTATTACAATTAACGTACAACCAGTTCTATTAAAATGTTGCGGTTAATAGAAAAATCTTGAAAATTTGTCTATACCTTCCTAGCTAAGTAATAAGAATCCTCCTGAGTATATGAACTGCTAAGAAAACAAAGTGAAATTAGACATTTTATGTAGCGCGAAACAACTATTTAAATTTTCAAAGACTAGTAGTTCCTCAACAAATGTTCCAACTGCCAAAAACTCTACTCATACGTACGTAATTCTATAATGGCAGGACATAATAAAGAGCGACATTTGAAACACTTTTCGGCAGAAACACGAAAATAAAGGTAAACTATTCCTATTGAAGAAACAATACTTTTCAGGGCTGATATATAAACCTCTGCCGAACCATTTATCTCATCTGGGCGTCAAATGTAACGTCACGGATTTTGTGGCATCGTTTCAGAGGTAGGGCTGTATTGTTAATGACGATACCTGGGTCAAGTCTAGACTGATGGGTGTCGGTTGTCCATAGTGTTGAATTAGATTCGGGAGTAGAGATGGTGAGGCCCTTGGCAACTGCCCTGTTACTGATTAAATCTGAGTGATCAGATAGAATGGCTGCTGAATTGTGAGAGGGTAGCAATGGTATGCCACCGTTAAGTCGTCGGCGTAGGATGTCACTTAAGGGTGGTAGAGCTGGTCCCGAGGTAAAGGGAAGTCTGAGACGTAGAGGTTGAAAAAGGATTGTGAGATGGCCGAACCCTGAGGAACCCCAGCCCTCACAGCTGTGAATTATGAGTAGGGAGCCATTGTTAATGGAGCAGGCTGCTCGGCCTCTGAGGTAAGCCGCGAGCCATCTAACAATATTATGGATATCGCCGCTCTCGCCGATGATAATAAGTTGGGTTATTGTAGCTCCACGAGGTCTATCCAGCGTGGTGACGACCACGGTCTTTCTAAAGCAGAACAGTTTTTCATAATAAGCAATGGTGGCCATTTTCTCAATGAAGAAGTTCCTCTATCATTGAGCTGTGAGCAGTATTTAGCAGCGGAAAAACATTTGGTTGTGGTCTATTTAGTCATACGTCATTGCGAACCAATCCTCATCTAATGGCAGTTTCTGTGATGACCAGAGCATAAGTCTCGGCTGCTCTCTGTGACTGGGCCTACTGGTACGTCGTCTGCTGCCAGCTATGTAATCTAATTATGTGTCTCAATAAATAGAGCATCCCCTAATTAACTTTAGAACTGTCTTTAGAATTTAATTTCGGTCTTCAACCAGTATCTCTTAACGCAGAGTATTGTTGCGTAAACTCCTTTTAACGTCACCAATAACAACTGTTAACAACAACGGATCACTAAGGTTCATCGAAAGCAGAGGCCAAGGCAGTCATTCCTTGGTTTCGTTAGCTGCTGTTGATGAGCCTTTTTATGGAGGTTCAATATATTAGGTGCTACCTCTCATTAACATTCAATTCTTCCGGTTTAAATCAGTCAGATCTATAACATATAGGTAATGAATTTTTAAAGAGTTAAAGAGACGTTAAGAAATGCATTTCATTAAAACTAGAGCACTCTGAGAGCGCATACTTTCCCCAAGCAAGGAAACGGTAAGAAAAAATTCAAATTGGTTGTGAAACTGCAGTAGGAATTTGTTTCGATCAACACCAAAATCTAATCATTTGTGACTTCGATGATATTTTTGAAGATCTGTTCATAACTTTTCGGGTTCTGCTGCTAACAAACATTCTGACCAGCATTAGTCCAACTCACAAACAGACCAACCGATCATAACCAGAAACTATTCATTTATGTTTTCCACCATTACTAACAATTCCTGTAAATTTCATGAAGATTCTATGATAACATTTTCAGTTATTTTGCTAAAAAGCGTAGAATCAAGCACAGAGACGAATAAGTAGATCGTAACAAAACTTTGATAATTATTTAGGTACTTTACGTGATATATATATACTGAATTATCAACGAAAATAATGTCACCTCTCACACATCGTTCGCGGGTGATAATTATAGAACTTGGATGTTAGTCAGTTCTCTAAATCACTAATCTGCGAAAATTAAACCGAATAGCCCGTCAGTTGTACAAGTTTTTTTCTTGCAATGTTGTGGACTTCCTAGCAGTTGGCTGTTTTGGTCGTCCAGTGTTTTTCAAACCCCTTAACTTTTTGCAGATTTTGCAAGTTAAACCGTGCACAAAAATGAAGACGTTTGCCCTCATTGCACTACTGGCTCTGTGCCCTGCAGTCTTCGCTACTGATTTTGTCGACTGTGGTAAGTTTTTGTAATTGCTGACGCAACTGAATCTTTAACCTTAAATTCTTTTTGAAAATACGCTTCTTACTGAGCCATAATTTTAGTATTTGTTTTGGTTATAATAATAAACAGCGTACAGATTGACAGATTTTACAAGTGCCCCAGAAACAAGATACCGTACCCAGCAAAGTTAATATATTTTAGCAGGCAACAATCCTGTAAAATGGGTTAGTGCGCATGGAGTTCATATTTTCAGTTACTCATTCGCTAATTATTTTCTAATTTTAAGAAATTTGGGAATTGACACAAATCCCTTGAACCGTAGGTAGCTCCCTCATGATCCCCCAAAGCTTTGTACCGCTTCAAAAATTTTGTGATTGTCAATTTGAAGTTTTGAGTGTTGAAATCCAGAAGCGGTTACTGCTAGTTTTTATGATATTAGTTCATGCAGTGAGTCGCATTGTTTAATTTTTTTTACTAGGTATCCTTAGTATATTATTCTTTCGTGTAGACTCAAGTGTCAATTCATGTGTGCAGGATCGGACGCGATCTTCGTAGCTCTGGACGTCGAGGACTGCGATATACCACCCTGCATTGTCGCTCGGGGAGACTCGTTTCCTGTCAATATTTCCTTCACTCCAGGTACCTAACTCCGGGCACAGCGAAGTAACTTAGCTGAAACCATCCGCATACTGTAGAAGTTCCTAATTTTCGTGGTAGTGTACTAACATTAATTAGCATGAGTTTAAATTAGGAACAGTAATATTGAAGGATACCGACTGATGAGGATGCAGCATGCTCGTAGTTCATTCTCATGCATGGATTTTGCATATCGCCGAGCTTGGAAAGTGAGTCGTGGGAAAAAGATATTCAGTACATTTAGATGCTTAGAAAAAGCCGCGATAATTGGCAGCACGACACCTCCTGAAAATAATAAATACAGGAAGTCTTCGATATAAGTTAAAGACTTGTGTGGGACCAAGATGGGCTTATATTTATTGATGCCAATTAAAAGTGCACCCATGGTCCTGAGAGAGCGCCTGAGTTTGGCAATTAGTGAAAGAGTTTTACCTTGAATTCGTTCTTTGTGATGCTCTGGAAAGAAAACGAGGATATGTGAAGACATAAAACAATTTTTTTTATTCATTCAGACTGCTAAATACTATTAAAATACACCAGATTGGCGACGTGAAAACGGAGGAAACTCCACGAGATTATCGACCTACACGCAACCATCCCGGCAAAAGAAGAAAGAATAAAAAATCACAGTATCTCTCAGTTTGCAAATTGCTTTAAAGCTGCCAATACCCGCACCAACAAAGGCAGAGACATCAAGATTATAAACGAACGAGAATACTGGCTTGTATGACATCGCACCGGTTCCAGGATAAACTCATGAAGGGCACCAGTACGCCGAGTACGATGCGCCTGAGCAAATGTCTGCGGAAGAAAAACCTCCTGCAGAAGACAACAGCAATTATATATTCTAGAGATGGGAAACCCACCAACTCTGCGACGATGCACGAGATGACAAGACACACCCATCATCATCCAGCATAAACGTACAGCGACGAACCACTCTGTCAAGCAAACTCAGATGACAATCAGCCACAGAGCCCCAGACTAAGAAGCAGTATTGCAAAAGGGGAGGGCAAAGCAACTAAAGCTGCAACGTATCAACCCTACCGAACTAAACACCTTCCCAGTACGTCGAACAGGACCGATTTTCTACGATACTCATGAAGCAACTAAACGGATATGGGCCTCAAACCTTAACTTAGGATACAAATTGACGCCAAAGATTACCAGGTCATTCACTGTAGGAAGTGGCACACCAACCAGCATAAGTGCAGGAAAAGCAGGTCTCGCCGTACGTGACCTAGACACGAGCGTAGTTTTAGTCTTGCCTGCATTTAATCTCATCCCCCGTCTAATACATCACGAATCAATCACCTCCAAATTACGCTGAACAGAATGTGAAATCTCGAACCTATTACCAGGATTCTTACAAACAGCCAGTAAAGTAACCTCATTAGCGTAACGAAGTAAATTCATCAGGCATTTCAGCACTGACTGTGTTTAGTTTAATAGACTTAATTAGTTGAGTCAGATAAAGCGTACACGTTGGCGTTGCACTTCTCTTCAAAGTTAGCAACAGTGCTGCCCGAATAAGCGCACTAGTGAAAACCGATGTGCCAGTATCGAGTACCTGGAATTGACAATTTTTTTTCCTATATTAAAACCTGTATAAAGCTAGAACACCTTATGGCGTACGGCCATCACTCTTGGTGGGGGCGAGAGAAACTGAAAGTGCTGAGTCTCAAGAGTTACAACTTCACCGCCGTCATTTTTTAATGGCCAGCTTACTCTAGAGTTATGGTATTTTTCACATCTAGGTTAACCCACCTGATAGCATGAAAAATATTGTAATGATGGCTCAACTCCTTCTGCCTCTTTTTGGGTGGACAGACAAAGAAACTGACACACAACCATAAACGAAACCAGTATCACCACACTTCGCTTCTCTGACGCGTGATAACAAGTCCGATAATTAATGAAAACTGCCCGCAGCAAGTCTCTAGTGGTATAGAATTCGAGTAACGGTAACTCGCCAATTCACACTGAACTTCGTACGAGACTGACCCTTCGTTTCTGCACGACACATGATTCAAAAAAGTCTTAGCTCCATTTCAACACTTCTCTACCAGTCTGAGGGCTCCCAACGTTACCTCCTCCTCCAGATGTATATTAAGCTCTAGGGTGGTACTAATCATCTATGGGGTTGAATATCAATGTGGTGCCGCCCCTGTTACTACGTATCTAGGTAAAATATTTCAAATTTATTAACAAAGATAAAACAATTTATTAACAGGGACAGTAGTTGCTTTCGTCCATTTTCCGAGATATTCGATGCTTTTTACTCCTCGGATGGAGTTGTCACTCCAAAAACCGCTTGATTTCCACTAGCTGCGTCAGCATGTCGGGTGTCTGTCTGTTTACTCAATTTTTTTTAGGAGCAAAGTTTCTCGCTTTCACAGTGAACATCTTGTTTACTGGCAAAGGAAATAGATTCGTTAGATATATCTATATAAGCATTTTAGTTGCAACTGTTTAATAGATTGATACATTTTTGTCAATAGCTCTTTCACAAATTTTCCATCACAGTTTCAAACGTTTTAGCTTAAATATGTTACGAGATTATTATTCACAAAAACACCGAATATTTTCAGTAAGTTTTACGAGAAAAAAAGCTGTTCGGAGCACATGTACCGACAGTAACAGTTTATGCATTTTCCATGATGTAATACAGGATATTCTGTTATGAAAGCAAGTTCAAATGAAATCGCTATGCAAAAGTCATAAATTATTGATGTGCTATTGATTGTCATTAAGACTCTGTTTGGTCTGCACTGTTTTATCTTTTACGCAAATTATCTGTAAAGCCAGGGAAGAAATTCTAACACAGAGCTTTCAAGAAATTACTTTTTTCAATGTAGGACTCGCAACGTACGAACAGTTTTGCAAATTGCAGCTACAAGATTAAAAACTTGTAACTGTTGTAAAATGAGAGTAGCCCGCTGCGGATTTCTGCCCTTAACTTCTTTTCTTGAACTGAGAGTCATTAGCAGGTAACAATAGAAGGAAAAACAGAATGGAGGGAAAAGAGTGGCCTACAAAATTAATTTGAGTACACTCCGCCACCTATAGCCATAGCTCAACCTCACGCGATAAGATTATGTAAGGTGCCGGCGTGATATAGGCAGTGTGCCACTGTATCGCTCGTAAAATTTCTACCACTACTATCATGTAAATACCGAGTCGACTCCGTCAAGCACAGACATTACGGATACAAACGGTACTGTTACCTATACATTAGACTATTGAGTAGTTTAAGTCTCCGTCTCCACAACGAAGGTGATATCACAGAGGAAGAAATAAGGGACACATAGTATGAACCTGTGCACGAGGGTGTTCCCACACAAGACCAACGCGCATGGGAACAGCAGAAGAAGAAGAAGAAATTAATATCAGTAAGAATATGAAATCGGAAAGAAACAAAGTGGACACAAAAGACAGACGTCCCGAAGGCCTAGCTAATGGCTAAGGCGAGGTAACCAATATAAACCCCCTGGGGTCACTGCTCCCCATAACCTAAGATGGGCGGATCTGCAGTAACCTAATCCTATGACCTACGTATGGCCCATCCTATGCCCCCTGAGGTGGTTACCTATACATCTTCACTTTCGCTTCGGTGCAGCGGGAAGGTGAGTGCGAGTCTCAGGCCATCTCACGAGGGTACCTGACTAGGGAATCTAAAATGTACGAGAAGTGAGTGATTGACGAAAAAACCTAGATTAAAATGGGCTTGTACAGGATATCGATAAAAACATGGAAACCTAGCACTAGATTGTTACCTTGTTTTATGCACATTTGTAATTGTTTAATCCTCCCTAAATCAGTATTGAGCTGTCCTAAGAGGGGAAAAGGAAGGTGCATATATATAGTATGCCAAGATAAATGCGGAACCGATGCACGAGGATGTTCCCAAACAGGATCAGTGCGCATGGGCATAGCAAGTCGAGAAAGAAAAGGAAAAACAGAATTAAGTGCCATCAGTAGGAGTATGAGGCTATGTGCACATTGAGACTCAGGGCAGTGCAGAGCAGGACAGTTGCAGGGCAGCACAGAAGTGGTGCGCACATTGACAAGCAGTCTGTCGTCCTGTTGATCATGGCTGATGCCAAAAACTCCTATACTCATCATCAATTGTATACTCGATGCAATGTGAGACCATACATAACTCGTCCTTATATGTTACTCTCATATAATCAGGATAACTAATACCATACAGCAAGCACACTTTGATGGCGAACAGCCTCTATGAATTGCTCCGTAGACGACATAGTAAGCGCTAAATGAGCGAGTTTTATCAAGCTGCGCCGCACGTGGCACAGGAATCTGTGTTCAGACGACTGCGCCGCGCAGGCCGACACAGGTCTGTACCTACATGTGCTGTACTGCGTCTGATCAATATGTGTGCTTAGATAAGAACCAGCGAGATACAGTTTTCTGCCTGCTCTGAGGTGTCTCACCTGCGTTGCCTGCGTCTCCACGTGCACCCCGCCTGAAAGTGACAGGCATCAAGGTGGGGACGAAAGACAGACGTTCCGAATGCCTAGCTAAATGCTAATGCATAGACTACGCTACACATTGATTGCTAGCTGATATTGGGCTTTTCACACGTAGGCGCATCTCTGTAACCTACGCTAAAACGTTTTCTAATTAAATTAGAGACATCAAGCCAATCCTATCCATAAGGCCGCAGGGAGTAAATTAAAGAGCAAGAAACAGATTCATTAAAAAAGGTTGCCGGGGGAGGGGAGGATAATTGACAGCTTTCAATTTCAATACGCTAAAAATCACGATAACTTCCAGGAATTCGGAAGTTTTATGACAAAAATCCCACAAATGTAGTGCACGTGGCTGTTGTTCGTATGAGATGAGCGGATGGTTCTCCATTCGACTGGTGCCTGGCAGAGAGGCGGCGCAGGGGCGGTGGCGGGGTGTATGGGTTGCGCGCGTTTGGTGGATGTTGTAGGTATTAGGCCGTAATTTCGGGTAAGTTGGACTATATTCGGGTTTAATGTCGGGTACGTTAGGGGAGGCAAGGACTGTTTTTTTTTTTGCATTTAAAAATTTGAACGATCCACCAAACGCGCAGCGCGATCAATGGATTGCGCAAATCCACCAAACGCGCACAACATATGCACCGTAAGTGGGAAGGCATCGTCAGAATGTCGGAAGCTAGACAAATATTTAGGTAATGTAAATTTAATGTTGATATTCCAGTCCATTTGTGTTGTTTTAATGCTAGCATACTGTAAATATGATTTCTCCAAATTTTTCTCTGCACGTTTCCCTGTATCACACTTGAAGCTACACGGGCAAGGAGTTGGCACTAGCATCACTAGAGCATACACGTCCCTGTGTGGATATTTAGTGATTATGCAACTATCATTTCCAATGACGTCACGTCACTTATTCGTGAGAAAAATTTATTTGAAGTGTTTCAATACTCTTTAAAAAATATATTTCTTGCGTGTAGCCTCCTTACCAGTCAGCACTGCAACTGCATCATATAAGAAAAATTGCCATAAAAATTCCTGTAGTTCATAACTTACTGTGTCTTATACATTGAAGCATATAGCAGGCGTCTGGATGAATATTTTGTTTTTATGTTCTTTTCTCTGCTCAATCGTTTCTTCAAGTCACTTCACCAATTCGTGGGCAAATTTTATATGACAAGCTTCAATACACGTTGAAGAACACATCTTGCGTGTGCTTGTTAGCAAGCAACACCTTGAATCGTATCAGAAAAAACACAAAAGAATTTCTATGAGCTTACTTACTCTTTTCTGTACGTTGAAAGGTATAAATTCAAAATTATAAATCGGAGTATATCATGCATATGTACTTACACCCTCAGACGATCTTGTTCATTAATTGGTGACTTATTGTATCTCCAAGTTTCTAAGACAACTCCAGTTTTTTTTAGGTTATTTGCTTCTTCGTTAGACTACTTCGATTCAATTCGCAATACTAGAGTAAATATCTTATTTACATCGGTTTTAGGAATATAACCAGATTTAATAGTAATTACTGAATGTAACGATATGAAATAAACGGACCCAAGAAAGTGCCAATATGGGAGAGCATAGGCTATCTATGACGGCGCATAGTCATGCTTATTTGCTATCGCTCTCTCAGTAATCTGGCCAGTGGAGCGTCAAGGCTTAGTGTAGTCTATGGCTGTTGTTAAGCTATACAATCGCGTCTAGGCAAGGTCTCCTAAAGTACAGGTCTGAGTCTCTACGTCCCGAAGATGGTCCGATCGGTACAGTCCCTCGACAAATTGTTGGACGCAGACTAATATTTTTGTTACATGTTCTGCATATTCCATGCTTATCTGGGTAGAAAACTCAAAATGTCGTGATTTTCTAACTTGCAAGTAGTTTAAGGATAAAATATTTCACCCAGATATGTCCAAAATACGTAGAGTAGGTACTTGTCAAAGATATAAGGCTGCGTTTAATGATTTTCCCAGTGACTGTACTCAATAAGACCATTCTCGAGGCCCAGACCCAGGCCTGTACATTAAGAGGCCTTGCTCGTGATCGCCGCTCCCAATAACTTAAGATGGGCAAACAGAACTAATCTAGTCTTACGGCCTATAGGGCTCATCGTATGCACCTGAGAGGGTGCAACGTGTATGAGAAAAGCAACTCGAAAAAAAACTGAAGGAAGAGCAGAACAAAGCATAAGTATGGGAAGGGAATGAAGCTACGTGGACACGATAGACGGATCTCCTGAAGGCCTAGCTAAGCCTAAAGTAATCTCCGGGCTCCTCTGGAAGCATTCTTTCCCATAACCCATGATACGCGGACGTAATCCTATGGCCGATAGCCTACGCTCCTGCTAAGTGTACGAGACATCTTAACGCACTGCTCTCCTATTGTCGCATTACTATCGGCACATTCGATTAGGCACCGAAATTGAGCCTTTGAGGCTTGACTATAAAGTTAAACTGCAGGCCTGTGCGCTGGCTTCAACCGGTCCGTGGAGAAGCTAAAGTGGGCCTGAGGGGGCACTTCGTTGACAGGGGATGCATGTTTGCATTGGTTAAATGGTGGCAACATTGGGGACTGAGCAGGGCTGCTGTAGCTCCTTCAAGTCCCCCTCCCTTTCCCTGTCACCGTCATGGGGCTCTCGACAATTCCAGAAAGTCAATGCTGCTTTATAAAAGGGGGTATTCAGCACGCTAAGCGTCTTTGTCTGCTTCCGACACTTCTCACTTTATTCAAAGTGGTAAAAGCAAGGTTGAGTTAAGTTTCTGGCAGTTGAAGCCTAGAGGGCTAGAATAATTGTGCACCATACATGGTTTTCTACAACTGCTGTTCGCAGTCTCATTCTCAACTTCGCTTCATTGAATAAGATGATGTATTTCGAATGGACCAGCTGCTGTATCCACTGAAGTGCTGCAATAAAGTTAAAATATCTCTCTGTTTGGTCAACAGATCATGCTGTCGGAGAATTAACCGCTATAGTGACCGCAAATATCGACGGCGTTGAAGTGCCATGGCCAGGTTTCGACAGCGACGCTTGCGCCTACATTGACGTCGGGTGCCCAGTCACAGCTAGCGAAATAGCAGTCTGGTCGTATCCTGTCGACGTTCTGGAAGAATATCCCACGGTAAGTTTCTTCAGTAATCAAGTATTACATTTGAACTAGTGAATCAAATACATGCTATCGCATTTTGCCTAAGATTATCGTTCTAGATAAATGTCCTTCCCGCTACAATGTTTTCGATGTATTTCTATTCTTTCTGCTATTGAGGAAAGAGTCGATATTTACTTATGTGGTTAGTTATAGTCTTAGGCATAAACCATTTCCACACGGAGACGAGTCACAGAGGAAAAGTCAAGGGAAGTACATCGACAGACATTTTGAGCCCAAGCACGAAAGTGCTCCTATCCAGAATCAACGCGCATACGATCAGCAAGTGGGGAAATAAGAGGAAGCAAAATCGAAATAAAGATCAGAAGGACTATGAAACCAGAAACAACCAAAGTTGGTACGAAAGAAAAATGTCCCGATGACCTAACTAGTTATTAATGATTAAGGAAACCTACCGAGTTCCCCAAGGGCGCTGCTCCCCATAACATAGGGTGGGAGAACCAAAACTAAACTAACCCTGTGGCCCATCCCATGCTCCCTGACGGGGTTAAAATTCCGTTCTAAAAAACTCCGGGAGACGCGCACCAGTTCAATATAGCCGATCAAATCAAATTACCAATGCATAGTAATATGCTTAACACGTTCCTTATGATGCATCCACCGGTGGGTCATGGCTTTCTTTCTCATCCTGCAATATGACCCACCAGTGGGTCGCACTGAGAAATTTGTAGGATTTAAAATACTTTTGATACATTGCAAATTTTTCACTAAATGAAACAACAGTTCAAAAGAAAACGAGTTCTTCATTAAATGAAATAACAAATCAAAAGAAAACTATCTTTTAATTCCTAATTGATGTAGATACAATAAAATTAACCCGTTTCTTGCTATTGCCAGATGCCCGGGTTTCTTCTCTCTACGATTCCCGATTTTCATTGTTGGTTTAATATGGGGCATCGTTTCAAGGAGAGATTTTGTGTGTTTTGCGTCTGTGTTGTATCCTCTTGTTTAAAAAGATAAAATTGTTTGATCATGGGTGGGTCATATCACACACAGAGCTAAATTCTTCATTACTTTTAGTGTTTGTCCACCGGCGGGTGCTAACCGAAAGCATCTTCTGATAAACCTAATTCAGAAGAAACTAAAATAAAGGAGAAATTGCTGCAGCTGAAAAAGGTCAGATAAAGATGTTCAACTTGAAAGACAAAAGGAATGTTATATCAGTTTCCATAGTCCCATAGCACCGTGCTTTTCTGATTTCAACAGATAAGCAAACATGTCAAAGCATAGAGCTACAGAAGCCTCAAAGTGTGCTTGAATACAATGGAGAGGAAAAAAGAGTTCACCTGACTGACCAAATGTATTCTTACTATACAACGCTCTGAAGAGCAACTACAAATGGTATAAGAAGATCACTGTGAAGCTAGTAACTAATTGCTCTGTTGTCAATGCGTGGGTACTTTCCAACAAGAACTTCAACGGAAACCGAACGTGGTCAATGTTGGAATTCAAAGAATCATTCTATTTTATTTTTTGTCAAAGTTTCCTGTCAACGTGTTCAGATTTTGGAGACGGTTCACAACTACTGTAGATACTTCATCACAGCCAACACGAAATTTACACTGTTTAGCGGAGGCTGAAGGATAAAAAAACGTAATCGAGAAAATGTTGCATTGGCTGCAAAGAAGCGTCTGAAAAGGCATAAAAAAAATTTCTACGTACTGCAGTGCTTGTGAAGGTAGTCCATTTTTCATGTCATTCTTGGTTCAGGTGAATATATTAAACGGAGTGAGTAATGCAAGACTCACAATGCTAAGCATTTCTATAAAATGAATATTTTTGGAAATTGTTTTTTATAATGTTCAAGATGGGGTTATTTTCATTTCAACTATTACACATAACCAAAACCAAAGTATTTTAGATCACTATTCTGGTAGATATTAATGTGCTGAACACGAATTTATGGGTTACAGCCATCAGAAATGAGTAGTTTCAGAGATTCTGATTTATTTGGCTCAGCACTGTGTTAGTTCTGTTAGTTACAAATCGTTTAATACAGCGATTACATTAAATGAGAGAATTTTGTAATATAACTTTCCTAGAAAATACTGAATCCTCATCGAGAATAAACTTTTCTTTGTGGTAACGTAATATTGAAATGAAAGTTGGAGCATGATACACAAAATCAAACGAATGTAACATAGCCCGTTGCTCGACTGCACAGCAGCAGTGCTTACTCTTTACGTAACAGAAGAATGCAAGTACAGACGCACAACTCCACAGACGAGAATGAAAGCAATATTGGCAATGAACGATAAATCCACGAGTTTAATATCCAATGATGCTTTACTTGTTAGGTTAGGAGTGTATGACTGGTGTTAATATATCTAAGCTTAAAAATTTTACGAAGAATAACCCGCAAAAGTGAGCAACAGTACTGATTGAATGCTAAATTAACACAAAAGTATATTTTAAACTATGCTTTTCCGACGGCTGTGGCTTATAAATTATTGTTCAGCACATCACTAGCTATTAGATTAATAGTCTGAAATATCTGGATTCCACTGGAAGTATTGGTAAAAATTTAACAAATTAACTTTTGTAACGAACACAATAGGTTCATCAATACTCAACAAGTGCAAGTAGCTAAATATTCCAAGATCACTTTGACCAAGTCAAATAGGTGGCAACGCACGAAGAAAATGCATGGATACTCATAGCATTACGCGGAAGCTCGTGATCTAGGTTCGCGAGCCTGAGGATCCGCATCAGTGCGACATTACATAGTAGACACCTAAGAGTTTTCAATGGTTAACTAAAATATTCATATAATGCGAAAAAATGAGTTTTACAATCACCCAGACAGGTTCTCAAAAGAGTTACGACTACATAATGTATCTGAATTGCACTGATCTGTCTCCAACGAACGATTTCCTTCTGCAGGCTTATACTATTAAATTAGAGTAAAACAGATAAATAGGTACAAGTGGTATGCAGAATTTTTCTCAATGGAGGGAGGAAACGGGCCATAAAATCCGTGTCCCCATATGTTTAGCAGCAGCAGCGTATGGCTTTTATCTCTAAGTAAGCAGCGAGTGTCATAAACTGTCATTTTATCTACAGATCGAAACGGTGGCAACTTTCAGATTTGATCATGTTGGCGAGGATCACGACGAAGTCTGCATCCAAGTGCCTGTGACGATCGTCTAATCATCGATGAAGCCTCTTATTATCACCTTAAGGAAACTCGACAATTCCATAACATGACAAGATCTACGAAGCTTCGAGAAAGTTGTGGTGTTCAATTCTTTAGTAGTTTTGCACGGAGATTGTTGAAGAGGCTTTATAATAAACTATTCATCTTGAGCTGCCGATATTTTATGCCTTTTCGGTCAATGTGAAGAGTTTTCAGTCAAGCGATTTTGGTATTTTAAACAATATATTCAGGTGGAATGGGACATTCTGAGGTATTTTCCTAAGTGACGTTTTTGCCGCAAATGGTTAGTTTTCGAGATATTGGACTTTGGAGTCCTATTTTCCTGCTATGCAATAGTGAAGAATCCGCATTTGTGGAGAGATGGAATCGAGATCCGCGGCAATTGACAGATCTAACCTAACCTATTTTTTTTCTACAAAAGGTCACAACTCGTTATTGAATTTTTTATAATAAGGTAGTATGAAGCATTTTAAGGTATTTTTCAGGAATGACATTTCGGTCCCAAATACTTAGTTTTTGAGGTATTTAACTTTGGAATTCTCATGGTTTTTCTATGGAAAATAGGTTAGGTTAGGTTTGGCTATATAGGGGTAGATTATATTAGCTTACGTTGGGTTGCGTTAGGCTAGGCTAGGTTTTGTTTAGGTTTATTTACGTTTCTGGGGTCGCTGGTTATTTTTTCCCATAGAAAAACAATGGGAACGTCAAAGTTAAATATCATAAAAACTAAGCATTTTCGACGGCGACGTCATACCCAAAAAATGTCTTAGGGCGCAGACATACCAAAAATAGTTCAGCGAGAAGCTGACAGTTTTTTAGAAGCACGGACTGCATTTGAACTGCGGCGGCGGCCACCTTAGCTGCTGCTGTTCGGTGTGCGCGCTCCTATGCATTCCGTAGCTTCTCAAAAACTGCCAGCTTCTCGCTAAACTGCTTTGGTGTGCCAGTGCCTTTAGAATGCTTCACAGTACCTATTAATATATATATCTATTTTCCAACATAGAGTCGTGCCACTTAGTAGAATATTACCTTAATCCATCCTAACCTAAAAAAACTTACATATAAAGGTTTTTCCATTACACAGTGCGAGTATGGTTGTTTTAGGTTCAATTCGCTTTTAGGACCATCACGCATTTTCGATATTTTGAATTCATTTATAAGTAGAAGTACGTATTTTAAGACGTTTTACACGAATGACGTTTTTGCGGCAAATGCTTAGTTTTGAAGATATTTGACTTTGAAGTTTTTATTAGCGTCCGGCATCGCGGCAGCTTGTCGAACAATATGGCGGTGTAACTCGCGGTCGCTGTACACTAGTTTTTATATATTTTTAGTAGTAGGTACATAAGCAGAACAAGTTTTTTCTTCATAATATTTTGATTTTTGAAGTATTTTATAGGTCGAAAGACTAATTTTTAAAATATTTTTTTCAAGAATGACTTACGTAGGAATAGTAGGGACGAAAAGACGAAGAAAAAGAATTACGACCGCACCCCCCGGCGCGACGCTGTGACATGTAAACAGTTGAAAAATTGCTATTGCAATGGATGGTGGTTGTGCCGGTTGCTCCCCGGAATATTTCGGCTGTATCAAACAGTTTCACAACGATGATGTTGCTGCTTTGAATTTTTTAGCTTTTCATGGTGTATTTTTTTCGAGTGAGGAAAATAAAATCCTTAATTGCCCAAATTATCAGATGAAATTGAGATTCTGCAAAACTAGAAAGGTAAGGTATTTTAATGTTAAACCTTCATTCATAATTGATATTTTGAAGTCATATATAGGAAGAAGAATAAATTTTAAAACTTTTTTTGAAGGACGTTTTCGTCTCAAGTTCTTACCTACTTTTCGAGAGAGCTATTTGACTTTGAATTTCCCATCTTTTTTTTTTCTATACTTTTTTCCGGCAACAACGTGGCTCTTACTCGTATAGGTTAGGAAACCAGGCCTGGTTCTGCTAATATCCTTTGAGAAATATACCAAAGTGTAAAGCAATACGCGCTACGCCGCCATGTTGGAAAAGCACCTGCCGCTAGATCGCGCGACACGGCCGTAATGGCGGATCGTAATGGGAACTTCTAAGTCCAATACCTCTGCTTTTGCGGCAAAAACATCATTCGTGGAAAACGTCTTGAAATGGGTCCTTCTGCCTATATATGAATTCAAAATATTGAAAATGCGTGATGGTCCTAAAAGCAAATTTTACCTTGTTTTATATAATTTAAGAAACAAAACAATGGGAACTACATGGTAAAATGTCTCGAAAACTAAGGGCCAGTTCACACGTCCCTCATCGTAGCACGTTCAATCACGAAAATGAACACGAGCCGTCCGTCAACTTTTTCTGTCATTGTCGACACGTAGGAGTGACTTTCATTTAAATGAATGACGCCGCGTGTTCAACCATGATCTTGTTTCTTTTCGTTTTCCCTTATATTTAGCGACGGCTTGAAGTCATGTTCGTATCTCATACTCTTACAGCCTGAATTTGAAAGGAACAGCCTATTTTCAAAATATTTATAGTCTGATAAACCGATAACAGTCACATCAGTACGCATCAATCCGCTCGGTTGTCAAATCATAGATAGAGTCAGTGTTCTTAGTACAACATTAATACTATTATATTCTCAGTTTAAGCCTCCTTGTCCCCAGAGTACACTGTGATCCAAAGATAAGAAGATACAAGGGACAAACGATGTAAGGAAAAGTGTAGAACCCATGCGCGAGTAAACGTGCATGGGAACAACAAGTAGGGAAAGAAGAGGAAGAACAGAATAAAGCATGAGCAAGTATGAGCATGAAGTCAGGAAGGAAGCAAAGTAGACACGAAAGATAGACGTCCTGAAGGCGTAGCTAATGGCTAAGGTAACCTATACACGAGCCCTCTGGGGTCACCCGGCCGTATAACATAGGATGGGCGATCTTAGTACAACATTTTCAGCTCAACAAGTTTTCTTGTGTTAATCGGGAGTAAAGTGATTTTGACAGTTCAAAAGACGGAAAAAAAATATTTTTGTCGACTTGTTCAAGATATGAAAAAGCTATAGTTTTTATAAGTTCTGTTTACTGAACTTTAATTACACAACATATTCATAAAATGGACGTGCTTCATCCTTCAGTCTCCCGCATTTGCTGCATCAGACGATGTTACGATGAGGGATAAGTGAACACGGCCTGAGCATTTACGGCAGAACGTCACTCACGAAAAGAATGCCACTATGTCATAATATATAGTTAAAAGTATCAATATCGCTTGACTACAAACGCTTCATAAAGTCCATCTTTTCTTCCGATAAACGTACAAACATGTAGTAACGACTACTGGCATGAATAAGTGGTTGCGTACATGCATATAACGAGGTGAAGAGCCTGACTTTTGTTCAGAGCAAAGTATCAGCAGACGAGCGAGATGTGAATTATTGTAATACAGCCAGCATACATACACATTACTTTTGAAACGACGAGGCGTCCCTCACTTGAGAGCTTGGGCGCCCTTGTCAGCAGTGGCTCAACAGCACATCACATCTTGGTCAGGAGATCAGAGGAGAAAAGGAAGGCAGCCAATGCATGGGCAGGAAAATCGGTGCACACCCAGAGCCTTCATTCTAAGGGGGGGGGCGGCTTTAGCAATGCAGGCATCTGTCAAAGCTACCAAGTTCATGTGTTACGGTATGTAGTTGGACGATGTTAAAAGATAAAATGTGTACCGAACATTAGGAGAGGACAGCCAACCTCCGACATTGAATAAATGAACTTAAATTTAACATGCACATGACAAACAACGGTGTCTCACCTGGAAGATGGCAGCNCTGTATGATTAGTATTTAAAGTAGAACTTATTGTTGCCCACTCATCGTCAAAAAATTAAAAGAGAACAAGCGCTATATTAATATATGTAAATAATTGACATTCAATCGTAATTTAATTAGCTTCGAAACTTAATTCATAACACATGAGCAGCTGATGCCGATACCCGGGGGAGACTTGCTAAAATAATGTCTGTGAGATAACAGACACCCACCAAATCTAAGCCTAGTAACAGATACTTGTTTACGCGTCAAGTGAATTGGAAGAGTAGGGCATATACTGGGCTTAAATTCTCGCTAGAGTAAAAGCAAATTCTCCCACCGATCTCTAAACTTCTATCGAGAATGAAGCTTAATTAATTTTTCTACGGTAGCCTATTGCAGAGAGGAATTTTCACCGCCTGAGGCAAGTGAACTACTGCTTTGGCCAGCGTGTTCGCAGTTTCATTACCTTTTATGCCACAAGGGCTAGGGTTCCACTCCGTCTGTACTCTACAGTTGGGAACCAGCATGAGGAGCTCGGCGATCCATTGTAAAAGGAAGTGGGAAGGTTTTTGTTGATATTTCAGGGCCTAATAAAAAAAACTGACTGAACACTGAAATCAGGCCTCTCGCAATAGGGCGGGAGGCCGATTTACTAAGTGTTGATAAAGTGAGTTCTAATAATTCCAGAGACCTCAAACAAATATTAATTTCTTCTTCGTGCCATAAGGAATACGTTGCAGAGCACGGAATCTAAATTCACAATCATTTATCTTCTGTAGGTGATATACATCATATCTTCGAACACCAAGAAAAATTTAAAATTCATCACAATTTCTAGGAATATTGAAATTTTATAGAAAAAAAATTGGCTCATAGATACTACACGTATTGTACTTTAATATCACGTTCAACTGAGTTTTTTCCAATGACGGATTTGAAGCAAGAACCTCAGAAATTGATGTATGTAGAGCTTTCGCTAGACTTCATCCCAATAGCCGCAACAAAAGTGAGGTTAAGAAAACACAGAAATGTTGAAAATATGAATCACAACCACTGTAATACCACATTGGTACCATCAATGAACTAAAAATGCATGTTCAACTATGAGATAAAGATACTCAGACAGCTGGCAAATGATATTAAAACATAGGGTGAAGGGCTCGATTGTCGACCCCACCCTATTCCCGACATGCGACACTTCAACTGAAAAAAAAAATAAGAATTTGGTGGCTTAAAATATATTAAAAAATGTAGCTTACATATTTCTGACTACCTGACAATTTATGTCATCCACTCCCGCAGGCATAGACCACCGGAAGTACATCTATTTCCCCGCCAAAGTTGAACTTCCGCCAACACCAGCGATTCGGCGCAAATTCACTCTTCGATTGCGTGAGGAGTAAAAGTGCAATGTAGTGTTCCGTTTATAAAGTATACAGCAAAGTGGTCACGAATACGGTCCATCTTAGGAACATTCTTTTCTAAGCAATGGTTGTGCATGTGTTTGATGCTCGTAAAGCTTTGAATAGTATACACGTAAA
>LQNS02278076.1:12536641-12546669 GCA_001587735.2 Parhyale hawaiensis | reverse complement strand
TCGAGCTTTATGCTTGAGTTTTTGACCGTTGTTTCGCAAGCGATCATTGAGGTCTCTTTCAAAGAGCCCCGTTGTAGGTACATCGTTGAAGCCGTTCAAATACTTGAATGTTTCTATTACGCCATTTTGTGGTTGCCTACATTACATTAATGCATGCTAGCCTATGTTACATCACTTGATGGTTGCCTAAGGCGGCTGGCACCCAAACGCAAGTGGTTGCGTGCAATGATTTAATACAAGTACATAGAAAGAAGCACACCAAGTTGCAGAAACTATAGTTGCATGCAACTATAGTTTGATGCAATTCAGTGTGCGTGTTTCTGTGTGTTTGTATTGAATGGTTGCACGCAACTCAAGTTCTGCGTTGCATGCAACCAGTTGCGTTGGTGTAATTCCCGTCTCAGCTTTTATAGTTGTGTAAGTTGAATCTTCTGTGGCTGCTTAAGTTGAAGAACATCACGGTTGTTCCCTACCCTATATCACGTCATGCATGGTTCTCTGAGTTATATCACTTCATGATGTATATTTTACTGGTATATTTCTTCATGGTCGCTTGTGGACGACTATTTTACATCGCTTCATAGTTGCCTCCATTAAATAAATGGTTTAATAGATGACAATGTTACATCACTTCATGGTTACCGAAGTTAAATTACTCCACGGTGGCCTACATTATTACATCACTTGATAGTTGCCAATGTTCGATTAAATTCAAGAATGGCCAATTAGCTTATAGTTTCTGGCTCTGTTCAGCGTTCTGTCCAAATATTATTCGAGTAATCTATACTATAATAAGAGAGCTGTCTGTCAGTCCGTCCGTCTGTCCGTCCGTCCGTCCGTCTGTCCGAAGCCTTATTTTCCCCTACCTAATACTGAAGAAAAAAATTCCAAGGCACCCAAATTTTTTTTGCCAAACCGTATCCAGGATACGTGCCCGGGATTTCCCGCGGCTGTGAAGGCCTGGTCACGGGCCTTTGTGAACTTGGTTGCTTTTGTGCCCTTGGTGGACAATGGGGACTTGGTGAAGTTCGTGGACTTTGTGGACTTGGTGGACTTTGTGGACTTGGTGGACTTTGTGGACTTGGTGGACTTTGTGGACTTGGTGGACTTTGTGGACTTGGTGGACTTTGTGAACTTGGTGGAGTTTATGGACTTGGTGGACTTTGTGGACTGGGTGGACTTTGTGGACTTGGTGGACTTTGTGGGCTTGGTGGACTTTGTGGGCTTGGTGAATGTAGAAGTATTGAGGAATTTTTTAGATGGGATGGTAAGATGTTTTCAAATACATATTTTCATGACTTATTCAACAAAAGGGTTGCGTTTGGTGCACTTGTATGGAATAATTCTTGGCTCATGTTTTGACGGCTGCGTTAGAGTTGTTTTCTGAAGAGTCATATTTAAGATCTCAGGTGGAATTTACTGGTTTACAACACTTGGCAAAGTAGCTTTTCAATGGTTTGAAAAACGGGTTACCTCGTTGTAAATAGTACATGTATATGCTCTTTGGAAGCAGTGTTTCATTCAGGCACAAAATTTTCACCTACAGTAATCCATTTTGCGTAAGTAGAGACGAATTTTTGAAGTGCACACATTCTAGCAGCACCTGGTATCGTTGACATTTTAAAGTGCATATGCTCTACATGCTGTGTATTTCAATGAACGTTTAGCTCATTACTTCCCATTTAGCACAATTGCCCACTTCCATACTCATAGTATAGTTGCAAATTTAATTTTGAAGTTTATCATAGCTAATGTATTCTCACGAATTAAGTATTGTCAGAGCTGAAATCCAAGCCTAATCTCACATAAAGTGTCGTTTCACTTCGAATTAACAATTGAATTATGATCACTAAATACAGTTGTATTTTGTCAAACACATGTGGCTTCTTTTTCTTGCCTTACAGAAAGTAAATATTGCATAACTTAACAGATTTGAGTTAGGTCTTGTTAATATAGGTCCCCACATTAAAGAACCGATTTATAACTTACAGTATAATATCGAGTGATACTTATATACTTCCATGCTGCTTATGTGCACTTTCAGGATCGGAGGCCACATTTGTGGACCTGCAGATCGAGGATTGCAACGGATTCATTTGCTCGGTGACACGCGGAGAAACCTTCACCGTCACTGTGAACTTCACTGCAGGTGGGCGCCATCCTGGGCAACAAATTCTCTCCCAGGGACTCGTCACAGCTCGACACAACCACAAGAACAGCGATATTTTCGCGTTGTTTATTTGTATTGGTAACAGCACTCTGTTAGCGCTGGTATTGCGGTTGCGCCGAGCTCTGCTGAGTCCCTAGGTTCGAATCCCGCGAGCCTTTTTACGTGTTTATCTGTTTACGAAAAGTCGAATCGGTGAGCAACCTTCCTAGATAATGCCAGGCCCGAGTGGGGCTAAAGTTTTTTTCTGATAATTATTGCTCTGGGAAGGCAAATGTCCTTACAAGGAATATTTCCGACAATGTTATACACATGAGAAACTGGTTTTCAATAAATTTGGTTGAGAACTTTGAATGCGCCAGAGAGGAGATGCATTCTCATAAGTTAATCTGTATATAAAATGAATCAAAACTAGGCATGCTCATCTTTTAGAGCAATGCATAAAATGTAAAATAGTAAAACTTTTACTCCCTGTCGCGACGCAAAAAGTACATAAGCAGAAGTCTCTACCACTATACGAAAGAAAATGTGAGCAATAGAAGTCCAACATCAAGTAGAGGTAGGTCAACTTTGACTGCACCCTCAATTGGGAAATCCACACGCACTGGTTTGTGCTGCAGATGTTGGCCCACTGGCTCCAGAGGAGTAGGTGTGGCTGCAGTCGACCACAGAACATCAAGAACTATGGCGCCAATTTGACGGAAGGTTCAAATGACCTGCGACCCCCACCCCTCTCATCTCTGAGGAAGGCGAGCAAGCTCCACCCCGGCGCATTGCATGCACGCCCACAACTGCCGAGTCAGCAAACCTAGATAAGCAAAGAGCTCGCGTGCCTGGGTTGGCCTGGAACCTGCAATACATGGAGTTAGAGTTGCGTACGTAAGCATGCCGCTACCGTGGAGCCAAGTCAATACATAAAATGTATCTGAAATTATCATTTTATTGGACGTCAGTATATTAACTGTGCGTAGAGCAGAAGTCAGTGCATTAAATATTCCATAAAAAGAAATCTCACCTTCCTTCCCTGCAAGATATGGGAGCAAGAATTTACTTCGCCGTAATAGTTATCGTACTTCATAAATCAGCATAGCAGGATTGGAGCAAAATGTCAGGCCCTAAAATGCCAATTCTAAAACCGTTCAGCTTCCATAATGTTGTAACTCCAGATACTTAAAGTTTCAAAAAAGGCGCCATCGTCTAGCCGATGTTCTAATGTCCAGTTTCTAAATGGAAATTATGTAACTGAGACATATACTTTTAATAAGAATAACAACATAGAGCAAATTAACCGGAGGATTTTAGGTTAGATAAGGTGCGTTAGATTAAACGAATATGACTAGGTTAGGGAAGAATCTGGAATATTTAATGCATATGTACGTTTACTTTCACTCATCGTTTATGGCGGAGCTCGCATCTTAAAGATCTAATCTAGAATCTACTCGTATTATAGCAGATGCACACTAACGTAAAAGTTTCACCTCCACGCAATTCCGCATTCGAACGTTGCAGCAAAAAAGGCTTCGGCTTGCACATCGTTATACCATTAGAAAAAATGTCTAATAGACGAGCTATTTCTTGCAGTTAGTACGCTATAACAAGCGGCAGGGGTGATGCTTTTAGTATACCTCCTACTTCTGGGCTTGTTTCAAAGTTGTAATGACGTATAGTTTTAGAGTAATATTCAAATGCCTAATCGTAGTATAGTCACGGCAACGTGACCGCCGGGGTGAAATGTTGAGTGACAGCAACTTTTGAGTAAATTTTCGCCTGCCCTTCAACATCCTTTTCCATCCAACATCGTCTGGGCAGATCACGACTTGCACTCTTTGCAAGGACTCGTCACGAGTTACTCCTCCGCCGCACCACTTAACTTCGTATACCCTGGCTACGACTTCAACGCCTGCTCTGCTATAGACGTGGGCTGTCCTGTGGCCAGCGGTACTCATGCTGTCTGGTCCTTCCTCGTACATGTCCCTAAAGCTTGTCACATTCAGGTAACTTTTATTGCCAAGAATAGTTTCTATCGATGCAATATAGTTGCCTGTTTATGAATAGCCTATACATAAATAAAGAAAAATTACCCCATGCAAGAATAATTGTTATTAATGTAATTACACCCGCTGAAAAGTTATATTTTTGCTTTCCAGTGATAATTTTTTTCAGAAAAATACTACATTACCGATGGGAACAGGAAGTGCACGTTGATAGTGAAGTGAAATCACTATGGATGTGTAGAAGGCTGTTCTACTTAATGAATAAGAAGCAACAGTGAATATTTTACCAGTTCGATAGAATTACCGGGAGTAATATCATTAAATTGGAGTTCTAAAAGTAATACCATGACAGAAGAACTAGCAATCAGCGGCTAAGTATACTGGGGAGAAGGAACTGCTGGCTCTCCAGTTTGTACCGTACTGCTTCATGGAAATACCACTGCGTAATCTTTGTATTAAGTCTGGGGACCGTCTGTGATCAGACCCGAAAAATGAAAATAAAATTCGTTTTTCATCACTAATAAGTAGATATACATCAGACATACTCGGAGGAAAAACTTAGTCAGCCAGTGTAACCCTAAGTGGGTAGAATAGGGGCCTGGGGGAGGGGGAGGAGTTTTTTGCAACACTTGAGTTTTAGCTACAAAAACCTTTTTATTATTGGGCCGATCTTCATGAAACTTAGCAGAAATATGTAAACTTGAAAAAGAATGAGGGCTGTATTCATGTACTTTTTCCAACTTTCGCCATAGAAAACGGGAAAAAGTATATGAATGAAAAGCTCTTCTTTTTCGATTTTACATATATGTACCGAGTTTCATTCAAATCGGTTCATAAATAAAAATTTTCTCTCAGCCGTATTTTTGAATTTCATATGAAGAAATTCCCAGTAATGGGTTTAAATTTGATTTTTCAATTTTGTTCCGATTTGAATGAAACTTGGTACAAATATGTAAAATTGATAAAGAAAAGCTTTTTACTCATATACTTTTTTCCATTTTCGCCATTGAAAACGAGTTATTCAAAGAAAACGGTTTTTGGTGAGATAACAGTTTTCTTTGAATAACTCGTTTTCTGTGGCGAAAATTGGAAAAAGTACATGAGTACAACCGACATTGTTTTTTGGTTTTACATATCTGTGGCAAGTTAAATCCAAATCGGTAAATAAATAAAAAAATTTTTATTACAGTCGTTTTCTCGAACTTCACCATAAATAATTTTCAGCCGAAGGATTCAAATTTAAGGTTTTATTTATGAACCGATTTGAATGAACTTCTCTCAATATGTAGACGTATAAAGTGTGCCCTGACAAAAAGCAAAGTAATGTCAATACAAGTGCAAGTCTGATTGCTATCTGGTTTACCATGTTTATTTCTGTAGCGTTTGCGTATCCCTGAATATCTCAGACCTAAGTTATTGATCTTCAATAGAACACATTTCAGTGAATAATGCACCAAATGTTGTGATTTTTTATATCAAAGGAAACTAAACTTAGAACAATGGTATGGATTTATTTTTTGAAAAAAATTGTCGAAAAATAAAAAAGAATTAATTAGAAAAAAGTGACAAAAATATATATATTTTCTTCTAATTTGAAAACAAGGCTAAATTAAAAAATCTAAATCCATAGGATTGTTGTCAATCATCAAAAGTACATCTGTACCAAATTTCATTCAAATAGAGCGAAAAATGAAGGCACGGCGTAAAAATCAAATTTGAATAGGGTTAATAACTTTTTTCACGATGATTTTGAAATTTTTTTCTTTACGAAAGTGGCTTTTACATCATATCACATAAGTTTCAGTTGATGAAACACAAGAAAATACATAAAAAACCCAAAATGTATGATTTTGGGGTTTTGCTCATACGGTCCCCTTTTTTGCCCTTGACATTACTTTGCCTTTTGTCAGGGCACACGATATATGTGTACATATTGAGAGAAGTTCATTCAAATCGGTTCATAAATAAAACCCCAAACTTGAACCCTTCGGCTGAAAAATTTTTATGGTGAAATTCGAGAACACGACTGTAATAATTTTTTTTTATTTATGTGCCGATTTGGACGAAACTTGCCACAGAACTGTAAACCAAAAAAGAATGTGGGTTGTACTCACGTACTTTTTCCAATTTTCACTATAGAAAACGAGTTATTCAAAGAAAACGGTTTTCCCGCCAAAAACCGTTTTCTTCGAATGACTCGTTTTCTATGGCGGAAATGGAAAAAAGTATATGAGTGAAACGCTTTTCTTTTTAAAGTTTACACATGTGTACCAAGTTTCATTCAAATCGGAACAAAGATAAAAAAATCAAATTTGAACCCTTTGGAGGGAATTTATATGACATTCAAAATCAGCTAGCGGAGAGAAAATTTTTATTTATGTACCGATTTAAATGAAACACGGTACACATATGCAGCAAAATAGAAAAAGAAGAGCTTTACACTCCCATACTTTTTTCCGTTTTCTAAACGTTGAAAAAGTACATGAATAGAACCCACATTCTTTTTCAATTTTACATGTTTCTGCTAAGTTTCATGAAGATCGGCCAAATAATAAAAAAGTTTTTGTAGTAAAATTTAAGTGTTACAAAAAACTCCCTCCTCCCTTCCCCATGCAGGCCCCTATTCTTCCCACTTAGAGTTACACTGGCTGACTAAAATTTTTCCTAATAGTATGTCTGATGTAAAGCTACTGATTAGTGATGAAAAACGGATTTTAATAATTTTTCGGGTCTGACCTCAGACGGTCCCCTTAAGTCAGGTAGTGTGTGTAACTTAAGTTATGCAATATGAGTCACCCTGATCTGCGAATCTTCCTACGAACGTAATGAGTGATCGAGCTTTAACGATGATGGAGGTAAGAAAGAAGTTTCACTGTTGACAAAAGTTGTTCTTGCGAGGGTTGTAGCACTTAAGATACATAGCATTAGAATATTAAGCATGTGAAGAAAATTCTAACTGTAGTTACTGTTTTCTCCCACAGGGGACTGGGATCTTCACTTTCAGGCTCATTGATGATGACAAGCACGATGAAGTGTGTGCCACGGTGCCTTTCTCAATTTCCTAATTATTTTCAAATCTTTCTGGAACACTTGAGAACCATTGACTAAGTTGGGTTAGCTGTTCTCTGGATATAATCCTTGAAGCTCAGCGCACTACCACGTTACTATATTTAATTTATTCAGTGAAGGTACCTTAGGTGTATAATCTCTGGATGCATTTCATGCATAGGTTGCCATAGTGCTATTTCGTGTCTAGATTTGTTAGCACCGCATTGATGCACTGCAAAGAAAAATGAACTTTGCGACAAGCAAAGCTCGTAAAAACATTACTGCACGTTTATTGAAGAAGCACTGAGAATATCGAAATATAACTTCAAAACGGAATCTATTTGTTTCAATCTCCTATTCCTAATCAATGCTGTTTTTCAACTCTTCATTTATGGAAATTGAAAGGCAGTGCTACGCGAATAGACTTACAATAATTACAATAATTAGTACTTCCACAAAGGAACAGTCTATATGATTTTTTGCCAATTCATAAATATCCCTAGTTTATTTAAGGAAACGACAACTCTTGGGAAGGGAATACTGTTCAGCTTCTGAAATGTGAAGCAGATTATTCATGTAAATAAAATAGGCATTGTGTTCATGAGTGACTGAACCGTTCATCTTCTTTAATTACCTCTTCGCTATTGGAGTGAATTGATTGCGCCCTGAAAACTCAAAATGTTGGATGATGTGATGAACCAGCAGGAGAAATATTATATGATTACGGAGGATAAATCAGTGTTTTGTTCTGAAATCAGGGTGGGCAAAATTCTGATAGTTGGAAGCAATTAATTGTTAATGCCAGTGGTAGGAATTTTCTCATGAGTGCTGCTCGAAGCATAGTTACAAACTAATAAAATTAAAACTCTACATCTGGCCACTGGATTAGAGAGCAGGTTTTATGAAAACAGTATACAGTATACTGTTTATGAAAACAGTATAGCTAATCAATACCATCGTGAGTTGTGAAGGCTATTTAGGACATCTCGAGACTTGTATATTTATTTGTTCAAGCTTTCAGTACTGTTTGAGTTAGTGCCGTCATCGGGGTGAATATCTTTTAAGAGCTGCGGAGTCATCCAGGTGCAATCAGTATCAGATACATATTGCATTTTTTATCTATACCTTTTACAGTTCTATTTGATCCAAATGAAATAATATTTGATCCAAATGAAATGTAATTTGATCCAAATGAAATAATATTTGATCCAAATGAAATTAAATTTGATCCAAATGTAATTGAATTTGATCCAAATGAAATAATATTTGATCCAAATGAAATTGAATACGATCCAAATGTAATAACATTTGATCCAAATGAAATTCAAGTTGATCCAATTGAAATTGAGTTCGATCATACAAAATAAAAGTCTCTGGTGGAAGTAAGTTCAAGAAAAATTTTAAAAAGTTTAGGTATGTATTATTTAATAAAAGGGGAAAATTTTAAAGACAGTATACAGTACATGATACAAGTACACTGCATGTATGGTCCAAGTTTGCAGCTTTTTCAACTACTTTTAACATTTTTTCAACTGTCTATGAACATGAAATACAAGATGATATCAGCAGATGACAGAAAGAGAGTCTGCGATGCCTACAAAGAAGAAAAAGATTGGAAACCCCTCGCCAACTCTTGGAATCGACCTGAAAACGGCTTACAAATGGCTTGGTGCACGCCTTGATGTGCCCCCTCACCCCGTAGAACTAAGATATAGTGACTTGTTGTCGGCCACCCTCCAATTCAGAAGAAAATGTCTAATAAATAAATAAAATAAATACTGTTGGGTTTGGTGTTATTTACTTCAATAAATTGCAATTAAGCATTTGCCGAAAATTGATCTTTGTCAAAAATTTATTATTAACTTCTTTGGTATAAATATGTATGATAGGAAATGTGAATACAAATGAATTATATTTTGGCCATATTTATTTTCGGCCAATTCAAATAATATTTTCTTTGGATTAAACTTAATTGCAAAAAAAATTCAATTTCACCTCCTGCAAACAGTTAATATTTTATTTAATCATCTAATATTTCACCTGGATCAAACAATATTTCACCCGGATCAAATAATATTTCCTTTGATCAAATTCAATTTCACTTGGATCAAATTCAATTTCATTTGTATCAAACTCAATTTCATTTGGACCAAATTCAATTTCATTTGGATCGAATTCAATTTAATTTGGAACAATATCATTTTCATTTGGATCAAATTTAATTACATTTGGATCAAATTTAATTTCATCAGGATGAAATATAATTTCATATGGATCAAATAGAACTGTAAAGGTACTGTATATACCGAGGGACCCTCAAAAAAGTTAACCGTACTTTGAATTACTTTATAATTATCCCGCTTCCATGAATAAAACATGTATCTATCCTACCAGCTATAAGGTTGTGTGTAATCTACAATATAATAATGACCGATGTGTATTTATCTGTTTGTTTATCTATTTTCTGTCACTCTTAAACAAAACAGATAGGCAGAAATTAGTCAAGGCTGGAGGCTCTGGCCGTACTCTCAAGCTCCATTGAAAATTGATAGGTTGAAAATAGGCCGGGTTGCAGAAGATGGCAAACGTGTCTTAATTAGGGACAGTTGAAATTCAAAAATGTGAAGACATCGCAGGCTTAGTCTGATTCGTGCGAGTAATACCTTCTCCATACATCGAATCTATGGTAAAGTATCGGGCGGCCTCAAGTCTAAATGCACTTCTTGCATTGCCGAAGTTGAAATCTCAGCACTGAAGATATCTGAAGCTTCCATTGGCGCTCTCATGCATCTTGATTCGTAGTTTCTTCCCACAGATGA
>LQNS02278076.1:12516206-12536627 GCA_001587735.2 Parhyale hawaiensis | reverse complement strand
CAAGTCTAAATGCACTTCTTGCATTGCCGAAGTTGAAATCTCAGCACTGAAGATATCTGAAGCTTCCATTGGCGCTCTCATGCATCTTGATTCGTAGTTTCTTCCCACAGATGATTTCGTTCCTTCATCTCAATTGCACCCTTTCTATATATCTTACGGGAGCGTTACGAGTAAACTTTTCCCTTAAACTGGCTAAGTGGCTTCCCCAATTGGAGTGCGGCAGTGCCTCACGCAGCCTATATAGGAAGGAGTGCTGAGCTCAAATTTTCGCAGCCATTAACCATCGGCGAAATTCCGAGCGGATGAAAATATGTAAAGGAAACTTGTATCCTGTATACCATCTGATGATGAAAGTAATAGGGTGAGCACTGGTATATAAATCTTCAGACACGATTGTCTTTGCAATAATATTGAAGATCTGCCTGTCTGTATCTTCCTTAATTATATGTGCTCACCACTGCCACTTCAGGCACTTTAAGGACTTCAAACGCTAGCTTCGATCACGTGACAAAGTCATGTGTTTACTCGCCCAGAGAGTACTTGGGCCTGCTCCTCCCAATAGAAACTCCTTGGACGAAACATCTTTCAATGACCAAAAGACCATCGGACAAATATGACACACTTGGGTATCTATGATACCAAATCGAATCAATTCTTTTCAGTGTTGCTGATCTGACTGCAGAAGTAACTAATTATTTTCATGTCAGAAAATAAGAGTATTGATGCTCAGCAATTAGGGCAATTAGGATGCCGTGAACCCTCATCCGGATGATCTTTAAAGTTGGCAATTGTTTGAAGGAAAGCCTGGTTAATGAAGAAGGATCAACACAAATTATTCGCTGTCATTTTATGACAGCGCGGGCGCACTAGTAACAATAACAAAAAATCTTGTCGAATTTTATGTACCAGTGATTAATAAATCTTATATCACATGCCGATGGTAAGATAGATAAGAGTTTAATGCATGGAAGTGGTATCATTAGTAAGTAATGCAAAGTACGGCTATTTATTTTTGTGAGTCACCTACTCTAACAATACACACGAATGATGACACTACAGTTGGAGCAACAGATGCAATGATGCCAAGTTTTCATACGTTGAGCAGATATTTTAAGCAGGTTGTTTCATTTATGAATGGTAGATGAATTGGTTCAATGTTCACATATCGACTGAAAACATTATTATTATTATTATTGGCGATCCTTCATAGCACAACGACGTTTGATGTTCTGAACAGCAAGCAGGCACGTATTCACGCTGCCAAATTTAAACTTAGGCAACACCCCCGCAATCCCGATGGCCAGAGTCGTCGTGGACCATAATGACACCCCTGCTGCATATGCGGCTGTCTGAAGTGCGCGGTTGTCATTCTACTACGGGGAAATTCGTAAATGGTTACGCGATGATTTTGACTCTTTAGCCTCTGACGCAAGGGAAAGGGTTGCGCGAGCGAGTTCACGCTCTGCCAGCAGCATTTGCTAGGGGCTCAGTGTCTCGTCGTCTCATGTTGAAATTACGCTCTGCTGCATGCTCTGTGTTTCCGCGAGGAATTTATTGCTGAATAGGGCTAATACCGTCATAATAATATTTCGTACTTCCTGCGAGACTGTTCCTCACTCCCAAGGAACGCTGACCGCATCACTTCCCTAACAGACTTTCTGGCCAGTCTAGAAGGTGAATGGCATGAAGTAGCTTCTGGATGATCAAAATCTTTCATACGGGATAATACGAAACGAAGGTTTAGGTATCGTGATGGGAGTTGTTTAGTATTGCACGCAGCTTCTTTTCGTCGATATGCAGCAATGAGTGGCATGAAGTTCGTGCCGTTTACTATAATAGCGTTCCCCGCAAGAGTGGCAATTGTGTGAATGTCGACACGAAGCCAATTACTTTCCATGAAGCATCATGGGAGAGCAGCAGTCATGGATTCTGAACTGAGCACCTATAACTCTTGGTATTATAGTGGGAGAGTAATGACTTTTAGAACTATGAAATAAGCAAAGCTAATTTAGTCAGAAAACAGTGATTTACGTTTTCTAGATAGCGACAACTTTGTTTCGACCCAGGAAGACTTCTCAGTAAATTAGTGGTGAATAATATGATAGTATCGGAGATTTAAAGAATGTAGTAAATTTTCATCTCAAGAAACCTTCAGAGTCGTTGGGAACGGTAGCCTACACATTATCACTCCCTTTATGAAAGAGTAGTATACTTATGCCCAATTGTTTGAGATACGTTTTCTTTTTCGTTTGATGCACAGGGTCGATCTTACATTGTCTCCAAACACGAGACTTCTAAAATCCACTCTTCGTTTTAAGGCACTTGACAAAGGTCACCTCTGCCGAGACCTGAACATCATTTCAGGGAACGTTACCTTGTGAGAGCTTTCTTCAGGCCAGTCAATATCTTCTCTTTGAACTGTTGTAGTTTTACACCGTGAGCTCTCTATATGATGCACAGTTTCTGTCATCTTCAACTGAACGCTAATGCATCTGTAGCTGCATTAGCTTTTCGAAAAATATAACTTCCGGAATGAACACTACCTAGTCTGAAGTTTTGCAAGAGAAGAGACATTTGGCTTATACCACAGTGGGCGATTGAGTTACAATTCTGTGCTACTGCTACCTGAAATATTTTTCTAATAGGGCCAGCAAGCAAAGCACTCAGCCTTTAGATAAATTTTCCCCGCATATATTTGAAAAATCGTCAAATCTGAGTAAGTATGCCTAAAATATTGCTAGTAGACTAAGTCCTACATCTGAATTCAATATCGTCGCATTTTGCCCCACCAAGTGACCAAGGGTAATATATTTTATTGAGTCTAGCCTTTTGCAAATAATGGCATGGTCTCCAGAACCCCATTATCAAAACTTTGTTAGCACAGTATTCATTCCTTCTTTTAAAAATGGGATGTATGTGGAAGTCTGTCCACACGGTTAAAACTCAATGTTTTAAATAACTATTATTAGCAACTTATGCAGCAGTTGCTGATAGCAGTAAAACAGTACAGGTACATGCTTAGACACCTGGTTTTGAAAAAAAAAGAAAACGGTAGCGCACACTATTGCTTTGCCTTTTTTTCAGTTTGAAAAACTTCATCTTTGGGCTATAGCATAAAATATCTATGTAAAGGGTGTTCCAGCTATCACTTTACCTTTTATATATGTATTGTAGAAAAACTGTAAGGAAAAATAGGAAATCATAGAGTTCTAGGATATTTTTTCAAATATCTTGGCTGTTATCCACAAATAACTTCTTTTGCTGGGTATTTACGAGTATATATGCAAGGACACACATTTCCAGGGGCAAATTATTGGGAAGAAAGTTGGTGTATACGCAACGTAGTTTATAAACTGAATAATAAGGAATGTACAGTATAGTAATCTACTTGGATTCCAATTTCTGATACCACGAAAAGAACGGTTATTTTGGTATAAAAAATTGACGGCGCTGCATCTGAGTCATGTGTATTATTCCCAATAAGTACGCCCTAGAGATAGAAACATTAAATTTAAATATCAACAGGATGAAGTGAGCTATTTTTTTTTTTTAGTTTTAATTGAGCGTGCAAAAACTGAGAAAAGGTTCTACAAGTCAAGCTGATGTCGTGATAAAAAATTATTGAAGCGAGAAAACGTGCTGTAGTACAAAATACTTGACTACGGCACGTGTAAATCAAGTTCCTTTAATCCTTACGTAGAAACAGATATTAACGCACCATAAAAAAAACTGATAGGTCTATTCTACTGGGTCATTTTTTCTTTCTAGAGGAGACATGAAATTATTTGTTTTTATTATGCAATATTATTAACTAGAGCACGAGAGTGCAAACCTCTACCAAGCAAGGCAACGGTAACGAAAAATTCAAGCTGGTTCTGAAACAATAATATATTTGTATCAACATCAAATCGAATCATTTGTGCCTCTCGACAGTATTAACAGCTTCTGTAATTTTCTTGAAGCTCCGTTCATAACTTTTTGAGTTTTGCTGCTAACAAACATTCGGACGAACATTAGTCAAACCCCAAAAATGAACAACTGATCATCACCAAAATTTAATCATCTATGTCTTCTAACATTACTAAGCACTCCCGTAAATTTCATAATGATCCGTTTAAAACTTTTTAAGTTTTTTTTGCCAACAAGCATAAAATGAGGCACAGACACAAACAAACAAAAACCCCAAACAAACAAATAAACAGATGAGCGAATCTTCATCAAAGTTAATCATCTGTTTCTTCTTACATACTTAACAATCTCTATAAATTTCGTAGTAATCCATCAGTAACTTTCTGAGTTATCTTCTGGCAAACACAGATACAGACAGATAAAGAGATAGACAAGCACACAACCTCGACGAAAATCGAACTTTCTTGGCGGAGGTAATGAACAGCAAAAACCGAAAAGTTGAAAAAATTGAAAAAATGGTAAAAAATAAAAAAAAATGGCAAAAATAATACATAGTGCTTGTTAGTTATTATATAGTCACATTATAGTACAGCTCAAAAGTGCTTATAGAAGGTATTTTTGTATATTTCAAACATATTTTCGATGGAAACTCAGCAGCCACCTTATCAAGTAGTTGAAACAGCTGAATTTATTTGAAATTAAGTTTAGTAATTTTGAAATGGGCCGTATTCGTAAGTTTCTTTAATTTATGACAATGACTAGAGGAAATACGTTAACAGCATCTGAGAACAGTAAAAACTACGAAGAGACTCAAGTTGAAGAGTCCAACGTTAAACCTACGCTATAATTTTCGAAAATTATGAAACATGATCGTCGCAGGGTAGAATTTTTTTTAATGAACGTAAAGTTGGGCGATAAAATCATAAAAATGGCAGACATCAACAACGAGCAGAGAATTGAGAAAAATTCAAAAATCTTTAGCACAAAACCATCAGCGCGAGAGGCAAAATATTTTCGATAATGCAAGCCTAAGGGCATGTACGTTTATCCAACAGAATTGGAACAGCATTCCAAATAAAAACTAGAGCACTCTGGGAGCGCATACCTCCGCCAAGCGAGGCAACGGTCGCAAAAAATTCCAATTGGCTCTGAAACTATAATTTTCTTTGTATAAACTCCAAAATTTGATTAATTGTGCCTTTTGATAGTGATAATAGCTTGTGCAATTTTCTTGAAGATACGTTCATAACTTTTTGAGTTTTGCTGCTAACAAACGTTATGACAAACATGAGTCAAACATACAAACGAACGAACCAATCTGCTCGAAAATTTAATCATTTATGTCTTTTAACATTACTAACAACCCTTATGTATTTGATAAATATCCATTCATTAATGTTCGAGTTATTGTGCTAACAAGCATAAAATTAGAAACAGGGACAAACGAACGAACAAACAAACATATCGTTACTAAAATTTAGTCATTGACTCTTTGTTATATACCTAATATTTCATGTCATATTCATCAAAATCCATTAAATAACTTTTTGAGATATGGCATTGAGAAAAATGAGGCAGACAATCAAACGGATGGACATATCTTCACCAAAAGCTAATCATCTGTTCCTCCTAACATACCTAATAATCCCTGTAAATTTCGTCCAAATCGGTTCATAACTTTTTGAGTTATCTAGGGGGCAAACAAACCACTAGACAGACAAACACGACGAAAACATAACCTCCTTGGCGCAGGTAATAATGACGAATAAAGAGGAGTTCACACTAGCAATTCGCTTCGAATGAGCCGATCAGTGTTTCCGAGAATATGTTGCTGACACGTTAGTTAGGGATCACGCTTGATTGTGCGTGAGAACTGTACGTTAGTGTATGTTATCATATTTACAGAATAACCATTGGTTCGCATCATAATTAAATTGGAATTTTCTGAATTACGAGTGTGGTTGTTTCAACTACCAATATTTTTTTTCTTAATGCAGTTTGAAAACAACTTTGGCCCAGTTGGAAATGACTAAAACCGGAGAATAATCAGTGCATAGTAATACTGAACATAGACTGCAATCAATCGTAAATATTTCGTCTTGTTTTGACTAAGTCAGTAAATTACTATTCAATTTCTATCCAGAATAGGTTTGCAATGTATCGAAACACTTGCTGCAAACGCTTTTGACCCCCTCCCCCACTGTAGCAGTTTGATAATGTCATTGTTTAGACGACTTTAAGTGAAGATTATCCTAAAAATAGCGGGCCCAGCCGTCAAAAATAACGGCAAGAATTTTGTGATTGAGTTTTTTTTTGTTTTGTTGCGGTTCCCAGTATAAATTTTGCTATATTACAGGTCTCATTCCTGCAGGCCTGATCTTCCATTAGTGAAACGCAAGTTGTACAACCATGAGTGTTGCGATAGCAAAATATCCCTCTGCAAGATATTGGATATCAGCTTGGAATTGATCAAGCGTTATGTTGCACTGCACTAAGAAAAATATAGTTCAGTCAAAAGAATTCGCTGGAAATGCCCAGGGCTCACCGTATTATGGATACCAATTGATTGTTGAACCTCCAGCGTCGAAATTTGGATGCAATGTAAATTCAATATAAAAAGGCGTCTGCTCAGCGTGAAGATTCAACTACTTCGATATCATTGTTGTTGTTGTTACGTAGGAGGCCGGCTCCGGAGGGGGTCGGGCGTGTGGCGGAAGGTATGAGAAGGAAGGCAGGGAACACAAGAAGTCAGTCACAGATAAAGGGCTGTCCCATAGAGAGGTAGGAAGGAGGGCGGTGGGGTGGGCGGGACATTCAAACAGGTGGTTGACGGTATGGGAGGCGCGGTGGCACTCGGGGCAGGAGTCGGAATCCGCCAGTCCGATCCTATGGCGGTATGACATCAGGGCAGAGCAGAAACATGAGCGCAACTGTGATAGAGTGGAAGGGGCCGCTCGAGAGAGGACCGCCTCGTCGGGCGAAATCTCCGGCGGGGCAGAGCCCCGATATCATTCAGCAATGAAAGAGGGGATCCAGAGTCTAAGGAGCTAAAGGCCGGGGATCCAGAGCCAGGGATCCAGAGGCCGGAGATCCAGAACTATATTTGTCACCGGTACTCCAAGCGCTGAAATTGTATGGTATCTCAAATTGTTCTTCAGTACATGAATTTTCTCCTATTAAACTCTTAACTGCGTGACGGAGAGACGGACCAACATTGGAGAGAGCAAGGGAGCGAGGGAGCTAGGGAGCAACCAAGCGACCAACAGCTGTGTTTTATTATATAGTGGATGAGACAATGGTTCGCTTGTTCAGCGATACCATCTTATCAAGAGCGATTATAAAGCAATGCAATATTCCCAAGTGATCTAAATCAAGTTTGAGTGTTCGGTCTTATCAAGCGTACTTGGTTTGAGTTAAGATGCCAACAAACATTCTGACAACCACTACTCAAACTCACAAATGGACAAACCTATCTTCATCAAAATTCAATCATTTATGTCTTTTAACATAACTAACAACTCCTGTAAATTTAAAAAAGTTTCATTCGTAATTTTTGAATTACTGCGCTAACAAGCATAAAATGAAAACCAGTGACAAACGAATGAAATAATGATCATTACAAATATTTGGTCATTTACTCTTCGTATATACCAAACAACTCATGTAAATTTCATAAAAATCCGTCTGTAACTTTATGAGTTATAGCATTTAGAAAAATGAGGCAGACAAATAAACAAACAAACAAACGGATGGGAGGATCTCCACCAAAATTTAATTAACTGTTCCTCTTAACATTCCTATAAATCACTGTAAATTTAGTTAAAATCCGTTGAAAACTTTTTGAGTTATTTGAGTTATCTTTGTGACGGACAGACCGACAGACAGAGAAGCAGAAAGCTGTAATTTATTATTTTTGTGTGAATATACTAGATTTTGAAATAGCCAAACTTGAAGTGCTTAAAATTAACCATTTTAACCACTTCGTATATAACTACATACTTGCTAACACTACTTCAATTTGTTTCCAGAAGCATGGAATCGCAGTGATGATCGCATTTGTGCTACTAATGCTACCTACGGTGATGTCCTCAGCAGCACTGTTTACTGCTACGAGATAGCGCAGCGCTGGAGCGACTCCAAAAATATTGAGAAAGAGTCGTGCACAGGATCACGTTTCGCAGCAGCTACTCGCTGTGCTCAGAAGGATTGGCACCAGGCATTCTGTAGCACAAGTTTGAGCTCCATCATCCTTATGGATATCATCACAGTACCAGAAAATGAAGACGCAAACGAAAGTCCACTTCTGGAATGCTTCACTTCACGACCGCGGACAAACATCCTGACAGCCCAGTCAGGCATTTCCGTGCTGTCACAGTCACCCTTAGCGAAGATAGTCCTTTGCGAGTGCCTACGCACATTTTAGATGGCGTTTACGGCGGCGATATTACCAACTGCTGTGCCTCACACCACGTAACTTGTCCTTTCATAGTCATCGCTCTTGGAACTGTTGAGAGAATCCGCAACGCTTTGCTGAAAGCCCAGCCGAATTCACTTTTTACTCTGTTTTTTCGAGATCTCGACATTTGAGTAGCCTGTAGCCACAGTAGCCTGTGTTTGATGGTGACTTCAGTAGCCATAAGCAGCTCGGCTACATGGCTGGACCTGCTGCCTATGCTGACTTGGAATTCCTAACCAATGCTCCGGAGCCAATAACAGGAAGGTATCTCTCGGTGCAGTCAGAGACCGCACCGGATGGAGCGGCTTTGCAGATCTGCCACATTGAAATATACGTTTAGCTTCCAGCCGAGTAAAGATAAAGGGAGATTAGGCTTCACTTGTCCAAGACTTCAGACATTTGCGGTGGCTTTGACCCATAGATTCAAGTTTCAGGCGTGACTCCTAATCACAATTTCTATAAGACTTTCAAGAACTGCCGTCTTACTCCATTAAAGGAGCATCCAATCAGCTCACTAATCGAGTTTCTTTTAACAAATACTACGCGGCGAAGACTAAGTTTCTGTTTGTAGTTCTAGAGATGTAAAGGCGAGTGGGCTTGACTTAGATCAACTTTGACCATACAAATCAGGCGAGTCCATTGCTTCTGTGGAATCAAAGAAAATGAGAGACTTTTCGCTGGTACGCAGTCGTTTGGTGTGCGGGTACGGTGTGTACCTCATCTGGGATTCCCGTGTAATAAGTGTAGGTAAGTGTGCAATATATATTAGCTAAGGCAAAACTGAGCTTATCTTAACCTAGTCTGAGCTAATAACTAAATTTAATCTAACCTCACTTAACCTAACCTAACACGTATTTTAAGATAAAGTACACGTTTTGCACGAACTTCACTCGATATCTTAGCCATTTTCAGGCTCTATAAGCTAACGATTAGGTGCAAAGCTGGGAGCCAACGGGCTCAAACTGCTCAAGTAAATTTGCGTGAAAGAATACTTCAGAGCGTTCATTCGATAGGTATTAAGGCTTTCATTTTAATCAAAGGTAGTATGTAGGAAGGGAACGACTTTCTCATTCACCACATTAAATGTGTGCTGTGAAAAGTTAAGGAGAAATGTGCATCACGCTCCTAACGAGCAACTCATTAAAGCGATTAAAGGTGGCGTTGTACGGCCACAACTACACGGTAATCTAAGGCAAGTTTTCGCTTAAGTACCTTAAAGTGCGTTCGTTCCGTCTGATTTCTTTACATTTTAAACGGAAATGAGTTTCAGATTAAGAAAGTTTGGCGGAACTTTCACTCTACTCGGAGAGCAGATTGAATTCCTTAAGCTGAAATAGACTTGAGCTCTGACACTATTGTAAGCAAAAGTGAATGCCGTGATGAGTTTATTCCAGAATATTTAGTAGCAGTTACGCTGTAGTGATGTAACAGAATGATTGCAGAGGCGGAAATAACGTGATTTTTAAGGGAAAGTAAACGGTTGACTCGTCCACGATCTCTGAGGTATGCGATAGCATTTTATTTTTCTTCACTCTGCGATTAACAAGGATAATATAAAGTTTGGCTGCCGCCTCGGTCTCCTTCGTGTATTTAGTGCTTCATGTACAAAAGCGAGGGCGAGCACGTGGCTAACGTAAGTAAAAGTGCTTTCGTTTAGTCACCCCTTATTCTGTCCAAATTCCAAAGTGCAACTTATTTACGATTATCATTTTGGTAGAGTCAAACGATGTCGTCTCAATGTTCTCGTATGAAAGCAGTAATAGAAGCCCTAAATGCAGCGGTTCCAGTGTTATATTAAGCAGGCCGTTTGCAGAACCATGAATTTTAATTACAGTTTTGTGATTGTTTGTCAGAAGATAAAAAAAAATCACCGAGGTATTCAACAAATGGCACGTCATTTAGCGGTCTGTGGCACGATTTTATCATAGACTAATTTAAGGATTGCATGCGATGTTTTTTTCGGTATCAGTTAAAAATTCCGGCTATCTGTGCATCATTTCACTTTTGTTGAATCTCTTGCAAGAAAAATGGTTTATTTCATATTATCCATCAGTCTCATCTATGGCTGATTGCTCGATTACTTAGCCCGAAAAGTGAAATATATCTACAGTTTCATCTAGATAGTGGCAATCTCTCTAATAACATATAGCTACCTAGCATTGAACTGAATTTAGCACTGAGGCGAAGTCAGCTGACTACTACAATCTTAGTGAAGGCTCGAAGTCTTAATGTCCGTTATTCCTGACAATCGTAAGCCTGCCATAACAATCTAAGGAACGAGTGCACTCAGCTTAGCATTTGCTGCGTTCTTGTGCCCGATTAAGCACCAGAATGCAGCACAGCTCCCAGTCTTCTAATTCACTGTACATTTTTAAAGCTTATGTTTAAGTCAAGTTTTAAGCAGAGCCTGGCACGATGGCCATCGCCGATTCTACGATGGCGATGGTGTGTAGACAATCGCTATCTGAAAAACTGCGATGTTACGATGGAACATCGTAGAAATCCATTGGCGATAGCGATGGTCTGATGGAAATCGTATCAAACAATCGGCGATGGCCATTTCCTCCATCGTCGATTGTGTTATGAGGAAGAAATGGTCCGATGAAATGACTGAACATGCCATCGGCGATGACACACGATGGGCATCATTATCGGTTGTACTTCCGATGCCGATCAAATAAGGCTAAAACTACGAAAAACAACCTTACGAGAGTGAAACATTAATTTTTTTCAGTAACATTAAAACAAAGAGGGGGTTACAAAGTTTATTTTAATACGTTTCCAGATCTAATAATGTCAATCAATGACCTGGGCCTTACATTTCGCACCTTCTATCAACTAGGAATAGTATTGCTGCTTTAAAAATCGCACACAGGCCAAGGTTATAAGAGATGCTCCTTTTATTCGATGTTTGTGGTCCTAGATGTTTGCATTTTTAAAATGTGTTAATGCGATGGTCCATCGCCGATTGTGTCGCCCCACGATGGCCATCGCCGACGGTTATTTTATCGTAGGTCATCGCCAATAAAAATTGGCGATTTTTGGTTCTGATGCCGATGGAGCGATGGTATTGCCATCGCCATCGTAAGAACGATGGTGACGGCCATCGTACCATCGATTTTGCCATCGTACCATTATCGGAGATGCCGACCTCTGGTTTTAAGCTAACTTACTAGACGGCTGACACTTCTCTAAATCACATGTTGATACATGCGCATCACGAGATTTGCTAAAATCCTAGATTTAAAGTAAAGTCAGTTGGTTTCCCAACCGTTACTGGTAAAGCATCTGATTTCTCTTCAAATTTAGATTCTATTAGAACTGAGGAAGTCGTGCATTTCTCTCTTTATTAACCGACATAGTAATACCTTGGCTGAGCATTTACCAAAGGTAACTATTGTATGTACTTGGCTCAACTCTAGAAATCATTTAATTGGGTGCCGCCTAGACACTCTGACAATCACTATTCTAGTTAAGTTCATTGAATTATCTCGATACCGACGTACCATATCGAAAAAAACACTATCTGCATGACTCTCATTGCTTTAAAGCTGTGAAAAAACATTTTTGAAATATTAATAGATTTGTTCATCATATAGCCCATTCCGGAAATATGTCAATCTTGTTTCCAAAGTCCGTAGAGTTTTCAGCAGCTGCAGCAAACTTACTTGTAAATGTATGTAACAATTTCTCTCTCTCTCTTGTTGTGCATTACTGTGGTAAGTATCTGCATGGCTTCTACACCAGTAATTTTTGCTGAAACTGTTGAAAAACTATTCTTAATTTTCTTCCGTCCTCATGCTTTATCATTTCACGTATTTACCGTCAGAAGAATTTACTATTCGATGAATTCCATTCTATGAGTATACCACTCTTTACTATTTGATGAATTTATCATATGATGAATCTTCTGTTAGGAGGATTCGCCATTCGATGAAATTACCCGCGATGAATTGACAGTGAATTGAACTTCTATTCTTCACTGTTAGCCTGTTTGAATATTCATGGCAAATTTGTTGAGGGTTGAAGTATAGAGTGTGCTTTAGGTTAGATGTGATTTTTACGGTAGACTTTAGATTAAACTTATTCCGGCAGGGTTAAATGACGGGCACTATAGTCAAACCAACGTCAGCAGTCCTTAAGAGGCGAGGCTGAATTCAACGCAGCAGAGCCAGATCTAATCTATTGACTAATGCACTTTGAGTATTCGAATATGAATATAATTTTATCGATTGAGACAAGTTATGCCACGCGCTTAAGGGAGATTTGGCCAAGTTGCTTTGCGTTCATCGCTGCGCCCATCGGACTCCTTACGCTGGTTTGACTATAATTCAGACGAAGTGCGTTATGTTAGAAGATCTACGTTTGGTCAAACAAAGGTAAGATGAGATATCGCAGCTAAAAAAAGTTTCCTACAGATTAAAGCGTAGTAACATTTTTCTTTAACCACGGAGTTGCGAAGGGTCCCCCTTGTAATACTTTGATATACAAACTCCCATCGGTGTTTATTCTGTAGACATGATGAACTGCTTGTCATGTTTTATAAGATAGTGTCACTCAGCTTTTTGTGGTAGATGAACTGTATTTCATACTGTGCTAGGTAAAATCACTTACTCTCATGATATATGACATGCATATCATGCTACATAAAGTAATGTCACTCATTCTATTATGTTTCATGAACTCATGTTCATGTTACATAAGACGATAGCATTCACTTTATTGGGATATATGAGTTGTATTTGGTTTTACGTACGGTAACGACACTCACTCTCTTATGGTATAAGAACTACATATCATGCTACGCAAGGTATTGTCTCCGACTCTATTTTGATAAGAGTCTGCTGTGATATCGGTTCAGAGATCACTATCGCTCGGAAAATTATGGCCACAATCAGCAATATACTACATATGACAGCTTCAGATCCGTTTAAAATACTTACTTAACTGCATTGCTAAATACATATTTTGAGGAAGGGAGCAGAAGCAGACTTATTCATCTTTAGAAAATTGAAAAGCTAATTTGAACTGTGCATTAAAACCGTAATTGTTGGCAAATAAATTGTAGTTCTCATAGAAATTCTGCGCCCGCACCATTGCACAACTACTCACAGCAACAGCCTGACGCGCACGGAGCCTAGAACAGACATTACTCATGATTAGAGCCCGGACATTACTTGAAATAAATGCTAAAAGCTTATTCTGCTTAAGCTGCTTAAAAAATGGTAAGATTTTGTAGCGCTTAAAATGCTTGTAAGCGCCATCAAAATATTTGCAAGCGCTTAAAAATTTATGCAAGCGCTTAAAAATTTATGCAAGCGCTTANCAACTGAAGCCTTATGCGACACCGTGGAGTTCGAAACGCTTCCTCCGAATAATAATTTCTGCAAATAATAACTTTTTCGAACCGTAAAAAACATCAATAGTATATTAATCAATGCTAAATTCATTGAATGGTATATTATTCTAATGGGAAATTCATCTAACGATACATTCATCGAATGGCAACTATGTCGATTGGCAGATGCAACCGAATATTTACCATCCGATGAATTTATCATTAGACACATTTATCACTCGATGAAAATTTTGACCAATCGAGGAATTTTGCCCAATGAATTTACTGTTCACGAATGTTGCACTTTACTCACAATGAATAACAGAGTCCGTTGAAAAAACATGTGGAAGTACGTAAAAAATACTACTCTCTCTGGTTTAGAAATAATTGACGTACCGAACATTTGGTTGGAAACACTCGGGGCACACAAAATTTTTTGCTTCAATAAGATAGGTAATTTTGGAAGAAACATACAGGTTAGCTTGATCATATAATTCGAACATTGCTGGCATACAAACTTGTACCTGCAGTATTTCTTCCAATTCCGAATATCGCAACCTCTCTGACTACACCTTGTTTCAGTTTTCGACCCTTCAATCTATCTAGGTGTGTTTGAAGTAGTGATGGGGCGAACTTTCGCATCCGTGGAACATCTACACTTTTTTGACATCAGCATCTGCATCCGCGGATGTCAACACGGCAACATCCGCAATTGCATCCTCGGATGCAATGAACAGGCTGGTGAACAGGCTGGTATCATAGGTGGGTACTCAGTCGTCCGCAGTCTTCTCCTCTCTCTCGTCCGTCAGGTAGTACCACCTGATGCTCTTTGCCTTTCTCTTCTTCCTCCTTCCGGCCAAAGCCCGTACTGGTGATGGCAGGGTCTGGGGCGCATGGATAGCTGGCCGCTTTCGTAGCTATCATGACTGCAGATTTGCTTTGTTTTGAAAAATTTTTGATGATTTCCTTTGTTTATGGTGTATGTTTATTTATCATTCTTTGCGGGCATGATAATTAGACATCCGGATGTGGATACGAAACCCGGTCCTCGGGGTTTTGGGTCTCACTCCTGCCGGATTTTATGTACTAATGATCGGGGTCAATATGGTCATTTGGCTGAGCTCGCCGTAGCCTCTTCCAGTTATGATCATGTGCTGTGTTCCGAGACGCTCGTCTCAAACCATCGCCATCTTTCTGAGCCTATGTCCCTTCCCGCTTCATAACTGTCAGGACAGGCGATGAGCCCTGGTTTGATGAAGCCCGTAGGAGGGGGCACCAGTGGAAGCGGGAGGCATATGCCCGTTGGCGTACTAGCCGGGCTGCTGTTGATTTTCAGCTTTTCAGGAAACAGTGGCGTCGGGCTAGTGTTACATATGAGGAAGTTGAGAGGGAGCACAATTTTAGGTCCAGGGAGTTGTTAGCTTCGTCTGTTAGCGCACATAAGTGGTGGTCCACCTTGAAGAGTGCTGTGCTTGGCGTGAGCTCTTCTGCCCCCTCCTTTAATTGGTGCTGGTGGTGATCTTGTTGTGGACCCCACTGCCAAGGCGGACCTTTTGTTGCGCTACTTTGGTGGGAAGCAGAGCCGGGACCGAGTGCGCATTCCTTTAGCGTGTGATCCCGAGCTGAGGTTCTCCAGTTTCGCTTTCAGATCTTCTGAAGTGCACCGCCTTCTTCTTGACCTGGACCCCTGTGGGGGCACTGATCCATCGGGTATGTTTCCTCTGTTTCTTCGGAGGGTGGCTGGTGTGCTCGCAGCCCCGGATGCGTTCTTGTTCCGTCGAATGTTCCGGCTGGGCACTTTTACGGAGTGCTAGCGTATCTCCCATGTGACGCCTGTTCCGAAGGCTTCTGTTTCATCCCGTATATCTGAATATTGACCCATCTCGATCAAAAGTTTATGAGAGGTTGGTTGCGCCGAGGTTGGGTTGTTTTCTTGAAAAGCAGGGTGTCCTTCTCCCAATACAGTATGGTTTTCGTAAGGGCTTGGGAACTAGTAATGCTCTGCTTCATATTTCTCATGTGTCGCAGATGGCTCTTAATGAGGTCATGAGGCAAGGTTGGTAAAGCTTGACTTCAGTGCTGCTTTTGAACGCGTGAATCCCTTTGGGCTGCTCCATAAGCTGAGATTGATTGGTGTTGATGGTTCAGTTTTCTCGTTAATTAGGCAATTTTTATCTGACAGACGTCAAAGTGTAGTTGTTGATGGGAAGAGGAGTGAGTTTTTGGATGTGGTTTCTGGTGTCCTACAGGGTAGTGTTATGGGCCCTTTGTTATTCACTGTATATACAGCGGACCTGTTTGATCTTGTTAATAATTTACTTGTTGGTTACGCTGATGATGTTACTTTGCTGGCTGTAGGAGATGAGCCTAGTGATAGGTCAGAGGTTTCAGAATCCATTCAGCATGATTTGGAAGTGATTGATTCCTGGTGTTCTAGGTGAGGGTTCAGGCTAAATGTGGCCAAGACTACGACCATGCTCGTGTCCAGGTCGCGTGCAGTGGGACCTCCGTTTCCTGCACTCATACTGGAGGGTGTGTACACAGAGCTATTCTGTAATCTCGGATCTTCTCTTTTTTTCTTTCTTTTTTCTTTCTTCACTCGCTGGCTGGTTGCGTGCGGGTTTGTTAACCTCATGGAGTTTCTCCGTTCCCACGTCGCCAGTCGTTTGTGATTTAATAATAATTATCGCTAGGTCCTTGATCAGTTTTCTGGCCCAAGTACATTAGATAGCTGTTAGGAGACGGACCAAGAGTCCCATTCCCACAGAGGAGCGGAACTCACGCTCTGGTCTTCTATCAGCTATTGCTACCACGTAAGCGATACAGTGCGAAGAAAATATGTATGCGTATATATTTCGCAGCATGTGGTCCCTGTAATACGGGCATAAAAAATTTATGAATCTATATTGATACACGACAGTGCATCTAGCCATACCGGTAAGACCATCAAGCAGTTTTCGCTTCCCTGTTAATGTCTATCTCATGCCGTGGCTACCTCAAAGTTTCAGTTTCATTCCCAATGGGAAGATGTGGAAAATTTTTGGCGATGCATTTATGATGGAAGCGTTGCCACAGCTGGGGCAGGTAGTCCAAAAAGCCTGAAACACACACCATTGCGCAGGAGCGGTGGGAGGGATTAATAACATGATGTCGTTGGTGGCAAAAAATTCTTGACAGCTTGCAGTGATACGAAAGTACATATCCTACTTATGTCCTATGATGACATGAGTACTTGTGGTTATTAAATAAATGCAAGAAAATATTTGCTGCTGGTATTTTTCCTAGCGTGCACTTTACATTTCCTTAACTAAATTTATATTCTATGACAGTTGTTTTGCTACTCTAAATGAAATTTATAGCAGGTAAAATGATCCGATTAAAGAGCCTACAATGAAAATTCTACAGCGATTGAGTGATGATGCTCGAAATGCATATATGTGTAGATATTTTTTTTTAAACTACCGTTCACAAGTTTTTTCTTCTCCAATGTTCTTCAGTACTGAGGGGGTCTCAAAAACTTCAACAAAGTTAATAGCCTATATCTTGTAGTGGATATTTTTTCAGAGCGGCGATAACTGCATTTGTACAATGACCTCTCAAAAAGCCGTTGACAACAAAATACAGTAGCACGGCAGAGCGGCGCGTGTTATAAACATACATCACTTGTCGTATTTTCAGGGCATGTGCATTGCGCAGCGATAAGCAGCAGAGATCTTTATCAGTGATAAAGATCTCGCCAGATTGATAAGACTTTACCAGACCTCTCCAGAGATAACGAACTGTCGTTAAATGTGGGAAATGAACGAGCTGCCACGGGCGATAAGACCGTTGGGGAAACATCTGAAGTGGACTAGGCAAGGTTACGGAGCTGTGTAGCCTAAATATCCTAGTGGCACAAATGTTGTTACTCTCACGAAGTCTGTGTAGTTTATTCGACGGAACTTTTGAGGTTGCCGAAATGTTGAAATCAGCTTTGCTCATGGCATCGAAATCAATGTTCTTCCTACGGGGAGGTGAATGTTTGTCGCGCGTTTTAGGGTACAATGAGGGCAGAAAGTCCTATGGCAATGTAGTGTAGCATCAGGAGCGAATGATTTTCTAATGGGTGGCATGAAAAGTTTTATATAGCATCATGGCGGCGTTTTCTAGAAACTTATGTGAGTAAGACAATACAGGCAATGAGTACACGAAGATAATCTTATGTTGTAGATTAAAAAAAAAAAACGCTCGAATTGCGGAAATACATGTACACTTTTGTTAACCCTAAGCCACAGCGCGTCAACTTTTCCTTACGATTCAAATGCTACTGCTCCGTACCGGATGATTTTGGTCAGCTTAGGGTTAAATGCAAAAAAAAAAAAAAAAACACCGCGACTGCGAATAAGTTAAGCGACAGCAACAAGATATTTCCTCGAGTAACTGAGCTTGTAACATCAACAGAACCTTATTAGTGCTATCCTGCTCGTTAAAATATTTGTATATCATTATTAGAATAATTATGAAAAACCATCTCACTATTGAAATTATTTTAGCGCTGACCTAAGCACAACGTCACAAACGCACCGCGCTGTCGCTAAAATAATTCACTTTTTGATGAAATAAAAGAAATAAAAGTGAAGCAATATGAATGAAGGTTCCATAAAGGAGGGCTAATACGAGAACTACAATAACACTTTCATTCGGGCGTAACTGCACCAGTCATATTAGCCCTCCCCTTGCATCTACAGTCTGTTCAGTCTGACGTTTGTTTTTATCATGTTGGCGCCGTATCAAATCTTTATATTTTCGTACCACCGACCAATTCGTTTCACTGCATTCGTTCATGATCATCAACAGCCCTTTTTGTAAGGAAAAGTGCTTGGGCAACAGTTTATCTGCCAGTCCTCATGGAAATATGTTGTATTAGTAAGAGCAACTCAAGCGCATTTTTGTTTAGAAAATTCACTAGAAGTTGGCAAATATTTTAGTTAGGTTATTGAAAACGCTGTAATTTTTTTTCAGAAAAGAAACCGAAGAGATTATTTTGAGGATAATAATAAACGTTTTTATTTAAAAGCATGCCGGCGCGGGTTGACTGTCTAGCGTCCAAAAATCTAACCGCAGCTTACTAACTATTCCTCATACCGTATAACCCGCCAATTTTTGCTGGTAAAATCTGCTAGTCATGCAAGAAATGCTGTCAGACCCGAAAATGGCATTAAAGTGTTTTGCTACAGTTTATTTTCATGCAGAAGTATATCGTTACATATGCAGTCACGCTGACTGAAAGTTCTGCCACTCTGAAATGCACCAAATTATTTTGTCTCAAGCAAAACTATGTCCAAAATAATTTCCAACTATTTTATTGGCAAAAAATTTACCTTGGAAAATTTTTAGAGCCGGCCCACTTACTCAAACACTTTCTAAGATTACGCGAGCGTTAGAATGTGCAGTTCCAGGAACATGTATACCAATGTCACATCACAGATGTTGTCCCTGCGTTATTAACTAAGTTAATCTCTTTACCAAAATGTTGCAAATGCATTCGCCAGGAGGGCCTCGTAAAGATTTAAAAACTTGCGCTAAAAAATTGCCTCAACTCCGCAGCGTTGTGTGATTGCTACTTTTTACAGGAAAACAACCATACGTCAAAGTTTTTCGTTCGTATGTAACGATGCCCTTGGCGGCCCGTCTCCACGTTAGTCTTTACTTCTCACTTATCCAAATGTTTTGTAATATCATTGTCAACATAAAAATTCGTGTACGTCCCACAAAAAGTTATCAAAGTTTTAGCCGTCATATCAACTTCCTGGGCACTGGGTAAGTTACAAATTGCTCTTACAATTTTGCAGGGAATAAAACTGCAAAAGTGCACTTTTTTGCTGTCTCTACGCTGCGGTAACAAATTTGAACGAGCTAGTGGATGAGTGAACACGTTGAAAAGATGTAACGTGCAGATCGGCCAAAAGATAACCATAACTTTACGATATGTTCGAGCAAAAGGTCACTACCAGTAGTGAAATGGTTGTCGAGTTAAATTTCAAAATTTTGGTAGAACTGTAGTATCGCCTTTTTAATCTTAGTCTCGCGCACAGGTAACGCTTTCAGAATTCAACTGCACTGCGTTACTCTTCTACGACAGAAACCAATTGTGTGGAAATAATAATTATCAGAACTTACTTATAAAATAGAGAACAGGGTGGCATCTGAGGGCAACAATATTTCATATCTCATTTTTCGAGCATTGAAGCCTTGTTATTTGAAGATTTGCGGCTCGGTTCAAACACTAAATGACATCATTAGCTTCCGTAGTGAGTGACTGATGATGCCGCATGGACGCGAGGCAAAACAGGAAAGAAGAAACTGTTGTCACAAGACCCCGTCCAGTTCAAATTTAGAGCAGGGCATCCAAATGGCATCAGCCTTCTTGCTTGACTTCGTTTGTCTGAGCTGGCAGAGAGGCGAACAGGTAAATTTATTCCGGGTAAAGTCAACGACAGACAATTGATCGCAGTAAATCCATCAAATGGTATTTTCCTTGGATGGTAATTTTTTATGCAATGATAAATTCATCAAATGGTAAATTCATCAAATGGTCACTTCATCATATAGTAAATTCTTTGTGATGCGAGAACAACTGCCCCAGCTAGTTGTGATGCGAGAACAACTGTCCCAGCTAGTTGTGATGGGAGAACAACTATCCCAGCTAGTTGTGATGCGAGAACAACTGTCCCAGCTA
>LQNS02278076.1:12447345-12515640 GCA_001587735.2 Parhyale hawaiensis | reverse complement strand
CCAGCTAGTTGTGATGCGAGAACAACTGTCCCAGCTAGTTGTGATGCGAGAACAACTGTCCCAGCTAGTTGTGATGCGAGAACAACTGTCCCAGCTAGTTGTGATGCGAGAATAACTGCCCCAGCTAGTTGTGATGCGAGAAAAACTGTCCCAGCTAGTTGTGATGCGAGAACAACTGTCTCAGCTAGTTGTGATGCGAGAACAACTGTCCCAGCTAGTTGTGATGCGAGAACAACTGCCCCAGCTAGTTGTGATGCGAGAACAACTGTCCCAGCTAGTTGTGATGGGAGAACAGCTGTCCCAGGTAGTTCTAATGCGAGAACAACTGAGCGCTGACAAAAAAAAGTGGTTAAAAAGTTACTTGTCGTGCCAGGGGGTGTCTGCTAGCGGGGGCCGCTAGTGAAGGTTTAGATATATTTTCAAATCTAGAGTGACTTATGGCAAAATTAAACCTTCAAGGCTTAGCTCACCTGAAACTATGGTCCGAAGCTTTATTTTTGCAGCTTTGAAATGTGTTGCAAGGAAACAAAGCGATTACGGTGAGTCGGCTAAAAACTTTTTTACGGAGCAAGATTTAGCCTCTGGATTCTCTAGGATAGTCGTATAAGGGTCAGTACCTGAGTACCTTTTGCACCCGGCGACTGTAACGAACGAACACACTTTAATCTCATTGGAGGAAGTGACGAGGGAGCAGCAAGCAAACTGACGTACTACTAGAACGCCTCGTGGCGTAAGACCATCACCCGCAGTACGATTAAATTTCATCGCCGTTACTTTTGACGGCCAGCTAAGCCTAGTTTTTTTTTACCATGCGTCGCATCGAGGACATCCCACCAGACTCCCTGGAAAAAATCATGAACATATGCAGCTCAACTCTTTCTAGGTACCCTTTTTTTTGGTGGCGAGCAAATTTTATCGCTGTCATTTTTTAAAGCCAGCTATTCTCAGTTTTTTTTTTGCATGGGTCACATCGAGGGCAACCCACCAGACTCCCTGCAAAAAATCATGAGCATTGCTCAACTCCTTTGACCACTTATTGGGTGAACAGAAAAATACATAAATATATGAATATATACATACAAATACCTAAATCTTCAATGAAAACATTATCCCCTCTCTCACTTCGTTCGCGGGTAATAAATATGCAATTGGTGCATACGGCGACTGGCAGCAGCCCCGTACATTGGAAACTTGAGCTTCACAGACGAGGCTAATGGCTGAAGCTGGCTTTCTCCTTTCTATTAATTCTCCTGGACAAATTCGTAAAGTAGACGGGTTTTACAAAGTGAATCTTTTTACTTCGTTGAATTATTGTTCACGATTAAAATGTGCGTTTTTGGATTTCGAGAATAAATTACCAGTTTTAACTCGTCGTTGGGTGACGTCATTTTGACATTCCTTTTCTCAATATTTCGTAGAACCTTTTCGTCGTCCTTATACGCCTTTGTTAATTTATTAAAGTAATAGACTGTGAGCGTTACTTAACCGTTCCGCGCATGTTATTTGTTATCAGTAATTTTCTACAGTTGTTCATTAAGACCTGCATGCAACTTAAGAGCTCGGCGTTTAATGTTGCACTATCAAAACTAACTTTGAGAGCTCGTTGGATAAATGCTCTGACAACGTTACTTTTTCATCGTGTTGGACACTAACTGGTACTGTTTTATTGCCAGATACCTGCATCGGTTAGCTCGCTGTAGACTGTTGTGTGATATTGGCCAGAACTTGCATTTATTTTTATGTCCAGGAGAGGTAAAGTATTAGTGACACTGAGTTCATAAGTGAAACGAGGAACAGAGTGTATTTGCAATTCACTCTGGAGACTTTTGATATGGTCTTCATCACGCACGACTGTGTAGATATCGTCTACATATCTACAGTATATAGGTACATATAGTAGGATTAATTTATTTCTTCACTTTATAGGACTATATTTTCAAGCTGACTTATAATATGATAAAGAGCTCAAGGTGAAGGGACAACTATGTCAACAATTAAACTTTTTCCAATACAAAGTAGAAAATGAGATAAAGGTTAAATAAAACACTCACTTCTCTCTTTATAACTTTAAATAATGTATTAATCCGTATAGGCGGCGGTAGACGAACCAACATACCCATGCTCAGAGAGACACCGGGACTTTCGCCCCGGCCCTCTATGAGCTATTGCCATCGTGTCAGTATAATATAAATGAGTATGGAAAAAGAAGAAAAAAAAAGAGCAAACTATACTCTTATAAAGCTTGAACCGACATGAAGAACATAAGGGCCGGCACATAAACTAGCAGGAGTCCGTCCATACACAAGTTCATATGCACCCCGATGGGTACCACGGGGTCAGGGAAAGGTGTTAAAAATCGCTGTTCTATGCCTTGAGAAATAACGCATGAACTCTTTTGAGACATGCATCCTGCACATGCTCTCTGATTTCGGAAAACTTCTGGATAATGATAGCTTCACCGTGGAAATACTGTACTTTCTGTTTCAACGATAGAGCATCTTATCAAAGAAAAATCATTGAAGCATGAGCTACATAGTCTGACAGTCTGACTCAAGGCAAATCATCTAAGTTGTTTCTAGATTACACAGGAAATGTTTGTTTGGAAAGAAATACGATTCCTAGAGCAGTTTCTAGCTTATACCTTGGATCTTAGTACAAAGTGAATTCATTGGTCATGGAAAGCAACTGTCTGATTAAAAAAACAACAAAAACAAAAGTGATGTTATAAATAATGCAGACCTTATGAAGCCTGAGAGATTCTGCGAAATTTTTCGCTTACCTCTTTACAGAAAATAGCTGAGCTTAAACTGCACAAAGCGAAGTTCTAAAATAAGACTTTATTTCCAACAAAGTTTTGAAAAAACGGTCGGCTTGTCACGGCCTTTGAGATTTCGTTTTCTTTTTGCCTAAACTGAAAAACTGGATGCTTTGAAGTAGTGAAACATTACGAATTCTTTTTTTTTTTACTTGATGGCATTGCTAAACAGCCGCTCAAAATATCGTGGGCTGGAAAGAGTAGTTTTTTTTTTTTTCTGTAGCCTTTCGCTTTCCAATGCAATCTCAGAGTCAGCAAGCTGTGATAAGTGCATGAGCATTTTTTTGTTATAACATTGATACTATAGTGCAAGTTATACTTCAGTGCAATGGTAATAATTCTCGTTCTGCACCGTTACTCCGTCACTGAGACTGCCACGGATAGCCTCGGATAAAATTACTTGTGTTTCTCTAAGAGTGAACCTACAGTATTCAACTCTTAGTAAAATCACAGCCTACATTATTAAGAGTTCATTGTAGAAGTGGAATGCATCAATGAAGTTCTATAATTTATGAGGAATATATTTCACCGCTGCTTCGAAGCATTCTGGAAAATATTAGTCAAACAGACCTACCGAAATATATGTTCATTTATGTCTTCCTACATTACTAACAATTCATGAGGATTTCATAAAGATCTGTTCGTTCTTTGTGAGTCATTTTGCTGATAAGCATAAAATAAAACATAGCAACAAACAAACAGATAGATAGTCGTAAAATTTTGTTATTTACTTTTCGTAATATAATTAACGACTTGTGTAAATTTCATAAAAATCCGCTGATAACTTTTTGAGCAATGGCATTAAGAAAAGAGGCAGACAAATAAAGAGACTTATGAACGGATCTTCACCAAATGTTAATCCTCTTTTTGACCTAACATACCAAACAATCTAAGTAAATTTCATGAAAATCAGTCTATGACTCTTTCAGTTATCTTGGACGAAAACATAACTTCCTTAGCGGAGGCAACTATAGAACGCTCTGTGGCGCAAACCATCACCAGCGGATGGGGGCCAAATTTCAACGATGCCATTTTTGATGGCCAACCGACTCCAACGTTTTAGCATTTTTCACATCTAGGTCAACCTACCAGACTCCCTACCATCATTATGAACATTGTTAACTCTTTCTCCCTCTTTTTTGTATACAGACAAACAGATACGCTTAATTTTTCAACAAAAACTTATCACCGCTCTTTGACTCTCTCGCGGTCGATAAATATCAAACGAAGCACAATCAGTTGGCCCATGCATCTAATATTAGACAATAGAAATCGGACATAAAGTGGAGCATTGGAACTATGCATCTATGATCTTAAGAGAAAATGCCTCAAAGATGCATTGGACGGATTAGGTAGGTCCGCTCAAGTAAGTGTCGTATGTGCAAGGTCTAGGAACTAATATCTCATATGTTCATAGGGAAGTGCAATATACTGCATGTGACACACAAAGCATGGCCACCGTACAATCATGCAAGAACAGTACTCTATAATAGGTTCTAGTTAATACACAAACTGGTACGTGAGAATATGCAAATTTGAGTACTAGGAGATCGATGCGTACACCTATTCATTTGTGTATCCCCTCAGGGAAGTGGCAACTTGTAGTGGACTGCTGTACGAACTCAGAACACGAACTGGTACCGATATGCTAGGAAAATCATATAAAGCACGCAACATTCCTTCTAACAATGGCATGACTAGAATAAGGCGGACTGTACGAAACATCATATCAGCGGGTGGCCAAAGCCTGAATTTAATAATAATAAAAAAAAAACAAACAGCAGGGTAGCTGCTCGTATAAGGAATTCAAGGGAATTGAAAATCAACATAAAGTAATAGAAGTAACCGTATTGGTTAAGGGAGTTTTAGTGATGGTGAAAAAGATGGAATTTATTACCGAAACGTTCACTTTTATCACTTTACCAGGAATTTAATTTTCTTTGAAGTACTTATATTAGACTATGATCGTATTCTACTGTAGTGATTTGCTTTTTATTTAAAGTAGCTGGTTATACAGCACACTAACAACGCAAGGAAAGTTCATTCTAGTGTATTGTAGAACGGTATGTATGTTCATTGCAAATAAAGAAGGAAAAAACTATAAATGTAAGACCTAGTCACCAATCAACCTGCTACCTCTACAGTATAGTGGCACAACTTTACAAGATAACAAAAATTTAAGAATTTTCTCATATGTTGGCATCTGCATTTACGTAGAAGAGGTAATTTTGGTCAAGGCTTGGAGCTCCACTGGTTGACCCCTATAGTAGATCCAGCCACAGAAATCACTTTTACTCGGTGCATGTTTAGACGTCTTCACGGAATCAGTAGTTTATCCTTTTTTTAAGAGTGGAGTTTATCTGGTAGTGTATCAATAACAATAAATTGAATCGTATTCGCAAAACTGCATTTAGCCTCGAGCTTGAATTTAGTTTCAACTCGTTGCAATTCTAGATTCTTAAGTAGGGAACTTACAAAACATTGCCTTTTCTCTGATATTTTGCTTCTCTTTACATTCAAAAAGTTGCACAATTGTACTCATTTTTAATGACAATTATTTGTCACAGCATGATATTTTAAATGTACAAGTTTTCACAAGCAATTACACACGGCACAAAGGCTCTTGGATTATTTGAATAGCAGCTTCCTCGAAAGGAAATATATGTCAATATTATTTATGATTTTAGAGTTGTGGATTTTTCCACCACTGAGATAAAAGCATTTAAAATATTGATAGGTTATACATTCTTGTGCAACAATTTATAGAAAACACTTCACTTTGCAATCTATTATAGAACTAATTGCTTTTGAAATGCAATCAATGTTATTCTAGTTTTTAGTAACAATTTCCTTATAGCAATTATAAAACTGCTAAATTCTCACAGTAGGTGGCAAAATTATGCATCGCTGAACTGCAATGACTATATAAAAAGGCTAGAACCAAACGGTGGGAAAATGCAATCATGTTAGAAATAAAAGATTCTGTAGTTTTTATCACACGTGCGAGATCAGCTCGAAGTGAGAACCATGTCAGCTGTCGTGACTAGCCGCTCTGTATAAAAAGAGTTGCAGTTTAGCAATGTCAGACCATATCTCTTCACGAACTGGTAATATTATTCTTTGGTAAGTACCTAGGACCCTTACAATATCGTAAAAACTAGGCACGTTGCTTAAATTCTTAAATTGTATGACAAGTGTCTGAAACTTGAAGACCTGTACAACTATGGTAGGAGGTTCCTTACAAGACTGTTGAGACTCTACCATTTACCCATGGTCAGTATCTGAATCTACTACTCGGTGGTTCGTATTACAGCAGTGAGTTGGTATTGGTATTTACTAGAATCTCTAATTTCAGCATTGCTCAGTATCTGTAAATCAACAACTTGTATCATCACACTTGATAAGTAGTTGTTTGAGTTTCATTTCTCATTGGTGAGGATCTGAATCTCTAACTCGGTGACTTGTACTACAACAGTGGGGTTCTATTTCCCGGCAGATGTATTTAGTATCTTTTTCGGTATAGCTTACAGTTACCGGAGGCCTGTCGTATGGTTTTGTACCAGTAACTCGATACATCATGATAAATTTGCTACGCTATTTTGCTACGCTATTAATAAATTAATAGCGTTATCGCAGAATCGACCCCATTTTGACTACTTGGCTATAAAACAGAAAGTTAAACTTATGATACTTATAGTGTCTGCAAATTTTCAAAAGACTAATCGCGCTGGTTCTTGAAAAATGATGTTTTTATGTCAATTTTACCAATTTCATTGAGCAGCGGTAATAGCTTTTTGACTAAAAAAAAAGCAAAATATTTACAGTTTTATACCATCAAAGGAGCAAAAATGAACAACAACAAGGAGAAAAACATGTATTAAACAAGAAATCATTAATGAAAAGTTTACAATGACTAAAAAAAGTCTTGTTTGTCAACATAACCCCCATGACGTTTAAAAACTTCAATAATCGTTTACTCCATGCAGCCCATTAGTTTCTTTATTGCAGAAGGTGGAACTGCCCTTGCTGCTGCAGCAACAGCATCCCACAAGACAGATTTTGAGTTGTACCGCCTTACATAGACGTAAATTGCTTTTTTCAGAAGGGCCCAGAAGTTTTCAATTGGGTCTAGATCAGGTGAGCAAGGTGGCCAAGCCATCAGTTTCTCTCCATGGAATCCAAAAGAGCCCAGAAATGCTGTAGTAGTGCTGGCAGAGTGAGAGGGCGTATTATCAAGCACAAAAATCAAGTTTCGAAACAACGAAAGGGGTATGTCATCCAGCCATGGCACCAAAGCGTCATTTACCATGTCACAATATGATGCAGATGTACTTTTCACGCCATCAGGTACTCTAAACGGACCTGCTAGTCGATCTCCTGTGAAAGCAGTCCATATCATAACACCACCTCCCTGTTGTTGACGTTTTACGAGTTGATGACACTCACCTCCAGGTAGCACCTTCGTCGGTGAAAAGATCATGATTCATGTTGATCTTAATGTATTTCTTTGCCAATTCCATCCTCAAAATTTTGTGTCTTGAGGTCAGAAGAGGCAATTTCAGAGAGGATTTAATAGAAGCAACGGAGCGATGGATGAATTTTTTTGTGGTTTTAGGTACGTCAGGAAGCCCAGCAGCCGTAAAAACTGATTTACTTGTTTCCCGGGTCTTTAACGTAGCTGACGAACCACATTTCACATGTCTCTATTAGTAACAGTCTTCGAATGTCTAGCATCTGATCGTTTTTCTGCGTGGTGAAGGGTCCTTCGAGAATCATGTCACTGCGTCAGTATCGCGTCCTATTTTTCGGGCAATAACATCAGGAGAGGTGCTTTTAGCAGTTTCTTTGATGATAATTTTTTTCTCCTCGTTAGTTAGAGCTTTTTCACGTCCCATTTTAGCAGAATATGCAAGAAGCTATTACTGTCGTTCACCTCAAAATGAGAAAAAATGCAAGAGTTGTCAATCCGGACACACAGCAAATGTAAACAAACTCAACAGTGTTGCCACAAGATGTCACGATTTAAGTGAAAGTTTCATGAAAATTTGAAGTCGCAAAAATGAGATATGGTCAATTATGTGCTAAAGGTATTATTTCCGTTCTAAGAGTATATGACGCTAAATTTCGGAAACTGATGCTGGCGCCTTATGGTTTACAGTTACCGGAGGCCTGTCGTATGGTTTTGTACTAGTAACTCAATACACCATAAGTTGTAGTCTATGACCTTAAACTTCAGAAGCTAATGCTGTTTTCACGTAGCGCCTAGAAAGCACATGAAATAGTGTTAGCCGCTAACTTGAAAATGAATATTTTACCATTGGAACGATTTTTAGGCAATGTATCTCTAATATATGCTGTAATTTTGCTATTATTTCTTTTAGTTTTTTTTTTGGAGGATGGAGAGGTTGTATAGGTGTTATCGAATTTCAGTGCGAGTGAGCCACATGAGTTTTTCTTTCCCTTTTCAAATGATTTATTCACAGCGAATCTATATCCGATTACGGATCGTTGTATTGCAACAAAAGCATAGTCATATATGGAAGAGTGTGCGTGCCTGTCTGTGTCTTTCCGTAGAGTCTCTTGGTGGGCAATCATGCATGTCTTACTGGGTCAAGAATGTGCGCCGGCTCTAGTTTTGGCACTCACGGTTCCCCATTTTTTTGTGTTTTTAAGCCATTGTAATGATTGTAGATTTTGGAAATCAACGCCCTCGGCAAAGATGAAGTTCGCACTCATCGTATTGTTGGCTGTATGCCCCGCAGTCTTCGCTACTGACTTCGTCGATTGTGGTAAGTTCAATCAGTCGTTGAAGCGGAACTCTCTTTTAACTCTTTGTAATAGAATATAATCAATATATTCGAACTGAAACATGATCTTGTATTGGATTGGGAACGAGTTTTTACTCTATAAATAACGTCAACTTACAGAAAAAAAAAACACACACAAACAAGGTAGCTCCCGGGTAAAAACCAATTTATTATGCCAATTCTCTGTTAAATACGGGACAGAGTTCATCTTTTCAGTTACTCGTTAATTTTGGGAAGAGCGGTAAATGCCAAAAACACACTGGATTTTAGAAACTAACTTAAAGTTTCTTGAAAATTTTGCACGGCTTTAGAATTTCGAAATATTGAATTTCTTACGTATATATTTATAACCTCTATCTCCTTTGAAACGAAACTGAACTTTTCTGTAGTCTTACATTAATTCTGTCATAAATAGAACCAGTTATAATTGCTTTTGAGATTCCAGTAGTTCATCTACTAAGCTGTATCGCATAAACTATTACAAGCTCTCCTAAGCAAATTAGCTCGGCAGCCCCTATCTTTTCCAGAATATCAGCTCTATTAAAAATTTTCGGTTCAACACGGGTGGCATATGGTAGCCCGGCACACAGTCGAGAAAAGAAGAGGCGCATTCGAGAGGCTACCGCCCTGCTTGATCGCCAAGGGCCTTTTTAGGCGGGCAACATCGACCTCGTTCCGAAAATCAAATCAAATCAAATCAAAATCATGTATTTCTACCCGTAGGAAGGTATTCATACAATAGTTCTATTACAATACATGTTCAGTACACTAGTGTAGAACAATAAGCAAGGAGTCTAACTCGCTAGGTTAAGAATAGGAAGATTGCCTGACCGTGTTCCACAGTCATTCCGGGCATTCCCGACAGTAGCAGAACATTGCTGTTTTGGGCAAGCGCGACGAAGCGCTCACTGCTCGGGTGAATTTTTTGCGAACGAGGTCGATGCTGCCAGCCTAAAAATGCCCTTGGCGACCGAGCAGGGCGGTAGTCTCTTGAATGCGCCTCTTCTTTTCTCGACTGTGTTCGGGGTTACCATATTCCACCCGTGTTCCACCGAAAATTTTTAATAGGGAGTCATCTTCAAGCTCTGAAACCGGGGTAACCCTCTTGCCTTGCCCCGGAGATGGCATCATCATTTACCGCTGCTCAAGTTGGTTTGTTTATGGTGAAATAGGTACATTCGCATGTTCTTCTGCTGCGGGAGATGGACCGGTTAGAAAATTATCTGCTAGGACTTCTATCTGTTCCCGTGTATGCGGGAAGAGTGAGAAGGGGACGGGAGGCAAAGGAAAGTTGCTCTTGCATTGTATGCATCTCTCTTCTGGCTGCTCCTGCTTTCCTTTATAATTTCTACGATACTTAGCGCTTTGTTTTCCTGCCAGTATTAGCGTACTGGCAGAGTATGACACAAATGGTACTCATTAAGGTAAGTTTCATCAAACTCTATAAGACCTTCCTGTGGTAATGTTGAAACAAATATTTATACATACCTTCAGTGTGACACAACTTAGAATCCCCTCCTTAGTAACTCTTTGAGTGACTGTCTACCAGTGACGGGCATCCGTAACTGAAACGTTAAATTCGTTTATCGTTAATCTGTTCTTGGAAAAAAAATTGGTAACGGTTATTATGTTAGCTCTTTAGAAGTGTGGCAGAAGTTAACGGTATTCCGTAAACGTTAAATATTAATCAAGAAAAAACAACCAGTTAATAGTCTGAAACTACTTAAAGTACCTACAGAAATATACCAGAAATTTAATATGATTCATTAAATACCAACAAATTTTTTGTAACAAATTTGCAGTAAAAAGTTATTTCAAGATATGAACTACGAAATGCCGATATAGAGGCCGAAAACATTACAAAAAAAAAAAATGAAAACACGATCACCAGACCATTTACCATTTCCTCTACATTGTTTCCTTCACTTTTCAACAGATACTTATTTTTATTTATTATTCTAAAGTGCATCGCGTTTTTTAACGTTCTCGTATAGAGCAAGAGCATACGGTATCTACTGAAATATTTCACCATTGGAAGCACTGAATTGGATACATTTGCCTGAATTCTTCAGTAGCTAAAAACATCGTGGTGATGAAAAATTATTCATCACTCTCCTATTTATAGGCGTACCGAACAGAGGGCAGCGCGATATACCATTAGTGAACGTCGAGGGGGAACTGACTGACTTGAAATATGTCAGGGCTCTCTTCCTTAGGACAAACTTTCAAACATTTAAATTATTTTTTTTTTTTTTGGTCAACGGACTGGAGTTGAGAAAAGTTAACGTGCATGTTCGTGATTTTCAACTTGAAATTGACAGGTAAATTGTTAACGCCTGTGTTAACTTCCTAAATTAATGAGTAACGGATGAACGGCTTAGTGTCCAGCTCAGCTATCCGTTATTGCTATAGGTATTAGCAAATTTCATTTTGTACCTGCAGGATCGGAGGCGACTTCGGTGACTCTGGACGTTGATGGCTGCGACGTGCCACCCTGCGTTGTCTCTCGGGGCGACTCCCTCGTTGCGAACATAACCTTCGTCGCAGGTAAGACCAAGCACGACACCATAACCGAGCTCTAGATATGCTTAGTTATATTATAAAGAGCTGGAATGTAGGGTAGTATGTAATGTTAATATTAGCCACTATTGTTTCTAATCTAACTCTGATGATAAGCTTTTCTTCATGAGCGTGTATCATGTCTCTATGACTACCTAATAACATTCATTTACTATATATGTATATAATAGTGAATATCCGCATCCGCAAAACATTATCACTTTTTTTTTTACATCTGCATCTACATTTGCGGATGCTAAGGTGGTAACATCCGCAATCGCATCCGCGGATGTTAAAACTGTAAAATCCGCTAAAGATGCTCATCCACAGCAAAGGGTGCACGGATGTGCAGGTTTATCACTGTACACTAAACACATCCAGAGTGCTGAAAACTGTAAATTCTCAAATTTGGATTGAAATGTGTGCAAGCGCTGTCCCTGTCAACAAAGCGCCTCCTAAGTTTTCTTCCCAAATGTTGAACAAACTACCGTCATGAGAGGGGGTGTGTGTTTGTGATGGGGCAAGTATCCGCATCTGCATCCGCTGAACATCCGCATCTCTTTTGAACATCTGCATCTACGTTTGCAGATGTCGAAATGGTAACATGTGCAATTGCATCTGTGTCCGCGGATGTCACAACGCTTAAAGATCCGCATCCGCGGATGTCCAAAAAATGACATACAACTCATCTCTAGTATACACAAATATGATATTTTACATTTAGGGTGATGCTAAGTTAACGAATACAAGAGCCCCTCGAGGGTCTCCAAAAATTAGATTCTGCATGTGAGAGTTAAAACACTCGTGCCTTTAGGGCATAAATTGACAAAAGAATTATTTAAATATCTATTGATTAAAATCAGTATGAGTTTTCCTAAGTTTCAGTTGTGACACCGGAAGCAGCAGGCAGATATGTTCACTGACACAAGTTGCTGACCGATTTTTCACATGGGGAGGGCGTGGGACGTATATTTAGTTTATCAAGTATTTGAAGTACTATGAATCGGTAGTACAAACGCCATGGTCCTTCCTGTTGTTCTTTACGCTTGGCCGTTATGCATAATTTTAAACAAGGGAATAATTCCCTATTGTACTTCCAATTTTAGAAAGGCATCGTCGGCAATATAGGTGTACTGGATCAGTTCTCTTGGGATTGCTAAATTTTGGACCTAAGAATTTCGCATGAGTTAGAACTTGATTAGATAATGAACTTTTGGGAGAGACTTCAATATGCACGAACACTTGCAGCTGACATATCAGCAATGTACTATTCAAAATTCATTGAAACACAGTGGCAGTTCTTGGACTTGGAAAATGTGATTTTACTGGATATTGGTTCGCTTTTATTAAATTCTACCTCGAATTGATTTAATGTTTGTCTACCTTATTCGTGTACAATATGAATCGTTAAGCAGCAATGTGGTCGCATCCTGCTTATGTTTTGAAGAACATCTTGTGTCAAGCATATTAGGTAATTGGGTTTAACAACTACATTAGGCGACTCAGCTGTTTAGTCATATTCTGCTGACGCCGTGGAAAAATCTCCAATTGTTATTTCTTGAACGTGACCACAGAGTATAGTTAAATGTAGAAAATCCCTCACAAAGTCCTTTGTACGGTATTTAATGCAGTATAATACATATTAGAATGTAATCGTTCAACAAAAATGTTGATGGTGAAACATTTTCAATGGAATAGTTGAAGTAGTTTCTTTAAGGTGAACTTACTGGAAGCAGTCCTTAAATTTAACTTTCTGAAACTATTCCTAGATGTTGAAATATCTGTTTTTGAATTATCTTCTTGAACAGAGGCTCATTAGCGGTATCTAGAAAAAAGGAAAAACACCATCCCAGTGGCAAGACAATCGAACTTAATGAAATCGTAGTTATTTAGATAGGGTGTGCTGGCTGGTTATCAATTACTTCGCTGCAAGTCACCAACATATCTTCGTACAGCCGTTGTGTAGGCTGGCATTTAGTTCGGAGGCGGTACCGTACCGCTGTAAGGTGTGGCAGTAAAACACTGAAGTTTCTGTACTCTGTAAACAGATCACGATGTCCCGAGTATCATCGCTGCCGTGTCCGCAAACATCGGCGGCGTCGAAGTGCCATGGCCAGGTTTCGACAGCGACGGTTGCGCTTACATCGACGTCGGGTGCCCAATTACCGCTGGCGAGGCAGCCGTGTGGTCGTATCCTGCCGAAGTCTTGGAAGAATATCCTACGGTAAGTTTATTTGCTAAATGCGGTAAACATTTATAGCTGGCTTATGAAGCAAACGGAGTAAGCAGTTCTGTCCATATTGCGTATAGGGCAACCGTTGCTGATGCCCGTGATCTCGCCTCAACTTTCCTCTAAAAACCACCCATTTTCGCTGAGGCTGCTGTCGTTTAGCAATTGTCTCTTGTATCACCGTTAGCGGATTTTACCGTAATGCGAAAGGCAAGCGCTATAGGGAGGCCGCCGACGCGAAAATGAGTGGAATCTATCAGATGTGTCGCAAGCACGGGCACCAGCAACGGTTTCACTACATGTAATATATACATGGTGATTCAGACATGTAGTTGTGTCGAGCCGAAATGTTGGAGGAGTATCCTGCTGCAATTACTTGAATCATAGCAATAATTCTACTCAGTTTTTGAAATATTGCAACATGTGATTGGGTGCCGTAAGAAATAAAAAATACGGGACGAGCATTAATTCCTCATGATATAGGACAAAAATAGATTTTATTCTTAACGTGCTTAATAACGTTGTCCTTTCCTCAACTTATAATAGAAAAGTTTTCCAATTAATTGGAAAGATTCCATTGCATTCTTTCTGAGAAAAAGGCATTTGTAGTGAGGTGGCTCAGCATGGCTAACATTGAGTTGATTTATAATTGGGCAGAATCCAAACTAGTAAAGAGGCGTTATGAGAGGAAATTTAGTCACGAGCTTTTTAGTTGTATGCCCCGAATAGCTCATTCTATTAAATGCAATTTCCTTTACAGATCTCTACGGTGGCCACTTTTATACTCGAAGATCCCGACCTGCACTACGAAGTCTGCCTTCAAGTGCCTGTCACGATCGTTTAATCGGCCCTCTGTGATATTTTTACTCGCACGGTCGACGATTTTAGGCTTGATCAAATTCACGAAAAGTTGCGACGTTTGTGGTGTTATGTCTCTGGAAATTAGAAGCACGACAAACTTTAAAATGGTTCTCCAATAAACTATTTAGTTTAAATATTCTTCATTATCCTTTTGGCAGACCAGGATGAACTGCAACAAACTCGCCATTCTGTGCGCGCTCATCACTGTGCCTGCGTTCAAGTAAGCTTTCTTGCCGCGCAATAACCACCAGAAGCACTTCAGTAAGCACTACCAAACGTAACCTAGCCTAACCTAACCTTACCTAACGTTACTTTACCTAATGAAACCTAACCTTAGCTACCCTTCCTAACGTAACCTAACCTTACCTAACATTACCTAACCTACCGTTACCTAACCTAGCCTTACCTAATTTAACCTAATCTGCGATACAGCGAGCAGGCACAGCCGTCGAACTTGAACGCCGCCCGCACGTACACCGCCGCCCGTACACAAACGTACATAGCCAATGGCGAGCTTGCAGCCAGTGCGGCCCGCACGTAGGCCATTTTCGTTGCACACCAGCGTCAGTTTTATGGAGCATTCATGTTTTCAAAGCTCTTTGAAATGTTTTGGCTCCGATGTGCCATGCTCCAACTCTTATATAATGCAAAAGCAAAAGTGCCAGAATCTAGTGAGCTAGCTATAACGAATAAATATATAACTCTGACACAAAAAAAAAAATGCTCTCATGACTTCGTACTACATCAATAAAACCAATGAGGAACATGCTTCAGCCTTACAACATAGTTGAGAACTGTATACCTTCATGAATAGATAATTGATATCTAAGTGTGCACCTTTGTGTGGCCTTCCTATCTCCTGCCATCCCGGTCCTGCTATCATTTTTTTTTTTTGTTGAAGATTTGCTGCTACAAGCCTTGAGGCTGCAAGTTGTGAATCATGACCCGCACCCTTTGTAGCCAAAGCACATTATTATTTATACTGTTATTTCAAGTAAGGGCCCCGTGAAAGTACATACAATAATCTTGCAGCAACTGAAAGGGCTGCAGGGCCGCTGATCTTAGAGCCCGTAGCAATTGGATCTCCGGCCGTAAAGCTCTATAAAATTAAACACTGTAGGATTATGGCATCTAAAAATATAAACAGGACGTAGTAGCGTTTCGTACAGCTCTGATTAGCTCTAATAATACTTCAGCTTAACGATATTGGAAGGACTTTAAGGCATCTTCAATAAGCCGCTTTGAATCGTAACCAGGTTTTAGGTTTTCTCAATATGTGTAATTCACTTTGTCGTTGTAACGTCTTTAATGTATTTTTTCTTAGTAAGAGTAACTTTAGAGCATTCGAGATTAATCTCAACTTGGACTACAATAAAATATAGGTAATCGAAAATGCCAAGATCGAAAACGGATTACAAATAGAAGTTATTCGTCGAAAAGCCTCTTACTTCTCAAACTAAAAGCGACGATGTGTTCACTAGTGACCGCGTGTAAGGCATCTTCACATTAATCACTTTGGGTTGTTATCACCCGCGAAAGAAGTGAGAGGGGTAGTAATGTTTTCGTTGAAGATCTAAGTATATATACTATATATGTATTTTGTTTGTTTATCCACACAAAAAGTATCAGAAGGAGTTGAGCAATGTTCTTGATTTTTTGCAGGGAGTCCGGGTTGATTGCCTGGTGGGTTGTTCTCGATGAAATTTGCTCTCACCGCGGGTAATGGTCTTACGAGGCGTTCTCATGATCTTAATTGAGATTATCCTTGCGTTCGATGTCCCTGATCACGAGAGTTTTAAACAGTATTGTCAGATTACGGATTTGCAACATAGAAACATATTTTATTTCGTTCCAGGGCAGATTACATCCATCGAACATTTTTTGAGTTAACGTTAAGCGTCTCGGATTACTTCTGACCAAACTAACCCCGAACTTGCATCATAGGAATGAAAATGACTTTATACCGATTACAGTTAATCGATCAAAAGGTACTTAGGACGAATCTAAAATTGAAAATAAAAATGATTCCAGAAGGCACATTGAAGATATTTGTAGGGCCAACTAGAACGCCTCGTGGCGTGAGACCATCTCTCGCGGTGAGGGTAAATTCAACAACGTCATTTTTGATAGTAAACTAATCCTAGTTTTTCATATGGATGCTGTGTCTAACAAGGTTAGGGCAGAGCGTCCCCCTTTCCTTGAGTTCTCTTAATAATAACATAGGAAAAAAATAGAACTACTCGTTGCGAAAGACGATCTGCCGCGGTGGAGGCAAATTCACCTCTGTGGAGAAACTTCAACGCCGTCATTTTTTATGGCCAGCTAGGCCTAGTTTCTTGGCATAGGTGATATCTAGGTCGACCCATCAAACTATCTCCAAAAAAATTATGAACATTACTCAAGTCCTTCGACCACTTATTGGGTGGACAGAAACATATATATATGTATACAACTATATATACAGATATACTTAAATCTTCAATGAAAACATTATTACCTCTCTCACTGCCAAAAGTGTGCGTGAGTTGAAGTTAGACCGAATAAATGAGATTGCCCAATAAAGTAATTATGATTTTCAGTGAAACAATCCCATGGCATGAAAAATTCCAGGTTCAAACAATGGTGGAAGCAAACTGCCAGATATGGCTTAAATTGGAGTAAAGGAGACTGAAACTTCTCATGGATCCAGCCTTCTCAAATTTGCATCAAAATGTTGCGCTGAACAAGTGCCTTGCTCGCTGGGTATGCAGATTGACGACCTCCTGATACATTAATGAGCTTCTTAACAAGATAAAGCCTGACATTGAAAGAATTTTATAATATGTCCTAATCGGAGACGAGACTTGGATCTATTAGCACAATCACAAGAGTACAATGCAGCCGTATTAATGGCATTTCCAGACCTCCAGACCTCACACAATCACAAGAGTACAATGCAGCCGTATTAATGGCATTTCCAGACCTCCAGACCTCACACATTCAAGGCTAGATGAGGATGCTGGCTACAATTTGCTTTGACTCATAGGAGATAATTCTGAAAGATTTCCTCGGGAATCAAAGAACTAGGGGGATTATATAATAGAAGCTATTCTCAGGTTGACCAGGGCGCCATTGGTGAAAAAATTACCAATAAAGTTGCACTGTAAATTCCTTGTCATGACGACAATGCACGAGCTCATTCTATCTTGCTAACAAGAGCTATTCTACGAGGATTTCACTGGGAAGTACACTGTCTCACCCTTATTACCGTATTGATCTTGCTTTTTCAGGCTTCCCCCCTCCCCAAGCCTGTCACCTGTTGCACGTCTAACATCCCGTCTGCCATCAGATCCTACCAAATTAAATTTACTTTCGTCGCTGAAATGCACTCTTTCCCAATCTTCATCTCTCCAAACGCTGTGCCTTTCCGCATATTCAAGTCTTGCTTTCTTATTCTTCTTACTGATAAGTGGTTTAGGGGCAGGACTGCGTGCCTTTAACCCACATGCATTGAGGCGACGAGAAACTGTATAGCGAGACACCTCTACGTTGTTATTGACCTTCAGCTTTCTGGAAACTCCCGCTGCAGTTTCGCAAGGATCCTTCTGGGCATAGCGTTTCATAATCCTATCAACTCGTACGGACGTTTGTCGAGGGCGGCCTGCAGAAAGCGGTGATTCCAGCTGTTTCTTTTCATCATAGAGCTTCAAAGCACGAGAAACAACGCTTTTGGATCGGTTTACCTCTCTTGATATGGCCGAAAGCGTCATTCCTGAAGACCTGAGCTTGGCAATTTCTTCCAGCAGCTCGGGAGTAACTTTCACGTGAGGTGCCATGTTTCTAGAATGGTGTAATCGTAAGAGTGGCAGTTCTAGAAGTCACGTACACGAAATTGAATTTTGTCAGATGATCGGGGTAAATGTGAGAATGTTTTAGAGAGGATCGTTCTCTTATTTTGAAATGTTGAATTTTTGTTATTGTTAGTTAGATTGCTCTAATGTTTTAAAATAGTTATGTTTGTCCTGATGTTTTGTAGAAATATGTTAAATACATTCCTTAAGGCCACATCAAAAGATTCAGTAACCTAGTCTACATAGTTAAACTTTATTTTCAAATAATGAAAATCGTTCTCTTATTTTACCCGTTAGTGTATAAGCAGCGTTGTAACTAAAAGACTTCTGTAGGGCGAGAGCATGTCAGTGAGCACTTCTTGTGTAACTCGTGGAAAAATAGCTCACTTACTCACGCACATTAAATTATAGAGCAATTTTCCTGCCTCCGTGAGATACATAACATATATACGTTTTTTTCTAAAATACATTTTTATTTCTATGTTTTCACACTGACAGTTTTTTTATCAAGAATAAGAGCAGCACTCTGAGATCGCATTCCACCGTCAAGCAAAGTCAAAAAATAAACAAAAAGTATAGAATGGTTCTGAAACTATGATTTTATCTCTACCAGTACAAGAATCGATCTTGGTCAATCTACTTATGAAAGTAATAACAGTGTCTGTGACTTTCTCGAAGGCCCGTCCGTAACTTCAAGAGCTATACTCGGACAAACATTTTGACAAATAGCCAAAATCACTAATTCCCATTGGGACAACCGATGACCACTAAAACTTGGTATGTCTCCTCACGTTTCTGACGATTCCTACATATTTCATGAACATCCGTTCCTTAATTTTTGACTTGTGTTGCTGGAAGGCATTTTGGCAAACATAGTCAAACAAGCTGAAACACCGATCATTGCCAAAATTGATGATTTACGTCTTACGACCTACCTACGGGAAAAGATAAATGATGAGCGAGCACTCATCTCTAATGACAATTATTTGAGTTGGTCGTTGTGGGGTATCTGTCAGAATGAAATGTGTCAGTAATGAAAATATGATCAGCAAAAACGGGTCATCTCAAATTACTCGGTGTCATTTTTGACAGAGCGGGCATCCCACAATAGTGCCTAATTGCATAATCTGATACACATCGAGTAAAGACCAGAATGACAACTCTTTGGCTGCTAAAATAAAAGTTGTGTAAGCCAGTAATTGTCATCTCCAAAATAGTCGATTCCTATAGAAGCACAATTAAGAGACTTCACTGTCACACATACAGAGGCCTCCGTTCATACGTTTTAGATTTCAGGTCATTGTTGTGAGAGCCCAAACTGTATATAGCAACTGTCTAGAGTCACTACATGAGATTTGATCACAAGTTTTTTGTGTCCTTTCAGCGACCAGTTCAAAAAAACAATTCGATAAATGATGCCGTTTCTACGGAAAGAAAAAAGTTACTGAGTTGCATCTCAATAGACTGTAGCTGTCATGATCAGTTTTTGATTACAGTGTTTAGGGCACCGGATTAAATATTGTGCTCTTGTAGAGAAGTTAAATTCGGTGCTGACATCAGAGTGAAGTTAATTACTTAGATAGAGCTACGACTACAAATGAGTTGATTTTCAAAAGAAAAATCAATAAAAGTCCATGCCTATTTCATAAATGACTGTCTTCTATTGCTCTAATTGACTTTATTTACTAAAGACGTCATCGATATATTTTCTGCTACTTATCAAGAGTGTTGGACAATTTATTACAAATATTTTAACCACGAGTAAAGTCATCATAGCCGTGTCAATTTTTGGAAAAATTTAGATTGTTTTAAGATTGTAAGAGCGTTTTTAATTTAGGGTTCGAAAAACAATTAGCGTTTTAAAAAATTCAATTCTCAACCAATTTGGTAGAAAATTGGTAGCAAAGTAAATTTTTCAATGCTCTATGCGCACATTTTGTCAAAATTTGAAAAAAGTATAAAATAACTAGGAAAATGACGTTCAAATTCAAAATACGATACACAAATTAATAGTAAAGCTCGGAGAAAATGAGAAGCTTACGATGAAAGCCTATTTCAAGACCTTTCAGATGATCTATTGCATGACCAAATATGATCAGATTAAGCGCATTTGACAAGAGGGAAACTGCTGTAAGTTCAGCAGTATTGACGCGCACCCGCATGTTGCCCTGTCACTGCACCAGATAGGCATGACTAAACGTACATGAAAGGATTGACCTTTCAGACATCTCAAGCTTAGATAAACACAAAGCTTTGTGAATGAAGGCCATGATTTATTGATATTCCACGAACCACCAAAGTATTTTACTTATCTAACTCGATAAAACGGTCAAACTGTGAGCTGCCTTCCTGGCATTTTCCAGCTGTGAGTGGGACTATCAATCTGTGGCATGTATTGGGTAGTAATTATTTCGTTGTGGAGCGGAACGTACCGGCTGCATTATTTCGCGTACTGCATAGTTCTCTTTTATGCTTCGTCGGTGCTGGCGTTGCAGTTGCGCCTGGCATAGGGTCCCGGGTTTGATCCCACGAACCATCTACTGTATTTGTCTACAGTGCCTAGACATAAGTATTTGTACAACTCTTTTTTTTTTTAAATTCGGGGACTGCTTTAGGATAACTAATACAGGAAGTTTATATAACATATATATATATAATATAATAGTTAAACAGAACAGTCAAATGTGCACTTATAACAAGAAAATTTAACACAAGTAAAAGGGATGAGGGAAAAAAGTATTTGACCGAAATAAATATGATGTTGAATCTTTGATATTTAATAATATAATTAGAATAAATTAGTTGGAAATTATTTTAAAACGTTCACGAAACGTATCGAAACAAATGAAATGTAAACAAATCACAGCCGGCGCAATCATTACCTCTCAAGACCTCGTTGAAGTCGCGCACACTCTCACTACAATGCCCAAAGTTAAAGAAATCCCTGAAGCTGCTCGTAAACGGATAATTCAACTTCGTAGTGAGGGATTAACTTATAAAGTAATAGCTGAACGTGTCGATATTCCTTTTTCAACGGTTGGAGCAATAGTCCGCAAGCATCAAGTGACTGGGGAGGTCTCCAACCTGCCAAGAGCTGGAGCTCCCCGTAAGATCATAGGTCGTTCTCGGCGCTACATGCTACGTAAGGGGACTAATGACCCCATGATAACTCGTGCTGACCTTCAGAGTGAACTAGCGTCTCAGGGACTGGATGTCGGCAAGAAAACTATTGTTAGGGAATTGAATCGTACTGACATTCATTCTTACACTTCTCGCAAAACTCCTCTTCTTACAGCAAAACATGCCAAGAGCCGCTTAACATTTGCCAAAGACCACCTGGACAAAGGAAATGAGTTTTGGGAAGAGGTTATATAGTCTGACGAAACTAAAATAGAACTTTTTAAAACTTTGCAGGGAATAGAACTTTTTTACAGAGAAACGAAGCTCGGCATGCATGAAGGAAACGTAGTACTGCCTATGACCCCAAGAAGACCGTCCCCACCGTGAAGCATGGAAGGGCAGCATCGTGGTGTGTGGTTGCTGTACTGCCCATGGTGTTGGGGATCTTCATATCATTGATGGCAAGATGAATAGTGTCATGTACAGGGAGATATTAGAGAAGATGCTTCCAATTGCCAAAAAATTTTACGGACGGCGCAGGTGGACCTTCCAACAAGACAGCGACCCAAAGCATACTGGGAATTTAACGAAAGAATGGTTTCAAAAGAAGAAAATATATATTCATCTATGATCCAATAGAAAATTTGTGGCGTCTTTTTAAATCTGGTGTCCACAAACGGTGTCCCATAAACCTTACTGAATTAATGGTTATCTGCATGGAAAAAAATACCATCAAGTGAATGTGAAAAGTTAATTTTCAGCTATAACTATCGTCTCTATGCTGTTATTGCCAATAAAGGTCACGCCACCAAGTACTAATGTCATAATTTTTTTGGTTAAATGCTTTTGTCCCTCATTACTTTTGCTTGTGTTACATTTTTTTTTGTTATAAGTGCACATTTGACTCTTCTGTTTAAATCCCTAAATCTTTTAAAATACATAAAAAATAGAGTTGAGCAAATACTTATGTCTAGGTACTGTAACTCAAAAAATGGCCAGATTGAGCTGCCTTCCTGGATATCTCCAGGTGCGAGTGGGACTATTAATTTTTGACCTGTCTCTATTAAATATATGTGTGCAGCAGCGCTATATTACAAGGAACGGAAACAACACCGACATATATTAGTATATTACTAGGAAAGTAATGAATGAATCGTAGTGCAATTTAGATATAATAAATGTTGCGTTGCTGTGCATCAATGAATTACAAAGTTACAAGACTTTATCTACTAGTTTTCGAGAAAACTTTAAAATGAAAGTTTACGAAAGAATTCAGATCTGGCTAAAAGTTAAGACATGTTTCTGGAAATAGGCGATTGTGTACAAAATAGCATAAAAATCGAGTATTTTGTAGACATCCCCTTTATTTTTAATGACTTCCCCGCATTGTTGACCACAATATTCTTCAAAAATCGACTGTTATGCCCTCCCATTCTTTTTTCACTAAATCCCAGAACACGATTTAATTTTGTGAGTTTTCTATCCGAGCCTTCTATCCGATAATCTTCCATACATTTCTGTAAGGTTCAAATCGGGGCTCTTGGTTGGCCGGTTTATCAGGGTAATTCTTCCAAAAAGGCCATAAGCTTCCTATAGCCTTGTGGCAAGTAGCATTGCACTGCATAAACATGGGGAATTCTCAAAGGCTAAGGCATAAGTTTGCTATAGCATGCTGGAGAAGAAAAAGTTTATAAATCTCAGCATTAATTTTTCCATGAATACGGATGATGGGGCAAACTCCTGCAGAAGAAATTATTCCGCACACCAATATGCTGCCCATAAAACACGACTCTTCTCTTGACAGCTGTTTTGCGGCGTACCGAAACCGAATTTGGATTCGTCACTGAAGTGAATTGGATCCCAGTGTGCGTCAATCCAAACAGCAGTTCTCGTCGCAGACTCCAGAAGTTCCTTCTGGTTTCGCTTTGAAGCGAGAAGCTTCGAAGCTGGAACCCAGGCATGTAATCCTGCATTTTCTACATTGCGAGAAACTGTTTTTCTAGAGATATTATTCTCTGTCTCTTTACTAAATTTACGGGGAGTTGATGGAGCAGGGTGAAAACGGTCTTTGGCAGACATTCTAACAATTTTGCTATCTTCCCTCTCAGATGTTTTTGAGGTCTACAAATTTTCGGTCCTACATCTAGAGTTATATCTGTGTTATACTTGCTTATTAGCTATACGATGAACGGTGCTTTTAGACCCACGGACTATATCAGCAGTTTCTGAAATTGATTTATTTTCTTGATGTTCGGCAATAATGAGTTCTTGAAGTCACCATAGTACTTACTTGAAACTATTCCAGTAATGTATCAATGCTGTCATTACATTCAAGATGCTCTATTGAGTGTTCAAAATTTACTAAGTAAATTTTTAGCTCGTTTTTAACTTTTTACCCGGTTTGATTTATTCGTTTCTCTTCATCTTAAAATTTTTGGGGCACGATTATGTAAAATCTTCTATCTTTATAATTAATTTATGTTTTATTACGTTATACTTATCTGGTAGAAGTTTCATTTCGATTCCTTTATTATATTCTAAGTAATAAACAGGATTATATCGTTCAGCTTCCGTTCCCTTTGTTATGGCCGCCACTGTACCTATGCAAATGAATCACAATGGAACGACCTGGCCGCTGTTGTTCATCTACAATGAGCGTGTGGAAAGTCTTTTAAGCTTCACTGTTTAAAAAGCGGTGATGCATGACCAAACCGTTGATTTTTGGAGGCACAAATTTTTGGAGGTGTTCCTTCCAAAGTATGAGATTCCAACACGTTCGTTGCTTTTGCAGATTTTTTTAATAAGCAAGGGTCAAGAATTGAGAGAAAAATTGAAAAAACAGAAAGTCATGCAGTAATTAAGTACCTCCATTTGAAAGGCACGACTGTGTCAGAAATTCATTATAATACGTTGAGAACATTAGCAGAGAGTGCCCCAAGAGGATTCTTCTTTTCCACCGAGACCGTACACCAGCCCACACTACAGTGGTTGCCACAGCAACAGTTCACGATTGTGGATTTGAACGTGTTCCTCATCAGCCTCATTCGCCAGACCTGGCCCACTCAGACTTCTATCTTTTTTTTTTAAATGAAAATGAACAAGGACGGTCACCATTTTGCCAATAATGATGAATTTATAGCTGCAGTCGAGGGGTTCTTTAGGTGACATCCACAAAAAAAATCGCTTCAGTGTCGTTGGAGCAAGTGTAACCCCATTTGATGGGGATTGAATTGAAAAATGAATAATGAGAAATCCCATGTCTTTTTTCATTTTTCTCATGCTTAGAACCCTCCATAAATCTCTCGAATACTGAACGTCAATTTAACATTTAACCTTCAGGGCTACTCATTATCTTTGTTGGGCTAATAATTTATTTGATGCATTTGGTAATGGAGATTCTTCTTAGATATTATACGTGACGAGGCCTAGTGGATTAGGGCATGGAAGCTATTTTTCATGTTCAGTGTGTTAACAATACAAGTACAGCATTATTAAAATGTATTTTCCACAAGTGGTACATAATACATAAGAGAACATAATGTAATATATGTTAGCATCCTGAAATGCAGTCAAGAACAAATGTTCTGAGGGGACATGCAAATCATTGCATTAAAAACAAATTGTTGTACTGCTAACGACATAAATGATGCGCAAGCGTTTTAAACAACCACTAAATCATGGAAGACAAAGAATAAAACTAGAGCCCTCTGAGAGCGCATACCTCCGTCAAGTAAGGCAATGGTGATGAAAAATTCAAATTGGTTCTGTACCTATGATTTCCTCTCTATCAAGACCAAAATCTGATCATTTGTACCTGTTGACGGTTATAATAACGTCTTTAATTTTCTCGAAGAACCGTTCATAATTTTTCGAGCTATGCTGTTAACAAACATTCTGACAAACATTAGTCAAACACACAGAACAACCGATCACCACAAAACTTCAATCATTTATGTCTCTCAACATTAGTTACAAATCAAATAAGTTTCATGAAGATCCGTTCAGACTTTTTTGAGTTATTTTGCTTACAAGCATAAAACCAAACACAGAGATAAACGAATACAGTAATCACCACAAAATTTGGTTATTTGCTCTTTGTAGTATACCTAACAACTCATGTAAATTTCATGTTTTTTTATGGTATTGAGATAAAAGAATCACACAAATAACTGACAGATGAACGGATCTGCACCAAAAGTGAATCATCTGCTCCTCCAAATATAACTAATAACCCCTGTAAACTTCGTAAAAATTCGTCCACAACTTGTTGTTATCTTGATGACAGACTAAGAGACCCATAGACAACCAGGAAAACTCGATGTAAACAAAACATCCTTCGCGGAGGTTAGTAATTTTTCTATCATAGAAATTACAGTGAAAGTACCGTCTGCTGGGTCTTCGGACGAGTCCAGGTGACGTTCATCACGTCACCCCACGTGTGTGGAGTCACGCCGCTGGGTTGCACGTAACCGCTGACCGCTGGAATATCTGCTAATCTTCTTAAATGACAATCCAGCAAATTTTTGAACTCTATAATTTGATCTAAGTGGCGTTTTAAATATGCCGAGGTATTTTGTTAAACAGTCTTGCTCGCCGTACAGCGAAGCTATTACAGTATTTTGTGGGCACAGCTTTTCCACCATCTTTGCTTGAGATGCGTATATTAAAAGTACTTCCAGTTGGAGAAAAAGTTTAGGATCACTTTGGTAACTTATTATATTAGACGTTGAAGTTTACGTACCGTATACATAGCTGTCTTTCCAGTTACTCTAGAGTCTTTGAAATACGCTTACTTGCTCTATCCAGATTGATTATTAAAATAAATAAATAAAAAAAAGTCAAGGTGTTCGATGTAATTATGTAATCTTGAATCAAGAGAACCTATACTTAATACCTGGAGGCAAACATTTTGAACCCAAGTTACAGAACTGTGTAAAACATGGGGGCCCATGCCGAAGACTACCTCTATCCGGAAACACTTCAGAAGGAAAGGAACAAAAAACCTACATAGATTTGATTTCAAAAATTGTTAGGCCCAGAGATAAAGTTGGAGTACCGCATGCTTTTTCTTCTCCCTTGACAGCCACTGAGAAATACAACTGATAAAAAGTCCTTTATCAGCAGAGTGCATTATAGGGCGATGCTATCATCAGCAGTTCATGCTACTGATGAAGCGCGACACAGGCATCAGCATCTTTCTCTGTCATTTTCGCACTTCGAACTTCCTGATTAGAGTTTTTTGCTGATGTCGAAGGACGTTAGAAATACTGCTTATCAGCGAAATGCTGTCAAAAATTTCAAGAGGCCTAAAGGCCTTTGACGTTCCAGGCCGGACACCTGTTGGTCTGCAGAGTATAAAATGCTGTTGTCCGCTCAAGTGACCAGCATTCGACTGCTCTACAGCATATGCTTCAGGGGACAACCTTCCTTCACTTCTAAGCTTTTTTTGCAGGTAAGAAATTTAAATATAATAACTTGAACAACATATAAATAGACCAGGATTTTTTCATATTAATGTCACTATTACTAATGATTTAAAATAAGAACAGTGAACTTTATCTGGCATTGTATAGCATGAGGATTTTTTTTTTTTGAGAACGCATTGAAGTCATATTATGTTCGTAGAAGTTCAAGAAGCTATTTTTACTTTGCATAAAGGTACGATGAACATTTCACTATGGGTGTTTATAAGAAATTCTAGGTATCGTAGATTGTACACTGTGGTGAAAAATTAAAAACTAAATATAATGGTGTCTGTTTACTGCACTGGTACTCGATCGTAGGTGGTAATAGTTAGTGCTGTTGTAGCACGCACCAACAATAAACTTATTATTATTATACAGTACCTTGCCAATGTACAATAATACCTAGCCTGTGTTCCCGATAGTTTGTTCTGTTGAATATGCCAAGTGCAGTTTGCACCGCAACAGCTGTGTGACCATTACTGAAAATACATGGGAATTTATTTGAAAGAGTTAATATGCTGTATTTAGAACATTTCCATTACTTTATAGCAGTTCTAGTGTTTCCTTACCGCATGGCAAGACACAAAAGAGTCAACTGTAGTGAAAAGTCAATAGAAAGTGAGACATCATGAACTAAACAAGCGAGGGCGAGTTAAGCAAGGCTCATTAGGTTTAACTTATCCTTATGTTCACTCATGAGCGTTTGTTTTGCCATGCTGGATCGAAACTCAGACATTAAATCCACTTTGATTATACCTAAGGCAGCCGAAAAGCTAATCGTGCTCAGGAACAGGAGTTTTGGGCCGTCTCAAGCGTAAGCAGGGTGACACCAGACACCCGTAATAAGATCCAAAGTAGAGAAACCAGCACACCTGTTTAAAGTCCCAGACAAGTTAGAGATGAGTGTAGCTAAACTTGCCATAGCTAAGCCAGTCAATGGTATCCTCTGTCTGTTTGCAATGTCACACCATTTAGAGATCACATTTTTTTAATGTTCATATTCATTGGTAAATTCTATAACAATGGCAAGCGCTAACCTAGTCTAAATTAATCAACAACTTGACTAATTAAAAAGATTGAGGAATGCCTGAAGCACCTCTTACCAATACGAAATTCCGAGGAGTGAATTCTGCTTGAACAGTATCCACATTTCAGTTTCAAGCATGAATGCCCAATCAAGTAAATCCGCAAGTAGGGATAAATTTATTTTGCAATCGTTTTGCTGCAAGTGAATATTATGTAACGAAAACAAAACTGGCCCAAATGTATGAGACATGACAGACTGCTCCCTTTTTCTAAATGACAAAGTGTCTAATTCTAGAGCTTATGTCTATTGTTGTGATTATCAAATTTTGAGGAACTTGTTTTATTTCACAAATATTCTGACACGTCAATTTATTTGGGACGAATTTGCGAACCAACGCATGGCGTATTGCTAGCGAATGCAGCTAAATGTAGTGGTATTAGAATCTGTTCTTTATTTAAGGGTCAATTTTGGGATGCATTGTATCAGTAAACTTTAAATTTAAAACGATAGCTGTGTCATGAACTTATCTTTAAACATTTGTACCCCATACTTTGCTACCTCCATATTTCGGAAAATTATCATACCACTCTTTAAAATATAAAAATTTGATAACCATTTCTTCATACGTGTCTGCTTTAATATGAAAAAAGTAAAATATTTTCTTTATGACTAAGAAACAGACGATTCAGCACTCATCAAAATCTAGAAATATACTACGCCCAGTCGAATATCGGTTGGGAAAGCCCTCTTCAGCCACTCTAGTAGCCCTCATAGTGTTGGGTACATATTCACATGTCTTTCATCAGTCAAAATGCTCTCAAATATTAATTGACAAGGAGACATGTTCTTTAGCTATGCAACCCACTGTACAGGTACTCACACATTCCCCCACAAAAAATGAAAAGGTTGCTATTTTGTTTAAATGTAACATTGCATACGAAATGACTTGATTTACTATAATAAGATAATAAAATTAAGAATTTCTTTCAAAAATTCAGCTACATTTTCTCTTGCTTCAGATTCGAAACGACCGTTGATCAGTTCAACAGCACGATGGCCAACAGGACTTTGCTCATCGCTATGGCAGTGGTAGCCGTGGCTGCTTTTGCTGCTGCTACAGATTTTGTTGATTGCGGTAAGTACGCAATTTGCGTAAACACGAAAGTTTTAGATGGTACAGGCTTTGAAGATCGAAAACACATTGCATAAAACGATTGAAAAATGCAAATCTTGGTCAAATAAGTTGCAAAAATATGTAACTAACGTAAGTGAACAAATTTCATTTTTTGTATTTCACCAGTACTTTAGTTACCACTTACGTCAACGCTGACATTAGCATTAGCATCGGCACTAGCACTAAAACTGAAGTTAATACGAATACTGGAGCACTGATGAAAGTCCATATCGTATGTATTAGTAGTGACACTACATGAAGTTAAAGTTATAAATCGAAACAAAATAAGATGATTTTAGTAGACGTTGTTGCACTCATGCAATTTGCCCTCTTGTTTTGTTCTTCACGTATCCTTTTCAGTTGCCGGTGCGGTATGGCATTTTATGCTCTTGCGTTACGTTTCTCCTTCATACAAGGAATTTCATCACTGTTGCAAAGACTTTTTCTCGCAGGTGTACAATGAAACAAAGAACCCTTGTAAGAAATGAGCACAGCATGGTTTAAATATGGATAGATTCCATTTTCTAACATGTTATTTCATCGGTGGGGTGGTAATGATAGCAATAATGGTATCAACTATAAAGTACTAGTTTACTGCATGCGGTGTTAGAATTTTTTCTCAAAATGTGACATTTGTTTAACCCACTATCGTTCTACCGCATAACCGAAGAACGATTTCGAAGGAATGACACCCAAGAAAAAGCCAGATAATATTGTTATTGACTTTCAACCGTTACGGGTTTAGGACTACTGTTGTCGATACAAAGTTACAGAAATATTGCTGTTCTTACGAAAAATTAACGTAGCATTCGGGAAGTAAAGAATAATGCATCGAATTATTGTAGCTAAGCTCAAGATTGCGAAATCTGTCAGAACTCTAGCAATTATGACATGCATGGAGGTAAATCGTACAAGTATAATAAACGCACATAATATCCTACCCAATATTTTAGCAAAATTACAGTGAACTGTATGGGCTATGTAAGTTCTCCAAATGATCGAGTAATATTTTTTTTCTGTGCAACTTAGCTGAAATGGAATTGGTTTTGGGTGTTCTTCGAAAAATCAAGGTTGCGCTATAAGAGAGCAAATGTAAAATTAATTTAAATTAAATTTTAGCGCCAAAGCTTGTGTTATAGATTTATCGGTGTAACACGTACACGCAAATAGTTGAAAACAATCTTTTGATTTTTTTTTGAGATTTTAAAGAAAACGGATACCGACGTTCTGGCTGTTTTACTGCCATAGATATTATCTAGCTAAGGTAAACAGTTAATAAAATTTTCCTGATTTACGAGAATTTTAATATGAATAAGCTTCATGGTAGTTACTTATGTTGGACTCATTGTCGTTGTATGGATGTGGGACTCAACAATTGTGTAAAACGCTAGTATAATTCTCCCGGTTTTATGTTTTTTCATTATAAATAGATGATATTGGTATCGTGACTACTGTTGTATTTGTCGAATTCGACAGGCTCATCGGCGCACGACATCAGTCTACACATCGATGGCTGCGACGTTGGCGAGTGCGACGTGCCGAGGGGCAAGAATATTTCTGCCTCAGTCACCTTCCGTGCCCGTGAGTGTGCAGTAAACTGAATTATTTATTATACAAATATTACTGGCTTAGTAATTAGCTTAGCTGGGTTGGTAATTTGCTTATTTGCTGCCTCTTGGAGTAAGAAGAGATGATGGGACCTACGCCTCATCTCATCAGCCAGCGGCCCACGTCTACATGCACTAGCTGGCTGCCGCGCGGTACATACATGTACGATGGCTGAAACGGAGAACGTACCGGCGTCTGAGTACGCACGTAAATTCCCCAAAAAGCTCTAATAGCAGGAGAGAATACAACCACATTTTCCCGCACTGGTCAGGGAATTTTTGGGTTCTTCGATGGCTTTTCCTTTCCCACCAATCACGGGCTCCCAGCCATCCCTTCCCTCCAATTTCAGGTTCTCTGCCATTTGTGCAGCCAATCAGCAAGACAGCCAGGCTTCAGCCTTGCCGTAATGTTCAGCTTTCGAACACCTTAGCCACTGCTTCCTCCGTCTGTCAAACCTCCTTGCTTAAGTCTAGGGCAAGCACGTAAGCGACTTCAGCTAGCATATAACGCCAGCCAGCTATACTTGTTCCTGAAACTGAATAGCCAGGGCCCGCGAGCGAGAAAGCCACTTCGGTATATCTTGTCCCAATGCCGAGTTGTTATGTCGCCTCCATCTATATTTTACTCCGAGCCGCCACCAGGAGTAATATTCACCTTAATATGCAGCTATATAGAAAAATAGGCATCCATATTACGGAAGAAATTGCACAAAAAGAAGAGAAAAAGAATTCCAAATTTGAATTGGAAGTAATTTGGGACCTCCAAACCCTCGACTTACCAAGTCCCACTGGACTGGTTGTGTCATGCACAATACAAATTTCCGGGGGAAAATGAAAAGCAAGCTGGGAACGAAGTTCAATGCAACAGATTACTATGAACGAAATGAAGCGGAACTGAGGTCTCTGAAGGAACTTCAACGCAACACGACCTCCGTTGAGGTGTGGAAGGACAGATACATACACAGACACGCTGAAAACCAGACATCCTTGTGGATACTCCGCGAAATGCAATAGTTTATGTAATAGATGAGTAGAGTAAATAGCTATTAGGTGCAGGACATTTATGTGTCTGTTGATTTTATTTAACTAGTGTATGTTTAAAAAGCTCTCTTTAATTTACCAAAACACTGTTTTTTAACTAGTGAAGCGAATACGCTTCTATATTGGGGACACTGCGAGGTTCTACTCGAGTATTCGCTCTCAGCGAGCATTTCTGTTTGGGGTTCAGTGCCCCTCAGACTATTGTTGTGCTATGGTTGCCACAATAGTTATACTAGTAGCAGTCATGGTAAATTACCGATAAATCCTGGTTCCTTCACATATTGCTGGCTTGTTCCTTAACGTCCGTTTTTCGAGTCCTGTCAGTTTGTATTCTCAACAATTTTTAAAAGAGCAATAGGCCTTTGCGAATTACTGTTTGGGAGGGCCGTGCCACCCACTCTACTTATTAGCCTTGGGATTCTCCTCATCATCTGGAGCTCCAATATGACAGGAACATCCTCTGGATCCGTTCCCCACAGACTTAATCCTGCACAGCGAGGGAACGTGTAAAAAGTGAAGGACTGGCGCTTGCGGCCGCTCCTTTGGGTCAAGCGGGCTGCGAACTTCCGGACTATTTACAATACTCTCTCTCGTGGCTGGTCTCAACTGGCAGCAAGTGCATAGGTCTTGTGATAAAAATACATAACATATAACTGGCTTCTGCTGCTTCAATTAATTATCCCCATCGTCTGTGAGTGGTCTACATTTGCCAGTGGTCATGCAATTGACTTCTAAATTATCACCTTATGGTGACGGTATACCTGTGATCTTGTAACAGATAAGCGAAATTCAGCCCCTGGTAAAAAGGTATAGCTATGTGCCCTAGAGTGATCTTGCGGATCTAAAAAATTCCCTTCTTGGTGGATTAATATTTTCTCAGTGTTGTTCTATCTACGTGTCGCTGCCCAAAAGGGTATAAAATGCGAATTAACTAACGTAGGTGCATTCATCATCTTATAAATTGATGAAGAATTCTAGGTATTCTTTTTCGGAAAAAAACGCTAGGAATCAAATTTCAAACTTTGAAAGCTTTAATGCAGCAGTTACGGTGACAGCCTGTTTAGAAGATATCAATGGTCTTCATGGAACTTATGCACCCGATTCAATACATTTCAAGGGGTAGGCACATTCATCACAATGTCTGGATCAAAATAACACCTTGATTCAACTGCTCGTAAGTGTTTAAACTTCGCACAATTTCGACAAAAATTTGGTCTCAAGGTTAAAAACAGCAAAGTGTGCTTCACAACTAAGAGAAACTGCGGGGTCGACTTCTCACTGCCCCTTAACAGAGGGCGTCAGTCACACATAGTCGCAAGTATTCAATTAACTATGGGCAAGGCGCAAAACGTGTATTTTGCGTGACATGTATATTTGTATACAGTAAATTATTTACGAGTATTATCAGTTAATTGAAATTGCGAGCAAGTTTGAGAGATGATGAACAACAGTAAGCAACACTCAGTTTGCTGATGTTGATCCCAGCTCCGTCAGTAGCTGTTCCGTTGGACTGTACGACAGCCCGGACACATTGAGTGCTCGAAATTGTTAAGAGACATTATTACATTATTCTGTCACCCGGCCCTTGTACGCTTAGGAGTCCGCCACAGTCAACTGTCGACTCTAACCCATCCTCCCAATTTTGCACTACATTTTGTCACTGAATGTTCGTCCAATGTAATATTCATGTCAACTCTCCACTTACACTAAGGCTAAGTTTTGAGTCAGTAGAAACTCGTAAAGACTGTATTCTACGGCGTGTTTTGTCAGATCTAAGTTACCTAGTATTCAAAATATGCAGTAATTGGAGAAGGCCTTGAGATTTCCTTTTACGTTTCATGCACCAGTTAATTTTGCTGATTGCACTTACTAATTCATCTGGAGAGCTGTTATTCCTATTGACGTAAAAAAACATGCTTCTCGATATGCTAAAATATCTGCGATGTACAATTACTCTGAGTGATTCATTTCCATTATTATAACTGGAGCACAAAATAGTTTGATAATATTTTATCTTGTACTCCACTGGTGTATATCAACCTTCTCTTGAACAGTAAAAAATCAATGAAAATTATTAATACCAGGGCAAAGTGAGCATCGTATCACAGTATGATTTCACATTATTGTAAGTAATAGTTCAAAGCAGGAAGGTTACGAGAAGAAAGAAGAAGCAAAAGTAATATTGTTCTCATGTTTTGATACTGTGTTCATGTCGAAGGGTGCTGCACCCACTCGTAGTTACTAACGTCTATTGTTAACGTGTAAAGTAATTGAAATGGTTAACGCGTGAAGTATATTAAATTATCAACGTGTGAAGATAATTAACCTATTATCATGGAACGTAAACTGACACCTTCCGCATTAATCACGAATGTTAGGAGGAATGGCCCCCTTTAAAATTGTTCACCAAAGGGTGTTTTTGGGCGGTAATGCGGTAATTTTGGGCGGTTATGAGGTAATTTTGGGAGGTAATGCGGTAATTCTGGGCGGTAATGCGGTAATTTTAGGCGGTAATACGGTAATTTTTGTGCCTGCTGCGCACATTTCTGGATATTGCAACAGTGCTTTTCCGTTTGACTAGCGATCATAAAATATTCAAAATTTAATTTTAAGCCCATAGCCAAAAATTTACTTCGGTTCAACCGGTGGTTGCAAAAACGCAATGTTATCATTAGACTTAAGAAGTGATTATTTGAAAAGTTATATTTAATTCTGTGCGTGACTGTTAAGAGGTAAAATTTAATAACTGTTAGGCTGACTTTCTGATAGCTGTGCATCATGTTCTTTTGTGATGAAAGATATGCTACATGAAATAATTTATTTCAAAAAGAAGGTTGCACTTAGTTCTAATTCTTCGCGGCGAGAGTTAATTACGTTGATTGCCAGTATTTGACTTTCAATCGAGGTGAAACGCTCAATTAACTATATTGCTACATTGTGCGTGGGAGCAACATTTCTGATTTAGTTCAACTCCGTTCCTGGAACTTATCTTATTCCTGTAGGTGGTTGGTTTGATTACTAAAACGTTCGAGTTGCGAACAAATCGTGTGAGAAGTTGTCTAGGCTGGTGAATGACCAGATATATGAAGGTCCGAGACCCTTAACCCTTTGCCGGCCGGGTGGATCTCAGGATTCCCTCACAAACAGAGCTATTCCTACGATATCTGATGTTAATGTTTATTAACTGCTAGTAATTTCTTTACTTTTCAAATTAGTTTATTATTTCGCTATACCTGCCACTTTTTAACCGTATTTTCCTGGCCAAAGGTATAAATGTACGTAATCTTTTGTATCAAGTCCCATGTGACAAGTGTTTTAGTTTTCGGTTTCAAAGCAGGCTATGAAGCAATAAAGCACTTTAATAGTCGAGGTGTTCATACCTTGGATTATGTTTCATAGTTTGTTCATATTTTCTGCCCTTCACTAGATGCAAGTATTTTATTCTAGGGCTAGTACGAGCGAGCAACAGCAGCATTTTGATCCCCGCTGCAGTCTTCTTGCTGTTTCGTAGGATTTACAAAACTGGAGCCTAACCTGACCTAGCCTAAGCTCGCCCACAATCCATTCTAACTTACATATATCTAATCAAGGTTCAGAAGTAATCTCTCAGCGGAATAGGTCCAGAGGAACTGATTTGTCCGAGTAACAGTTTTCGTTCGACTGAAGAGGGCCCTATTCTACATATACTAGCAGTGTGTCCTGGAATTAAATTTCCCTAAGATTACAGAGAAAACGGTCACATTTTCTTTTTGCTGGTTGGACTGACGCTGTAGAAAGGGCTGTTCAGTGTTCACATCTCATGTGTACAGTGTTACAGCGTCACACAGAATATAACGTGCATACTTGCACAAAGACGCAAACTGCGACTACGACTCTAAGAAAAGGCCGAGTCGCACCTAGAGAGTTTCACAGATTCTATTGCTTACGCTAAAGGCACCTGTCATTTACAACTGCCATTTATAGAGCTATGTAGCCGTGAATGAACTTTTTTCGTCTATTTGTGACAAACTCCTCTTAATTTTGAAATGAACTCTTCAAAATAAGCTCATAATTTTGCAATGAACTCTTTATATAAAAAAAGGAGATCACCAACTTACACATACTGTAGGTACTTATATTGACGTACGTGTTTGAAACTTTATGACCTCAACGAAAATAAGTTCACCGAATCCATTCGTACCCAAGAGCATTAACCGACTGAAGCTTGCGTTGACCTAGTCCTGCAGAGTAACATTATTTTAACTAACTTCATCGGCAATAACGGTTTACTCGCTCATTAGTCATTGTTACCTTTTCTAACTCACCTGATATAAGCTAATCCAGTTTACATTGCTTGTACAGCCCACATAATTAAATCCCTGGAAGCTCAAGCAGCAATGAAGTGGATCGGCATAAAATTCTACTACCACGGCTTCTCCGCCAACTCCTGTGACTACCTCACCCCTGCATCAAAATGCCCCATTGCTGCGGGCAAGCTCGCGACCTGGCACTTCGAGACCACCGTGTCGTCCTACGTACCTAAGGTAACCTAGACGTTTGTTAAAATCATCACATGGCATATTTATTAGCATGATGGGTAACACTTCATGCGAATATGCTTAAAAGCTGATGTATTACGTACTCACAATCACCTTCAAAACCTAGTGCACCTTTTAAATATGTGTTCAACAACTGTTACGCAACTAATAAATGTGTTAAGTACTCAGCACATTTTCATACTGAACACTTGGCGTGTCTCAATGGAAAAAATTTTTTCCCCACGTATATTCCATTGATAGTCGCTCAGTTATTTCTTTTATATCGCTTGATATTCTGTTAATCCCCTTTCATATCGGTCGATATTGTGCATATCATCTTTCACATAGCATGATAAAAGCAACTTGCTGCCGTACTTATTACCTGACATGGCATTTGATGCTGATTATCTTTGTTATTGGACATAAAACAGGAATTTACCATCTGTAACACACTTAGAATTAGGTTTACTGCAGCCTCAACAAACAGCATGTGTTCCCAGACGAGGGTGTGATTCTAGTTCACTATTGCTCATCATGAGAAGTGATCCGTTAATCCCACGACTAGGAGAATGGGATTTATTCAGAGTTTGTGGCAAGGAGAGACCGATTTGTAATACATTCCTCAATGCTTGTATACCACGAAGCCAACCAGTTTATTAGGGTACTGAAATTTTGTTTCCTTATTATCTACATATTCTGTTTAAACCCATATCTTCTAAAAGCGACTCCAGTAGATTAATCAGCGTCCAGCTACAACTTCCAATTCCTGCTGTAGACGTACTTCTACTTGCTGACTGAATATAAAACATGCCAATATACGTATAATATACTATTATTTAGTTACATTATCATCCATCCAAAACATAACTTATGGCACGCTTCTCTAAGTAGATAGATAGATAAGAGGTATATGATAGTCTTTTCAAAATTTTTTCATAGTTTAAATTTTTACGTTATTTTGATGAAATGTTCTGAAGTGTATTTCAAAGAAACGTATTTTTTTTTTCAGTTCCACTTCCAGGCCTACTTCTATTTGCTGGACCAGAGTGGAAAGCAACTGGTGTGCCTGAACAAAGACGTTCGTCTAGTGTAAACCTTTTCAGTCTCACTTCTGATTCATAAATATATATATATACTTAGGCAAACTTCTATAGTAATATACCACGATGACATTTTTAAATGTAACGTTTGGTTCACCAATCTAACAAGGGTAATCATGATTAAAATACTGCGCCGTAACAGTATTCATATGTTTTCACAAAATTGCTAGAACAGCACAAGTAAAATATATTGCACAGCCAACGTTACAAAATAGTGAATTGACTGTTGAGATATGAAAGAAATAACGACTAGAACTAATTTTTCTGTGAAGCTCTAAGCTGCAACTGCATATTAATGAGCATCAAGATGTTCAAAAGAGAAGGGCGTATGAAAAAAAAAAAAAAATAGAGTGCATTAGCATATGCAGCTTATTAATATGAACATTTTTCGAATGCACCGAAGTGTTTTTTTTTTTGCAATAAATGACATTTGTTTTTATCCTTATTTGAATTTTGCAGAAATTGAATCATTATTATCAGTAATGTAATTAGTACCATCCACACGTTAATGCCATTCATCATTACTCTAGTCTAATTAACGGCACGTATATGTCGAAACTAAAACAACTGGTAACGTAAAATTCATAGACCTGCCTAATCAAGTAAGATCAGTTCGCTGCGAGTGTTGCGACGTCTCTTTCCCTGGCCCGATAAGACGAGTAATAGCACTCTTCTGTCAGTATTAGAATAGTTTTATCTATATGTGTTGTCTACTTTACTTGAACAAGTTTGTATTACGAGCAGTATGAGTGTCTGTATGAATACACATTTTGTCCTTGTTTTCTACGGTGTAGTGATTAATATATATGTTAAAAGTAATACGTGTATAAATGTGTTAAGTACTTGGCACATTTTCATGCTGAACACTTGGTGTGTCTTATGAAATTAGTTTTTTCTCATGTATTTTTCCTTGAGAGTGACCCAGTTATTTGTTGTTAATCCCCTTACATATCGGTTGCAGATGTTAATATATATTATATATAAGCTTTACTCATCTTGCTCTAAAAAAACTTGGTAAATCATAATAATTTTGCGTAAAGTTTTAGTTAAGGCGTAGAGTCAAAACCGTGTTACCTATTTTGAAAAGTTATACCTAATCATGTGAAATCGATATTGGTATTGTAAATAGATTGACCGAAAGCACCGGTTGAGAAATCAATTTTAAGGCATACACGCATAAGCTGAGGATTACAGTTTGTTTCCCAATAAATAATTTTGTGTGAAGAATACAAAGCTGTCACTCAGTTCTGCATCCGTTAAATTTTTCTCAATTCAGTTATAGTGTGCTGAGAAGCTTCCTCCTTTTGCTACTTGTATGTACTTCATCATTCCGTGTACGACGTAATGTGAACTGTTTGCAACTGCATATTTGATTAAAAAGGATATGAACACATGTTTCCATGTTTTCTTTCCATAAGGTAGCGCCTTACTATAGCATTAAAGCGGAATTGACTAGGACAGTTAGATTTTAAAGCAGATATTATGGTATAGCTAATAAAAGATATATATGGACATAAACGGGAAATAATATGCTTACAAGGCACTGGCTAGTGAAAGCTAAGTTTACTCATGTAGTTAACACCCCGAATAATTTTATAGAAATTAAAATACCTATCATTAGGATACCTAAAATATCGCCTTACCAGGACGCTAGAGTGCATCATGTGCTTGCATGCTGCAGTCCACTTGTAAGCCTCTCCTACAACCAGATGAATTGCTGCAGCGTCAGCGTGCAAATCTGGGAAGAACATTGGATTTCCAAAATGCATGTCATAGTTATTACAATCAATATCTATTTTTGAATATGGCAACGGGCGGCATCGCGTCAGGAAAAAGCTAATGCAGTTCAACTAAATGTGAGACGTTTTTGAATGGAGACGTTAAGTTTAGCTTCGAAAGTTGAAACTATAGCTTGCCGCTCTAGGCATTGCACAGGAGACATGAACATCGCTCAGGTATTACTTTCATAGAGCTTATATTTACTCGTAGTTTCAATGATAATCCCTAACCTGTGATGTTGAAAATATGTCTCTTTCTTTGATATTTTTACCTCGGTACTTAAAAACGAAGGGTAAAGTTTATATCAATTATTAGATCACAATTGATCAAGTCTCCATACGATAATACCATTTTGCTCTCAGTGAGTTATTAACAGAATTCACTGTTAACAGTAAATAACATGATGTGAAATTGTTGGAGTCCTTGGGGACTTCAACAGTGTTAGCCAATAGTTGCGATTTGGCTTAACTATAGAGAACAGTACGGTTTCTTTTGGATAGGTGCCTCAAAAGCTACCTATTGGCGAATGACTGCATAAGTCCTCACTTTAACACTATCGGATTTCCTGCCGGTTGGAACATATCTGTACACTTTCGTCTTGATATTCAGAAACATTGCTAATGGGAGCGGACCAGATGTAGAATAATTATGAAATTTCTCTAGTCAAGACGAACAAACAGGAACATAGGCAGGTCTAGGAGCTAGTTCAAGTTGATACAATGGGCCCTTTAGCTTTCCGGTGCAAACAGGCCTTCGAAATGAAATAACACCAGAAGTGAATATTGCCGTTGACCAAAGCCTCAAGCAAATACCAACGGTCGGGCGTGGTGACAAATCGTCGAGCAGTTTTTACACACTTTTTGAAATTGAAAAAAATAATTTTACCCAACAGAGTACACATTAGAAAGTTTACAACAATAACAAAATATTAACGCAGTTGTTTTATTCACGCCAACCATAAATGTAGGTACTAGAGGGCCCGCGCTGTCATAAAATAACAGCGAAGAATTTGTGATGACCTTCTTCATTGATCATACATTCGTTATTACAACTGCTAACCTAAGCACCCTGAGAAGAGCGTTTACGGCTTCACAGCTGCTCAGTATCGAAACTTTTTTCTCTGAAATGGAGAAAATACAAGGCTTATTGCAGCCCGATCAGCAACGGTATCGTGGATACGGTAGGCTAGCCTATACAAGTCCAATGGTTTTTGCTTAGCGAAAAGTGTTTCATCGACCATTGAATTAAATTTGGAGAATAACTGAAGCAACGAAATCATATGTGGGTAGAAACCACGAATCAAAATGCATGAGAGTGCCAATGGAAGATTCAGATATCTTCAGTGCTACGATTTCAACTTCGGCAATGTAAGACTGGTGTCCTAAAGGAGCCGGGATCGAGTGACGAGTCAACCGAAAGCTCTCGTCTTTACGCTGCCTATCGCGTTGCATTAGCAAATTTGCTTGGTATACCCAGCTGAGTGGAGGCACTTACTATCCCAGGAATGGGAGGGTTGAACCTAACTACCTACCTACCTACGACCCATGGTCGGTTGCAGGTGTAATTACTCCTGCGGGGCCAGTTGGCCTAAATCTGAAGCACGAACCAGTGCATGTAGATTTCCCAGAGGAGAGTGCAGTCATAGTTCAATTTACTTTTTCTTTCTATCTTATACATACTTTTCGTGATGTATAAAGTCTCAGCAATAAAATTAACAAAATTAATGTGTCATTGCCAGACAAGTATACTCGGCCGCCAAAAATGACGGTAAAAAATATGTGAGGAAATGTTTTCATTGATCACACTCTCGTTACTACTTATTTAGCTAGTGCCAAATCAAGGGGTCAAAAGAGATGAGCGTTTTCGGATTAATTTTCCTGCGCCACGGCACAATCCATCCGTTCCTTTGGCTGCTTGGACAGATATATATTCTTTATGTTTTCAGCAGGATAGCCAAACATCTCTCAAAACATAAAATGAAGATCCGTATCGTGAATACACAATGCTAGTAACCTAAAGTACATCAATTGAAATGTTTACTGGCCAAGGAAAAGAAAGAAAGAAAGAAAGAAAGAATCTAGATTTTTCACATTACAATGCGTTACTCTAGTTTTCTTCATCGCATCAAATTCAAAACTGTCACACCAAGAAGTGCGTTCAACGTAGCTATGTAGAAGTGTCTAAGTGTTGTCACTGTCTACAGCCTGGCCTAATTTATATCCATAGGTAATTATTCAACGGTGCGCGACAGACGCCCCATTTTATTCAACTGGGTTTTATTTTCACCTGTTTATTTTTCAAGCACAGCAGAAAATACCTACTTGAAGTGCCAGACAAACTTGCTGCAAGCGGTTACGCGCATTTTAGTGATAACTCGTTACTTGCTGTGCCGCTGGTTGCGGATCGCTATGCCACCTCTGCACTAGGTGGCTTGCGTGCGTAACACCACCTGGACCTTGTTCGAAGAAGTTTACAGGTGTACTAACGTTCAACATGCATATCTGCTACCTATGCAACTTAAAACGCAGCACTTTTTTTGCAAGTAATTGTTTGAACAATCTCTCACTTATCCGTTCAAAACAATATCTCAGAGCTATCAACGAGTTCAATGCCCTGCTTATTTTTCTTTTGATACTGAACTACTTTGAGTTATGCTTACCCAGCATTCTTTCAGACATCTCGTCACTGAACTCCAACGTCCCCCTGATATTTCCACTGCACATAATTCAACAGTTTCTCAGTTATGCTTACCCAGCTCTCTCCTCCAGATACCCCGCCATTGACTGGAACGTTCCCCTAAAATTCCTCCAAACATTGCACCACTCGCTCAAACGTAGGCCCGGGCACGGGCTCGGTAGGCCAGTGTTTGCTGCTGCAATTTTTATTTGCGTTTCTCCGTCAAGGAGCAGAAGTGCTTGCTTCCGCTTGCCATTTGTAAGTCAAATATGGATGACATGTTTGGGTCCTGACTTACTGCTGCCAAAGCTCCAAAGGGTGCGTTTTGTTGGGCATTTACTCGCTCTGGAAAAGTTTGCGGAACGAAATGCTACCACAAAGCCTTGATCCGCAATTGTTCTAGTCAGCATTAGAGATAAATGCAGTTGATGTATGAGGTCAGAGAGTGAGGCTTAACTAAGGAAAATCGGGAAACAGCCAGTCTGAATAGGCTGAATGAATTTCAAGTAAAGAATGCAACATTTAAAATATAGAGTATCAGTGTCAATATATTCCACGTATGCAAAAGAAAAAAAGAAGTTTTTGGCATGCTTTCTAGTTCAGAATGCATTCACTATATAGTAAAACACAGTTGTTGGTCGCTTGCTTGCTTACTCTAGCGTTGGTCCGGGTCTCCGTCACGCTGTTAAAGAATGAATAGGAGAAAATTCATGTATTGAAAAACAAGTTAAGATACCATACAATTTCAGCGCTTCGAGTAACGGCGACAAATGTAGTTTCTGAAATACATGGTCTAAAATGAAAATACTGCATTTTCTGAATCTCGCTTCACTTTCGAAACTAGCTTGGTACTTTTTGATATGACGATAATGACTCTTCTTCTGAGCGTGGTAGATAAAAAACGATTTCTTTGATAGAATTTTTGATCCTGCCGGGCATAAGATATGTCGCATACTTATTAGCTGAATTTTTTCTTAGCAGTAGGAGAAGCTCAGTCTTGGTTAGACATTTTGCTTCTTTTGTGCATATATTGAACTAGCTGGACCCGTGAAAAAATTCACTGTTTGCTAACTTTATTTTAATTAAGTGTTTTGAAAATTTCTGGTACCGGAACGCGCTTGTTACTGCGTTTTCATGTAGTTAGTTGCCCTCCCAGCAGGTAGTTGTCGTCCTGCGGGTAGTTAAAACTTCCCAGGGGTAGTTGTCCTTCTAGGGGTAGTTCTTCTCTCTGTGGGTAGTTGTTCTTCCAAGGAGTAGTTAACCTCCTATGGGGATAGTTGTCCTACGATTTAGGTATCTGTCGTCTTCGGGACCCGTGGATATTCTACGGTTGGTATATGTTTTCACTTACCATAGTTTAACATGAGGTAGTGCCTCTAACTTAACCCAACCCGTTTGAGCTGCCGTCCGCGGCTAACTCCTGTCTTTCGTTGCACAATTCGTCTACCTTACATCTCGCCTAACCTTTCGTAGTATTTTTAATTCAACACTAAAATTAATCACGAATTTATTCTCTCGGCAAAGAATTTGCACTGGTGTCTTGGTGAAGACAGAAACATGACGGTACTTCTTGCATTGTTCCCCAATTTATTTGCACACTTTTTCCAAACTCAGTTTCCCACAGTTTAGATGTAACTTAGGCCTTTCTTATTTCGCGCTTGTCAATTTTTTGTCGGCGTATTCGATTTTTCTCAATATTTCGGGACCCGTGGGTACTGATCAATAGCTCACAATTTTTCTGCTTTGCTTAATGTCTAATAAAAGAAAGCAGATTCGGTTAATTTCTTCACTCGCAGCACGGTATAATCTTCTGTTCTTAAGCTGTCATTGTATTCGCTCAGACATTGCACTGTTCTGGCGGAATTTTCACGGTAACGGCAAACAATGATACAGATTCTAACGAGGATTAGAATGACAAGCGCTGCAGTTAAAGACATTTTACGAGACTAATATATTTTCTTCTTATGTCAAGCATTCGATGCAATCGCGAATCATCTTCAGGAGAAATTTCTAACGCATTTTGGGAACGCGAGACGTTATGTACATCTTATATGTAGCCTATATTCCAAAGTGAGCACTGACACAGAACAGCTCAGGTGAATAAAAATAATTATTAGAAAAACATTGCCCTGTTGCATTTGATTGATGATCCCCACCGTATCATAGTACATTATGAAGCTACGTTAGCTTCATAATGCTGCCTTATTCATATTATTTTGAAGATTTTGCCGGCTTTCTTTCAAGCTATTTGACCGATGACCGCTGCTGAGCTTTAAAACTATTCGCTCCAATTTTGTACTATTTATTATTTGAAGAGCGTGACACACTAATGAAGGAACAACGTTATTAATAATACTAGAGTGCCCGCGCTGTCGACAATGACAGCGAAGAATTTGTGAAGACCCGTCTTGTGTTGCCTGTAGCATCATCGCAAAGGTGTTAAGGCAGAGCCTTACATGTATATAGAAGGGAGCTCCCTGTCTGGGTAGTGCTGCGTGTTGACGGGGCATGTACTTCATGATTTCCCAGGTTATCAACTATTTAGGGTAGACGGTTGAGCTCTCTTCTATACATGTAAGGCTCTTATTAACTTCCTTGTGTAGGATGCTGAGCAACTGTCAACTTGAATTTGGGGTCCGTACAGATAAGTGTGCAAGGTTGAACAACACCCAGCTTCTTTCGGTGATTCACAAAAAAAGCGACGTTTTTTGCCCGCTGTCGATATTGCTTCTAATAAATACCGTGCTCTGTATCCAAGATACTCAAGGGTGGCATATAACTCTGACTCGGAAAATTTTTCCTCAAAAGAAAACTTTTTCTGTTAAAAGAAGAACCCAAAATAAATGGAGAAAATAATTTGTTGCCGAGAAATCATCGAGGTCTTTACGCGCCTGCTGACCGCTCAAGAAAATCTTACCAGTTGCCTCGATAATTAACAAAATGAGAGTATCAGCTGAAGTTTGGATGAAGTAAATCTCAGAAGAGAGTACACATCACGATGGAAGAAATTGTTTAGAAAACCTGTATGCATCTACATCGAGTGGACTTCAACGTAGCCAAAGAAAGACCGGCATTCAGATATAGCTACTGTTCGAGTGCCATCATCTGCAACCTGGAATATTTTCTACCTATCAGTTTTCTATGAAGCTTAGCAGGATGACCACAGTCTTCAAACAGATGAATACACTGTTGAAACCAGGAAGCCCAGAGCTAAATTTTGCCTATCTATTTCGTTAAGAGCGTGACAGGAAACCTATAAATCAATAAATAAAAATATGAACATATCAAAACACGACGGTCATTCTTAGTATTAGATAGAAGATTTACACCTTTACCACCTTTATTGTTCTCACATTAAAATACATATTCATTCAGTCAAAAACAAAACTAGGGTTCAGGAAATTTGGAGAACGCGTCCCCTGAAAGCGTATACACTTATGGGACATAAGTCATAAAATCGTCAATAATGTCATTACCTACAATAAACAGAGTTCAATTATATCTACTAGGAACAGGTTATTTTCACATATTTAATTGTCAGTCTTACACCTTTATACCACTATTCATTCTCAGTTTCTCAAACATGCAGTATACAAAGCATTTCGAAGCTGACATACCAACATTGACGTACCAAAATTAGAATTAGAATGTGCCCTTCCAGAAGTACTGCTTGCCCATGGTACGCCTAGCGGAACAGATGTCAATAGATAAAACTAATATAAGGCACTCTAACATGTCAAACTAAATAAAATATCAACTCTTGTAGACCATTATCTCATCTAACACCCACCCTATTTGGGTGAATTGTCCAGAATTGCCGACATTCAAAACAATTTCGCAAAATCTAAACGCAACCTGTCTCAGCTCATTAGTAGCACATACACAATATGATGACAGCAATCAACAACATCAATAATAATACAGAATAGTACCCTTATGGCTGCTACGTCAAGAATATATGATGCAATACGTCACAAGTAAAACAATACAAAAGAATATGCACAACCCATTAGTCTATAACACCAGATCTAAGGCTAGATACATGTTACTAAGTAAATAGGACAGGGAAAACTCAAAGATGGTGTCAATATCTTCCCAACATGAGCAACAATTTTGATAAGACTGTCAATACAACCTGACAGGGTGATACCAAACGTAGAAGGTGGGTTGAGTGAGAACAAGGGCAGATTTCACTACATTCCTTTCTAAAAAAAAGTGACTCGGAAAGCACACAATCTACGCAAGCCAATCATAACTGTGGTTATTTCAAGCATGATTGTGCTCTTGCTCACAGATCCAAAGGCATGGTATAGTTTTCATTAAGATCCATTAGGTAGCTATAGCATAATTTTTTCATTAGCCTACGTCACTGACAAACATAAAAAAATGGAGACAGAGGCTGATAGAGCACCAGAAAAATTTGATTATTTACTCCGTGTAACATTAAAAACTATTTGTTGAAATTTCATGAAGATAACTGGTGATCACAGTTTGAGTTATGTTACCAATAAAANCACTGACAAACATAAAAAAATGGAGACAGAGGCTGATAGAGCACCAGAAAAATTTGATTATTTACTCCGTGTAACATTAAAAACTATTTGTTGAAATTTCATGAAGATAACTGGTGATCACAGTTTGAGTTATGTTACCAATAAAAAGAAAGGCAGACATACCTACATTATAAACAAACATTTGAACGGATCTTCACCTTAAGTTAATCATCTGTTCCTCCTTATATACAGAACAATGTTAAAACACTTCCTCTAAATTTGATAAAGATCTATAAATAAATTTTCGAGTTATCTTGGAGAGAGATAAAGATATAAACAGAATAATAGGAAAACAAACTAAAAAACTAACCTCCTCGGCGGAGGTGATAGATAATGGTTATTAAAACCCAAGAGATTACAACATTACACCCACCAAGAGCAAACAATGGCAGCAGCAGGTACTTTCCCATGCCCCAAGATTTTTTACTTACCACTATCAGCACCTTCATTACCATCCTGTTCATCACCAACTGATGCTGATACCTTGACACTGTTACGGGTGTTACCAAAACCTGCAATCTCTTGAGTGCTCAACAACTCCACATATTGCTCATTTTCTGTGCCACATTCAGTGCAGACTTGCTTACCAATATTGTCATTAACTATCAATTCTGTGCCACCACAAATATGACACTTCATTTTTATCCAATTGCACTAGCTATTTAGGAATAAGTTATCTGAAAAATAAAGAAAACGAATGCACGTCAAGCTTCAGAATCACGAGGGTGCTAATCAGTTCCAATTTAGAAAGATTTATTTTATTGTGTGGCTGAAAGTGCCCCTCAGGGGCATACAATGAGCCAGATCATTATGTTAGCCAATCTTAAATTAGGTGCATGAAGTCACTAGCCATTGGTTACCAAACCTTTGGTTAGACCTTCGATATCATTCCATTGTGTTCATATTGATCCCTTAAATATTAATACTCCTACTAATCATTTTGTGTTCTATACCTACTTACTGTACTTTCTTTTCTTACTAAACTTGCTGCACCCATGCACAATGATTTTGTGTGGGAGCATTCTCATTTTTCTAGAGATAGCTACTAGATACTACAAGTCCCTCCTTATTACAAAAAAAAACATATTTAGCAATTGGGTAGCTACCGTATATTGAATAAGTTAGCTAAGCCTTTGCTTCCACTACAAAGGTCATCTCATGGAGAGAAGAAAGGACAGAGTGCGTGGGTAGAAATGCGGAACTCATGCACAAGGGTTTTTCCACACAGAATAAACATACAAGGAAACAGGAAAAAAGAGGAAGAACAGAATGAAGTATGATCATGATGACAATAGTAATGAAAATTAGAAATGTACAGATACTAGTGGTATTGGTAGCCAATGTACAGGCCATTTTTTTATGGCATCGGTATCAGCAAAAATGGGTTGAATTTGCTGATACCACAGATAGGTAGCTAGCTACTTTTAGAAAAATGACGCCAGTTTGAACTGTGAACGTGTTGACTTTAACTAACCAAAGTAGAGAGCAGTGGATCAAAATCATGAAATTATTCCAGAAGTTAATTAATTGAGTGCATGCACTTGCATTCAATTAGATACATACTAAAAGATCATATGTAATGGAAATATCGCTGAGTACCGTACGTCGGGGTAACTTGGGACAGCTGTCCCACTTCAAATATTTAGGACTGTAGAAACCAAACTATGCAGAGTTTCACCAAACTAAAAATATGACAATAAACTTCAACATTTTTGCTATTGGTTCAGCATAGAAAACATTCAATTCAACTCATGCAAATACTAGAAAAAATNCTGTAGTCCAGAGAATTGAGATCAGGCGATTATGGGGGCCAGAAGTCTTTGGGCCAGAAAGTCATGTTTTGGCTCATCCAATTTCAGACGGTTTTCGACGTGTGCGCTGGTGCACAATCTTGCTGAAACACTTCATCTCCATTTTTGACGATTTTTCTGATCCAAGGAAGAGCTTCTGTGGCCATGATATCCCTGTATTCAGCCCCTGTCAACCTGTAACCACCCTTGAACCACACTGGAGTCATCTTCTCTCCACTGGAGGGGACAACGCCAAGCATCACCACAGAAGCCGGATGCTCTGCTGTGGAGACATAACGAACATTAGAGATGTCTTGGCCGAAGCTCATAACTCGATCATTCAGTTTGTTGAAGACAGGATCCACGGTAAAAGTCTTTTCATCTGAGGAAATGGTGACTCGATTTCCATGACTTTTCAAGTCGTTAAGAAGGCGGGAACATCGCTCTTGGCGCTTTTTAACCATGTCAGCAGTTAGCAGCGGTCTTTTTTGACGCTTTAAGCTCTTTCCACCTTCACTCTTTACAGCTCTTGACACGGTTGACACAGAAATCTTCTTCGCAAATTCAGTCATTTTGAGTTTCGAATCATTTTTAAAGGCTCTTCGAACATTCTTCCGTTGAATAACTTGTAGCCTGCCTGAACGTGGTCGATCTTTGAGGTTTTCATTATTCTTAAGGCGGTTTTCTACCCGTTTCACCGTTGATAAACTGACATTTTGTAACCTAACATTATCCGCCTACTGGTGACCCGCGCGAAGGAGAGCTGCTATTTTTATCCCTTGTGTTTCCATTACCAACAATGCACAAAAATGAGCGCTGTTACCAGTTATTATATTATCTGAAATAGTTTGGAAATGAGCCATTGTCAATAAATTTAATCAAGTCTTTGATATGAGTTTCACACTTTGAAATACAAAACAGATCAGGACTTTTACAAAGCCCGGTACATCATATGTGCTGCTGAAAAAGTGTAACAACTTTTATGTTATCAACGTTCAAACTTTATCCAAGTTGTTCTTGAAGCTTGGTTGGCTTGACGCTCCTCCTCTACCAGATAGTAAGTGTCCTTGCCAGGTTATTATGATTCAGCTTTCACTCCAAGGCATCAAGGACGGGAATAACCCAAATGAAGCCCAAAACAACATAAAGACGCCCAAGGTCATGTCAGTCATAGACAATCATGGCCTTAGTTTTATCTGCATACATTTTCATACTCCATAAGGAGCAATATATGCGTTCCTTATTCCGCGACAAGTCTCTACTGAAGAATTGAGCAGCAAATTCACGCAAGCCGGGGCAGCGAATTAGGATTGATCTTTAGGAATGAGTGTAATATTTCCAGTACGTCAACAACGATGAAACAGCGAGGTTATAATGAATATACTAAACCAAACAGGAATTTCTCATTTTTTATGAGGCAACACAGCTGCTGTGCTTCTCTCTACATGCTATAAAAGGAACTTTACCAGCGCATCCTGAAATATATTCAAACACACCAGCAATTTCATATTTACTACAACATAATACAACAGCTTTACCTTCCTCTGTAGGGTAGTAAGAGCCATCCTCCTCCTCCTCTTATATTGTAGTATATCAAAACACAAGAGGAATATCGCATTTTAAGTAAGCAGTTCAACTGGCACACAGTCCTCTACTCGGTGGCGAGTACAGCAGCAGTCGGTGTCCTCACAGGTTTTGGCTCCGAAGTGTTACCAAAATTTGCAAACCCGAGCGGCTGTTAATATTCAGAATACAAAAGAGCGTTCAATTTTGCGAATATTGGAAAGTTTATGGACTAAGGCCTTGGCTGCTAGCACCAATAATGCCCTTATTATTCGCGGGCATTGTGAGCTTTGTTTCACAGAATAAAAGAAGTCAAAACACAGAGCTTAATTATTTCCTGCTAAAAGAACAAAACATTGATGTAGGTTGCTGACCACGATTATGTGCTGTTTTTGATATAGGTTACACAAGGATATGTCACTTTGTTGTCAATTGCAGCTGAGTATGACAATAAATAAAGTTGAAACATTGATGGCTAGTTGTTCAAACAATTTATTTGTATTTAGTAAAAGTATCATGAGTTTAAATAATTTATTACATAAACAGTATTGTTCTTACGTTCATTGGCTGCTTGTATAACAGACAAAGTGGGGGTGCTGCCCTGTTCAATGCCGGGACATTTGTAATTATTTCAGGAAGTAGAGGTTGGCTAATGATATTATCAGTAAAAGTAGCCACCATCTAGTTTACTCTAGTTCAAGAAATCATCCTAATATAATAAAACGCTTGCATATTTTTAATTAAGCTAAGTTTTCATACAGATCGACGACCAGGTTGCAGAATATCGGGAAAGTGGGATACTTATCCTTTTATCTGTACGCACTTCCTGCTTGAAACACTTCTTCAAATCGAAACAAAAGACTAGCGGCTTCTGGAGTCTGATTCTACAACTTTTTTCTCCGGTCAGAACGTATAAATTCGGTAGATGATCAACGAAGCACTCACGATGTGAAGATTTTTCACGGGCAGTAGACAGTTATTTCTTATAGCGTACTGTCTTTCTTTGACGGAAAAATTTTTGCTTCATAGGCCAAAGTTTCAGCACTTCAATGAAGCATATATTTGAATTTGAAAAACGGTATCATGGCTACTGTGTGCTAACATTGCACATAAGCTAACTGGAATTGCATTCAAATTTATTGCAGTGGTTTACTCAAGATTTTACTTCTGCCTCACATTATGGAAGACGTACCCTTAAGAAGAGACTTGGGGGTTGGGAACGTAAAAGAAGAACGAGAAAACTGCAGTCTCCAGAACAAACACGTGCTACCAGTGAAGAGAGTTGAAGCGTCTATGCGACTCAGTGTCAAGAGAGACTTGAAGCAGAAAGGTTACAGAAGAAAATAAGAGCTGTTGAAAAGCGTGAGAGGGAAAATGAGGAAGAGACAAGTCAGAGAAAAGAGGACCTAAGGATGAGAGCGAAATGAAGAAAATGACGAAGCAAGTCAGAGAAGAGAAGATTCCGCATAGTCCCATATTAAGCTAACATATCGATTATTGTGTGAATTTTTTCCCGCGCTGGTCTACTGCAGTGCGTTACCTTTGATTATGGAAATACAATTTTTTTGCTTTTTTTTTCAAGATAAGTGTCAAACATTTAAAATGTGAATAGTAACTTAGTGCACAAGTATGTTGTAATTATAAAACAACGTAGAGAAAAAGAAAACGTAACAATTTACCGCGTTTTGGCATTATTTGCTTATCGCACGGGGTTCTGCTGTTGCCACAGATTATGCAAAATCACTCTCTAGTCAACATGGGCAAGAAATGCGGTTTAAAAAGTGAAGAAAAGATCAAAGTGACCTCGTTTTTGGCTTCTGGTAAGACAACACTCGAAGTTTCCAATGAATTGCAGCGTGATCAGTTCACCAAATAATTAAGGCTTATGCAATTGAAGGTAAATTCAACAATAAAACTCCGGATAGAGCCACTACGAGGAAACTGACTGCTCGGGATATGCGACATATGAAGGTTTCTATCGCTAGAAAACAACTTTCTACAAGTAAGGCGATATTTGAAGATGCTGGAGCCCCAATACTAAGCAGAAAGACAGATGTAAGGCTCTACAGAAGCTAGGGAACGTGAAAAAGGCAATTAAACGACCACTTCTAACAAAATTCATGAAGGGTCAATGTTCTATTTACTGACGAATGCAGAGCCACTCTTGATGGTCCAGATGGATGGGCGTCTAGAATGGTCCTCCATGACCGACCTCAAGAGACACGGCTTAACCGTCAACAAGGTGGTGGAGGTATAATGGTTTGGGCTGGATAGTAGGTGACACCCTTATTGATCCATTTGAAATGGCAGAGGGAGTTAAACTGAATGCAGAAAGGTACTGCCAGTTTCTTAAAGCCAACGTGATTCCATGGCTTGATGAGCAGACTATCGCACGCAGATCCAAATTGGTATTTCAGCACGATAACGCTCCCTCACACCGAACACGATACACTGCTAACTGGCTTGCGGATGGAGGATTCAAATCAAAAAGGATTATGACCTGGTAAGCGAATAGCCCCGATTTAAATTCTATTGAGGGCCTCCGGGCAATGATCAAATAGAAGGTCTATGAAGGTGGTAGGCAGTTTTCAAGCAAAGTAAGCCTGTGGAATGCAGTAAAAATAGCAGCAGATTCTATTCCACCATCTGAAATATCAAACCTGATAAAGTCTGTTCATAAGCGCCTTAAAAAATGATGAAAAATAGAGGTTGCCATGCTCAAAATTAACTTATGTTTACAACTACTAAACACTTATTTCATTGTTTATTGAATTGTTTTGGTTTTAATTTCTTGGTTTTGGGCGTTTAATAACAATATTCCTGTTCACTTGTAGTTATTTCCTTTTATGACGTTTTTATTAGCTTGTTGCATAATCTGAAGTAACAGTAAGAAACTCGTAAATAACCAAATTGCATGATAAACTTAACCAATGGCTATATATTTATTTTACAAGTGCTGTTTATATTGGTAACATAGCCACACATTTAGTTAATATTGATATTTCAAAGACACTCCTCATGAAAAATTAAGTAAAAAATTCTATTTGCGTAATCAAAGGTAACGCACTGTAGTTAATATTATTTCAGGATTATGTTGAACTGAGTAGTATCTCTACTGTAGTAGCATTGGGTGTAGCTCGGTTCTAGAGATTTACTGATGTGAGCTAGATCAACTAAGTACTGCGAAAAAATGTTCGTGAAACAGTAAAAATGAAACTGTTGTTAAAGGACGGATCGTTAGGAATGTACGTCTGTTTGCAGGAAGAAATGAAGGCAAATAATTTGCACAGACACTCCTCATTGCTAAATTTTTGTAGTTGTGCTTTGGATTTGGAACATACACTGTAGCTGTCAGTTATAATTTCAAATTCGTTCAATCCGTAAAAGCTGAGCATTTGCCGTTTCCACTTCACAGAATCATTACTAACCTCTCTCTTGTACTGACAATAATTTAGTGGAAAATGTAGATACTAAGTTTTCACCACTACATTCTTTAGCCTACTCAAGTCGGATATGCAGCTGCCATCACCTTGAAAATTGCATCTCTCAACCAGTGCGGTCACAAACTAAGTTTCCTTAGAGCTACATCCCAGAAAATGAACAGACATAAAGATAAATGAACAACGATCATCACTCTAGCTCCGTGGCCACTATCTACCTCTCTATTAAAACTACCGTGAATAAAATATATTTTTAATTCAGAATTCAGTTTCGCAAAAGGGCGTCACTATATTCTATAAACAATGGTAATGAATAATTAGGCGCCGAAACATGCTGCCTTAGCAATAATTAAACGAATTACCTACCATAACGCAGCCCTTTGTTATAGAAATTTTAGACGCTCATTAGTCATGCTGGGGGTCAGAATTTCCACTGCGCCTTTAGGGATTACCTAAGTAGAGGGAAATGAATCGAGGCTAATGCACTTGAGAGCCGAGCCCTGAAATTCGCAAAATGAAGAACTGATAAGCCAATAGGGGCCAGATAACAAGGTGTCAGGTGTTATACAAGACATGGATGATGCCTATAAGAAGCCCGGCCCAGAGTACGATTCCACAGTTGAGCTGAAGTGTCCTATTAATTCGGTAAGTATGGCTGCTCTTGGCAAAACTCTACAGTTCTACTATTGTTGGGAGCGAAGGCTTGCATGCTATTACTAGAGTACCGAGTTGTTAAAAATAACTGTGAAGAATTATTGATGAACCTTCGTTGTTTCATTGTTGATCCTGGTGGGTGGATTTTGCTGTAGGCTACAGGCCTATTGAATCGGGGAAAAATGTGTCATCATGAGATCGGGGGAGTGAACATTCCCTCCTAGGAATAAGTAAAAGCTCAAATTTCATTTAGTAAATACTTGAAAGTTAAGAAACTCAAAGAAAATAGAGTTCAGTTCAATCAAAAAGATTCACCGTAAATGCTTACTATCTAGCGGATCGTGGATACCAGCAGTGACACTATCAGCATCAAAATTTGGGGTAAATGAACTAAACACATTTTCACCTTTACTCAGTGTAAAGGCTCAATTGTCATGATCGAAGCGATTCAACTAAAGAAAAAAAAAGCGAATATTCCTGGAAACTATATTCACTGTATCAATTGAGACTCAAATTTCCTGCCACCACTTATCCTTGTTATTTATCAGAAGAATTTTCTCCTAATTCCATCAGATCGAAACGGAGAGACAAGCAACTAAGTAAGGGAGCAAGCAACCATCAAACTGTGTATCATATTACATAGTGGATATTTTAGACTGCTACATATATATATATTGAGGAATTAGATCAGAAGCAAATAATTTATTTGAAATTTTTATTACTCACGACGCGTTTCGCTGTAACCTCAGCTCATCATCCTGATCTAATTCCTCAATATGTACGCCATCTGGAACCAAAATACACATATATATATAATATATGATACGTGATCGTTGTATCTTTTAAAAACTCCTCCATCATCAATATGCAGTCTGTATACGACACTACAAAATATATTTATAAGGTTTTTCCATAAAAGTTGTCCTCTGTTCTGACTGAATATAGAGTAAATGTGGTGGACATCAAGGTCAAAGAAATGATAGTGGTAAAATAAATGTGCCCTAGTACTAGCATCCAGTGTGCTTATATAGCTCAATTTCAAATTTTTAGCAGAGCCTTTGAGGGAAAAATGGCACTGGTAGTTTATTCGAGAAGTATTTAATGGTTGGTGCAAAATTGCATGGAGAATAACTATACAACAGTCAACGTTAGTAATTTACTGGAAAATAATTGTTTCACGGTGCGTATGCATTCCTGATAAGTTGCGAAGAATAAATTATCCTGAACTAAAAATAGATCACCTTGAACTTTGCATAGCTCTGCTGCATTAAAAGTTTGTGTGAATACATATGACTAATTCTAGATATATACAAAATATTTTATTTCTGTTTACAGACGAGTTGTGACAAACGAGCTCTCCAGTCGTCAAGATGAATCGCGTCGGGCAGCTTAGTCTGTTTTTGGCCCTGACTTTGCTGGGCAGCGCTTCCGCCACTCAGTTCCAGGACTGTGGTGAGTGTCTGTTTTCCCTAATTATTTAATGCACTGGGATGAGCAAAGCGTGTGGTTTTGGAGCAAAATACTTTGCGTTAAGGATATCACTTTCTAAGCTGACCTTCTCAGGGCCAGAAGTTTGCAAGCATTTTTTAATAGTCATAGAAGCACTCTGTCATAGCTGAGGTTTGGATTCGTAACTAATATTGGCATACAGGGGCAATATAAGGCATCGCCTAGGTACCAGTCTACAAAATGTAAAGTTGACTCATTAATGCATCGCTTCCATAAAATTAGACCCTGTAAAATACCTGGCTTTAACTTAAATAATGTGCCTGAGAAACTTCGTTCTAGGCGATACTATCCCCAGTGCACATTTACTACAGTTGCAAAGAACAGAGTGCAATCCAGAAGGCCCATGACAAGTTATGTACCGGTAAAGTTGCGTTGCATGTGGCATACATATACGGAATATCTGTTTTATAATTCTGCTTGAGGCTCCATCCCTCTGTGCGTCCATCCGTCCATGTGTCTGTGCGTTGCGCTTTTCAGCATTAGCTAGGGGCAAATTTAACAGGTAAGAAGTTCTGCTTTTCTATTGAAGGAAGCTCAATGATATCGGTATTCTTTTAGCTTGCTTTTCGTAAAGAAATTTTTCAGTCAGTTTCGAAGTAAAGGCATGAAGTTCATTTTACACGTATCATACATACCGTACCGATTTTCAATTCTTCAAATATTCACGTTGCTGAGGTCGCATAACCGTATCGAGACTACGTTGCAGAGTGAGCAGTTCAGAACTGGTTCATTCCAAAGCATTTTTGAAGTGAAAGCGGGATGGATAAAGAAATCAGGTAAGCTGACAGAAAAAGTGCTTTAGCTAGGCGGCATGAATCACTTATTGAAAAAAAGGGGTTCAGCCTGTTGTATCTTGTGGGAAAACTGTCACACATATAATGTAGCCACGGGTGCCCACATTGGAATAAAATTATCATATACACCGATGAAGAAGGAAAAAGTTAAAAATGTGAAAGTCTAAATAATAATAACAACTTCAGATGATGAGAAACAAAGGTTAGCGAAGGCGTGCAAATATTTATAGTAGAAAGCAATGAAAAAAAGTACCTCTGAAAAGTAACATTGCTATATTTGTTTTGATGCTGTCCTAATGTCTATATAATGAAATACAAGGGCGAAAACTTTGCTGGTAAAACATCTGCGAGGCCCACCGATGATCGTCGTGTCTGGCATAGACGGGCTACGTTAGGCCTCCTGCGTATGATTCGAAATACGGAAGCGCTTCACGCCCTTGGAATGGCTGTTTTTTTTGCGCGTAATCATGGTTGAACCTATTGACAAATTGATTAAACATATGCACAATTGCGGTCTGAAACTCAATTGAAATTAACAGAGAGATTCGAAACTGTGCAAGTGGCCCTCGCTGTAGCGGAATAGTTGCAGCAGCTCGGAGGTTGAGCAATTTTTTAAATACAATAATGTTTAATGTTAGATAAGCCGAAACTGCATACACAGCAGCGTAAGGGGAAGGATAGGAAAAAAGTTCCCATGTGCTGACTTCCGTATATGCAGCAAACTAGAGGTTAGACGAAGTTCTTAAAGATTAAGGGACAGGGGCTGGTAAGGTTAGGTCGAGGACCTGCATTAGGTCGAACAAAAGTGACTATAGTGAGTTATAACAGTGTAGGTTGGGATTGCTTCATTTTAAAAAGTCAGAGGATTAACTAACGGTGGAATTTCCAAGGGTCCCGCTAGTCATTATCATTCTGCGTAGCTACGTCAGTTTTTTTTTTTTTTGCTGCTATTTCATTTACACTCACTGTGAGACGGTGCCTTGCGTACATACAGTGCCCTGAATTTCTTATATAATATTTTCTATTTTGTTCATTCAATATTTGGACGCCGCGACCAGTGATTGTCTTGCTCGTTATAGATTGAAAAGATCTCAATAATTTAAAGCTATTGATTTTAAATAACTGATCATGCACTTGACTCTGATGATAATGACTTTTTACGGTTCTTGAAGTTAATGCGTGTTCAAATGGCCGCTACAAACTGCCCTTTGATTATTAGAGTGCATCATTTCTTCTTCTATTCGATAAACTATCAGTACTGGAGATTTGTGCACCCAACAGTGGAAGATATATAGAATGCTTTACTAGCTATAGGTAAAAAACAAACGGCCAGTATTAAGAAAACGTCAAGAGACGTTAATGCATCACTACCTTAGGCAGGGTTAAAGCCAATATTATTATAAATATTCGCCGCAAAGATAAGGGCATCGCAAGGCGTGCTTTTATAGCTTCTTATAGACTGCTTCGGCATCATAATATATATCTATGTAAAATATTCAAAATATACAACGTACATTACTGTACTACGGAGAAAAATGAATGATAGGCCTTCTGTACAAGGCCATATTATATTTTCATGTTAACCTATCAGTTAATTTTGAAAGAATAGGAATAGGATGCTCCTTGCGCAGTAAAGGACAATATCAGTTTCTGGAAAGATTAGGCTCTTAAACGTACATTGATTTTACAGGTACTGAAATTTTCACCCATGCTGAAACAGTCTAAAAGAAGTTGAACAATGTTAAAGCAGTCTATTAGAATAATTCGTTGATACTTATAAATACGTTGGTATTGACACAGCATTTATGTAAAATATGCGTGCATTTTTTAGACCCCTCATCTTTGAGTATTAAATTGGGTATAGTTTGTGTCGATGACATGTTTTGCACACACTGAAACCTATACCGGAGGTGTTTTTGACTACAGGATCTAAGGCCAGCGACGTGCAGCTGGACGTGCCGGACTGCGACAGCCCGCCCTGCGTCTTAAAAAGAGGCGACAGCTTCCCAATGTCCGTCAGCTTCAAAGCAGGTAACAGTTTTATCCCGGTAGGTAGATACTGAGCGATGTCTTGTTCACACGTTCCCTAGTAGGGAGCAAGTGAAGTGGCTAAAATGTAAAATGAGACTGAAAGGCCCTTTTAATGAAGTCGTAATGGGCAAAGTATCAAATGTCATTGGCATAGCACTATAAATAAATTTTAATTACGAACGGAACTTTTTTCTTGGTGGCAATAAAAGATCAACACAATAGCGAAAAAAAATCGATATATCATCGTTGGAAACGTGCTGTATTAAAGATCGTATCTGGACACAAATATTGCACTTTGAACTTAGCCATATTGCAAATTGCGGACAGCACGTCATTTCATACTACCATATGGGGAAAATGGGCATCAAGAAGTTAAAGCACTCACTCGAAAAATCTCGTGGCCTAAATTATAAATATCTTTAATCTCCTACCAGGCGTCCCGTATTATTGTATATCTTATAGAAAACATTTCCGTAATTTTTACTTGATTCTTGTGTTCTAAAAGTTTGATGTGTGAGATATTATGATTTCAACACTAACCAAAGCTTATATTTAGTACGACATGTTAAAAAAATATCTTCTGTCAATGTGAAGAGTTTTATTTTTAGTTACAATATGGAGCCGCCCATCACCAAATACGAGATATAAATTTTGAAATATACATTGTAGAGCAAGTTTCACGCAGAAATATAACAACAAAGAAGAGAATGATGGCAAAAACTTGAGCAATTTGCGTTTTGAGCATCAGTAATATTAACGTGCCTACCCTTTATATTAATACATTTTCAGTAGTTTCCGTTCTCTGTCCCCCTGTACATAGCTTACTATCTAGTCGAATTAATAAAAACTACCTGCAGGATTGCTTATATGAGGACAACTGAGCAATAGCTTTCTCCAACGCGAAGGGGTTGCGAATTACCTAAATTTGTTGAAAACCGAAAAAATATAGTAAACAACTACCAGCTGAAGGTACTTTTACGATGTGTCTTTTCAAGTTGGAAAGTTCTCACTGAAACCACAAAAGTTACTGTCGCTCGTCAACAATTGGCACTGGTCCGGCGTCAGAGCTTGCCGGAGTTCCATAGATTCCAAAGTCTACTATTTGCCACAGACCAAAATACTTCCAGAAAAGGGGTTATTCATTATATTTTTTCAATGCATTTGTGAATACTGAGGCTCGTTTGATGGAGACACACATAAAGAAAAACAGTTAATGAGCTCTACTTCAGACTCAGGCACTGCACATGACGTGAATATGATCTAAAAGCTATCCACAGATTCTGTATCGTGGATGATATATATAAGGCTGGAAAATAAGTTCTTGCCGGTTTCAGCATTGCAAAATGTTAAATAAAATCGTAAGAACTTAGTTTCCAACCTAATACTAAGCATATTAGAATTTACTTCCAACAAGAACAATATGAGTTTATGAAGTTTTTAAGGTACCTGTGGTCTAGCAAATGGGACCATGAAAAATGTGCTATGATACCACTCATTCGAATACAGTTCAGTTGAATCTTTCACATATTTTAAAATGAAATTATTCCTACGTATGGAAAATGTCCAGGCTCTAATTACCTACGCCAAGGACGTTATGTTTTCACCATGGTTTGTCTGATATTCTTTCTGTCTGTAAGCGACATGACTCAAAAAGTAATGGACGAATCTTCTTGAAATTTACAGGAAACGTTGGGAATATCACGAGGAACAGCTGATTAAATTTTGGTGTTCATTATCTCTCTGTGATTAAGTAATATAACTCATAAAGTTACACATGGATTTTTATGAAATTTATAACACCTGTCCGAGATACCACAAGGGAAGTTGATAAATTTTTAGTAGGAATCTGGAAGAAAGCCTCGGTTCTGGAACATTTTCATTGCGTTGCCTGCTGTAGCTAGGTCTGCGCTGTGGAAGATTTTTCTAGTTGGATTTTTTTCAGTTGAGTGATGGTTTAGGTTGGGCTTGAGGAATATACGTAAAGCGTGGTCATAATAAATTACATTCCTGCCTGAGATATTACTATGCATAAAATATCAACAACATAAGCTGTGTAAAGTCTTTGCTTCCCTTGAATAACACAGCTTCAGCAACAAAAACATAGTACTGAGGCAGCCTCCGAACAGACAGTGCTCTTACGGGACGGACACACACCGTACTGTCACATATACAGTTGTACTCCCTCTTCACCATAGCAAGCTACAATAATATCCAACATAGCCGATCCATGGCAAACATTTATAGGCAGTTGTTTCCACGATCGCAATCTTATACTACATCGGAGAAGCAGCAATTTGTTCAGATCTCCTTTATGTGTGTAATTCCATGCAGTGGACGCTTTATATAAACTAAAGAATAGCGCAGCAAGCATTCTCTCCTCAGTCGTGCAATCGACTTGGACTACTTCTTATACCTCAGGATCTGCTGATGTGTGGAGTTAAAGTTTTACTATTGCGTGGCAGCATATAAGCTGTATTAGAATATTGTTGCAACTTGTTCGACCTTGCTGCGTCTTACAGTCTAAATTTAGAATATCTTAGAATCTGTGCTTTGCAGAAAAGAATGTTGCAGCACCTTCCTATACTGGCTTTTAGAGTCAGATTTATATAGTTGTGTAGCTGTTTCCTGTCTTCTTGGTGGGTTGGGAGTCAAGTTCCACAATCACTTGGTTTTTCCCCTTGACGAAAAGTATGCGCTCTNGAATATCTTAGAATCTGTGCTTGCAGAAAAGAATGTTGCAGCACCTTCCTATACTGGCTTTTAGAGTCAGATTTATATAGTTGTGTAGCTGTTTCCTGTCTTCTTGGTGGGTTGGGAGTCAAGTTCCACAATCACTTGGTTTTTCCACTTGACGAAAAGTATGCGCTCTAAAGAAATAAAATAGCGGACAATTATTGGTAATATCATAAGGTGAGCTCCTGCCATCTTTTCGATAGTAGGAAAAACAACACAAAAATGCGTTTTTGACTAATGTAAGTAGGTCTGCTACAAAAGCTAGCATCTACTTTATTATAAAGTTTCCGCTTGACAAAAGTATTAAGGGTGAAGGTAAAGTCAACTGGGCCCCCACCCCAACTGGGGAACCCACAAGCGCAGGGTCGTACAGCAGATATAGGCCAAATGGTCCCAGGGGAGGGTACGGTTGCAGTCAATCACAGATTGTCGAAAGCTATCGTACCAGAGGCGGAAAGCTCTTATTTTGACAACGCAGCTGCGACCTCCCGACCATTCCCATCTCTGGTTAAATTCAGTACCCCGCAGTAGCATCCAAGCGCCGATGCAGCTGACTCAGCAAACCAAGCAGAAGAACTTGCCTGCTGGCCACAGTAAAGTCTTTGCTTCCCTTCGATCCCACGTAATATACGTGTGAGAGTTGCTAATAAAGCGTCCTGCTGCTGGGGGTATTATTGTAACTTTCCTGTCTACAACTCGGTGTCGTACTCCATATAATTTCTGAATATGTTCGCTTTACGTAAATCCACAAACGAGCTTCCAGTGGTTATGCAATCATATCATACTCACAAACATGAGCCGCATTGCTAACATACTGTAATTTCCCCTTTCGCAACGGAATAATCAAAGGAAAGTATCTAGTTTATTTCTGGTACAAAGCTGACAGGCTTTAAATCCGTTTGATAGGAATGGAACCGGTTAATAATCTCACGGAGAAGCATTGAAGCTCTAATTCAGAATTTGGCAAATATCCATCGTCGGACCACAAAAATTTGCGCATAGACTGCCATTCAAAGTGATCAGTTTGGGAACTTTAGCAGATACGCGAGTGCCATTCTGGGTATTGCAGAAACCAGCCGACTTATCTGTGGGAAATTCTAGGAACAGCATAGCCTTTGGTGTGAATTTCTTTATTCCTCGCTCGTTGCTTTCATGTTGTAGACAATTTGAAGTTGTAAAATAATGTAAAGTCGTGGAAATCGGTGAGGAGATCGATGTTTGGACTCTTTCGTCTATTTGCGTAATTCTGCCCAGTGAATGGATGTTCTTAAAGTCTTAATACATAATAATTAGCCCATCACGTTTAGAATTGTTTGATAGTAATGAGTGTTTACTTGTTGGAGCGTTTGCCTCTTACCAATACAAATTCATGCGCATCAGTGAGTATAAGTTTACTATTTAAGCTTTTTCAGAGGTCGCACTGGTTTCAGATACATTTTCAATTCGAGTAAAAAGGTACCACCGTACTTTCGCTGAGAATATACACACCCGTTCCTCGTGAACAAAAGAACGTGTACATCAGTTTCTCATGAGCAAAGGGTGGACTTCAGTGTTGGGGGAACAGAACATAGATAATAGTTTGCGGAGAATGGAATATAGCCTCCAGTTTCTGGGTACGGAACGTAGACACCAGTGTCATGGAACAGAACGTGGGTACCTATCAGCTTCTGGGGTACAGAATGTAGACACCAGTTTCTTGCAACAGAACGTAGACATTAGCTTCTGGGAACAGAATGTAGACATTAGCTTCTGGGGACAAAAAGTAGACATTAGCTTCTAGGAACAGAATGTAGACATTAGCTTCTGGGGTACAGAACGTAGACACCAGTTTTTGGGAACAGAACGTAGACATTAGCTTCTGGGTACAGAACGTAGACACCAGTTTTTGGGAACAGAACGTAGACATTAGCTTCTGGGAACAGAACGTAGACACTAGTTTCTGGAAACAGAACGTAGACACCAATTTTNGGTACAGAACGTAGACACCAGTTTTGGGAACAGAACGTAGACATTAGCTTCTGGGTACAGAACGTAGACACCAGTTTTTGGGAACAGAACGTAGACATTAGCTTCTGGGAACAGAACGTAGACACTAGTTTCTGGAAACAGAATGTAGATACTAATTTTAGAGAACAAAATGTAGGCACCAATTTGTGGGAACTGAACGCAGACAACAGTTTCTGGAAATAGAACGTAAACATCAACTTCTGGAAATAGAAGGCTGATAATATTTTATGGGGTACAGAAGGTGTACACTAGCATCTGGGGAACAGAACGTAGACACCAGTTTCTGGGAACAGAGCGTCGACGCCAGTTTCTGGAAATAGAATGTTTGTAATATTTTATGTGGTACAGAAGATGTACTCACGGATCTGGGGAACAGAATGTAAACGCCAGTTTCTGAGAACAGAACGTAGACATCAGTTTCTGAAAATAGAACGTAGATATTAGCTTTTGGAAAAAGATTGTAGATAATATTTTATGGGCTACAGGAGGTGAACACCAGCATTTGGGGAACGGAACGTTGACACCAGTTTCTCGGGAAGAGAACGCATGCACGGGTATCTGAGGAACGAGAAAGGGATGCCGACGGTCAGCCCTTTGGCTGCTGACATGGGACTAAGCTTCTCTGCGGTCAAGGTTAAGCCTTTGGAAGGCTTCTCGATGACCAGAGCGATTCCAGTTAGTGTACTGAAATCCAAATCGTATCACAGTGAGATGGCCACCAATTTAGATGTGGAGATGCTCAGTTCCAGAGAGGGGGACGCGATTTGGTTTTAGTTAGTATATTGAGGCTCAAACGTGGAACTGAATCTATACATATTGTACATGAAAGCGGTGGGATTGACATTTAAGGTTTAAGATTGCCTGATAAATAAACACTGAAGAATAAACGTTTTGTTCAAAGTTTTTATCACAGTTGTGAAATGAAACGAAGAAGTTATGTTCTGCACCCTACGCAGAATTGCCATAGCATGTGTTAATAGTTGTTGGGCTCTGTTCTTTGTTACTGACATTCTGTAAGATCTATTTTATTGCCAGGTAGCCGAAAATTTGCTAGCGTTTTACTGTGAGACAATTCACTATCAAAATCCCACGATCTTTCCGGGCTACCTGATACTCTGTAGCACAATCGGAGCTGGACGCGCTGTATGAGACTGCGCCATTACGCCGTAAATGTAACATGCTCAGTATTCAAATGATTCAGAAACAGACAGGACCAGAAATATACTAACAATTCCAATATAGCTACTGGATAATCACAAAGCTTTTCAGCCGAGCTATTTGGGCATTCCTTATGTCCTTCTTGAGCTAGTATAAAGGCGATATAGCGTATATTTCGGCAGAAAATCGTTCCATATCCATTAAATTTATATATTTTACGGACAAGGACTTTACCAGTTTTTGCCAAAAGTGTGACCAAAAATATTTGACAATCTGGGTGGTCATTGCTAACTAACTTTCAAAAGGCTCGAGAAAGGACTTCCAGTAACATTTTACTTACTTCTTGTTATATGTGTGTAGAACTGCAGAGTCGTGGCAAGTAACGGTTTATGCTAATTAGAAAATGCCAAAGATGTGAAAGAGTTAAACAAAATTCACAACTCTTATGCACTAAACGTCTTATACATCTACAGTAAATACACGGTAGGTAGGAAGGAAGGTAACTAGATTCGGTTACTAAAGTTGTCGATTACAAGCGTAGCAAATAATGATACGTACTGTATATTATGCGCATACGATACTAGTAGCTTGTATTCGTAAAGGAAACGTCGTGAGCTTAAAATTTGTATTGTAAACCGTATAATAATGTTGACGAGAATTTAACTGTTCAGATCCGGTCGATCACAACTAATACGCTCCAATAACTTAGCATTGTCCACTTTTAATAGCATTTCCACGAGAACCTTAAAGCTCAGATTTTGGCAGCTTTACATATAGTGGACATGCAAGGAAAACTTGTTATGGGTAAAAAGTACATTTGTGTCCACAACCCACAGGGTCGGATATCGAAGACTTGAACGCTCAGATCACGGCGAGCATAGGCGGCATCCAAGTGCCATGGCCAGGCTTCGACAGCAAGGCTTGCAAGTACCTGGAGGACGGCCAGCAGTGTCCCATCAACGCTGGAAGTGTCGTGCACTGGAAGTACATGGTGGATGTGCTGGCCGAGTACCCGCCGGTGAGGATGTTGAGTGTATCATTACTGTAGTAGTTGGTTCTTGCTACCAATGAGTGATAGTTCGCACCCAAAAGGTTCAAGTTCGTACACAATGTGTGAAAGTTCGTACTCAAAAGGTTCGAGTTATTACTCAGGGTGTGAAAGCTCTTACTCAAAAGGGTACGATTCTTACAAAATGCGTGAAAGCTCGTACTCGAAAGGTTCGAGTTCCTATCCAGTATGTGAAAGCTTTTATTAAAAAAGTTAAAAGTTCTTGCTCAAAAGGTTTAAGTTTATTTAATCATGAGTGGACGGTTTTACTCAGTGAGTGAAATTCCTTACTCAGGGAGCGAAACTTCTCATTCAGTGGGTTGTAGTTTTGATTCTTACTCTACGAGCAAATGGTTTTACTCAAATGGCTTATTCATACAAAATCAGTTAGAGCTTACTTAATGGGTTAGTTTTTCCTCAATGGGTTTAATGTTCTTACTCAATGGTGAAAGTTTTTACTCATTTCGTTAGCTCTCACAGAATAGGCTAGTTCCTTCTGAGTAGGCTAGCTTTAAGCCTGTGGTTAATAGCCTTTGTTCTCTTGGCTAATTCTTACGCAATAGGTTAGCTCCTATGCACTGTATTAATTCTTACTTGATGATATGAAACTTTTAGTCATTGACTTAGTTCTTACTCGATGGATTGGTTATAATAAACGGGTTTTAGTTCTTTCTCGAGGCATAATAGTTCAAGTTCAATGGGTTACTCGTATCTCAGGATTGAGAGAGGGGTATACGTTGCTATGTTTTTCAACCGTAATTATGTATCTAGAACACCAGCAATGCTGGTAATAGAAACCGTAATAGCTTTGAGTAATGCAGAAGTAAAAGGTAATGCTAACTATCCCAGCTATAGCGCAATAATAACACGAGTAACAGGGCTAGTTAAGCTTTTAAAAATAGCAAAACAGAAGCAATACCAGTTATCATGGTGATGATAATACTAAAACTGCTGGCAACACAGTAGCCTAGTAGCGACACTAGTTGTATTAGCCATAAAATTGATAGTATAAAGTAATATTATCAATATATGTTCACAATGTAAGCTAAACCACCAATTCCATTTATATCATTAATGAACACTAATTACAAACGGGAAATGGTCGTAAGACTTGTAGAAGTGTTTGATAAAAATGCAAGTTGCCACTGATATAATGATGTAGCTAACTAGTTTTACTAGCAATACCCAGAACGCTAGCACAGTAAATAATACTGGATAGATTAATATTATTAGCAATGTTTCAGAAAAAAACACTATGAACATTACTTACAATGCTAGGGGTTTTCGCAATAACATCAGAGTTATCGTAATAATAGCAATGCCGTAGATATTTTAGCTTCATTTTACGGATTAAAATTTGCTGTTAACCAGGCAGGAGAGTTCTTGTGCCTCTTCACTTGCTTAGTCAGCATTTGATGTTCTTCACCCTGTTGCGGTGGTACTGACTCTGGCCAGAAATGGGAGGGTCGAAGGGCACAGGTCGTTGCCTAAGAGCCTTTCCTCGATGGCGCCATAGCATCTGTGATTGGCTGCAGCCATACACTTCTTTGTGGCCACTTGGCCTAAATTTGCTGTACGAATCAGTGCGTGTGGGTTTCCCAGTAGGGACATGCGGTGAAGCTGACTTTAGTTCTACAACCTATTTTCATCGATAATTGCTCTATCAGTAACAGAGTTCTGCTAGTTATTCTAGGAATAATAGTTTCATTAGTAGCATTAGTTATATCTAGTAGCAGTAAGAAAAGTGATAGCTATAGTACCGGTGATGAACGAGTATTCATATGAACTGAAGCCCAATTTTCTTTTTTTAAACAATTGTACGCATATCTTTTACAGATCTCCACCCTAGTAAAAGTCGAGATGGAGCATGAGGATGTCAAGGATGTGTGTCTCCAGGTTCCAGTCGTCCTCGTTTAAATAGAATCATGAAACATCTTCTCTTAGCCTACTCTTTAATAATTGTTCGCCAGTATAAAAGCCCATCATACAGCAAGTCTTGTGCCTTACTTATAGCAATACGATTTCAGTGCTTAAAATAAATGACGTTAATTCAGGCTTCATGTCAAAAACTAAAATAGCTGGTTTCAATTTCCGCTGAAGAAAATTATTGTTACAACTGGCACATCATGAAGCAAAACTTCGAGTTCAAAAGCTTAAAAAATATTAAAGTGGACTCATTATGGTCAGCGGTATTGTGTGAATTGCTCTTAACAGCTTAATCTGTTACATACAATGAAGTAACGATATATATATATATATATATATATCTGCATTATTGTATACACGTTCTACCACTATACTTATTATGACTGATAAATAGTTTCGAAGTTATAGAGTAGAGGCGTCTCGTCCATGTAATCCTGAGAACACCGCATCCACTCACATCACGTTGCGCACGTCCAGCGTTAATATTACAGGAAAAATTATGATGAAACACGCTAGTAAACTGCTTATCTGTTAGAGGACATTTTCAATTACACATAGTAAGAAAAACCAATATCTTGTTTTGATATATCCTTCACTGAATATTACTACAGCAGATGCAGCAGCAAAACCTGAACTTGTGTGTAATATGAGTGTTTAAAATATTTTGTATGAGTAAATTACGCTGAGTACCTGCACTTTAAGGCAAGCACTGATAATGTCGTCAGATCTCTGTCTTAAAGACGTTGCGAATGTATGTCTCGAATGAAACTAAAAGCACCAGATAAGTTCTTACTGCCTTATAGATGCAACACATGTAAACATTTGGAGATAATTTTGATGCATTTTGAACAAAGAAGTGAATTTTTTGGGAACCCTGATAATATTATTTTTATCAAGTCATGGGATCTACTGTCATAACAACAAATAAATAGGAAGTTTATCAGATAATACGTTAAAAAGGATAAAACGAAAAAAAAGCGCGATCGAACGAAAATGACTAGAGAAACACTCTGAGAACGCACACCTTCGCCAGGCAATGCGACTTTACCGATAAATTCAAATTTTCCTAAATTCAATACTTTTAATCATCCCCAAAATTTGATCAACTGTTCCTGGAAGCATGTCTAACAATTTCTTTAAATTTCTTCAAGATCCGTTCGTAACGTTTAAAGTCACAGTCTGACAAACAAAAAGATAAACACACAAACAGACTTACAAATCATCACAAAAATATGCCCATTTACCTCTCGTAACATTCCTAATATTTCCTGCAAATTTCATGAACGTCTGTTTATTACTATTTGAGCCACTGGTATGTTTATCTTAAAAGCGCCATTTTATGGTGGTGATGACAAGAGGCCAGCCCTCAACACTTATCTATTGCTAATGATATATAAGTAATAAAATGAATAATATTCCAGTATTTAGACACGGTTGGGTAGCTCAGAGCAGACCATAAAATGATTAATTGCTAAGAGTTG
>LQNS02278076.1:12388229-12408211 GCA_001587735.2 Parhyale hawaiensis | reverse complement strand
TATAATAAATAATTCAGTTTACTGCACACTCACGGGCACGGAAGGTGACTGAGGCAGAAATATTCTTGCCCCTCGGCACGTCGCACTCGCCAACGTCGCAGCCATCGATGTGTAGACTGATGTCGTGCGCCGATGAGCCTGTCGAATTTGACAAATACAACAGTAGTCACGATACCAATATCATTTATTTATGATGAAAAAACATAAAACCAGGAGAATTATTCTAGCGTTTTACACAATTGTTGAGTCCCACATCCATACAACGACAATGAGTCCAACTACCATGAAGCTTATTCATATTAAAATTCTCGTAAATCAGGAAAATTTTATTGACTGTTTACCTTAGCTAGATAATATCCATGGCAGTAAAACAGCCAGAACGTCGGTATCCGTTTTCTTTAAATTGTCAAAAAAAAATCAAAAGATTGTTCTCAACTATTTGCGTGTACGTGTTACGCCGATAAATCTACAACACAAGCCTTAGTGCTAAAATTTAATTTAAATTAATTTTATATTTGCTCTCTTAGCGCGCAACCTTGATTTTTCGAAGAACACCCAAAACCAATGCCATTTCAGCTAAGTTGCACAGCAAAAAAATATTAATCGATCATTTGGAGAACTTACATAGCCCATACTGTTCACTGTAATTTTGCTAAAATATTGGGTAGGATATTATGTGTGTTTATTATACTTGTACGATTTACCTCCATGCATGTCATAATTGCTAGAGTTCTGACAGATTTCGCAATCTTGAGATTAGCTACAATAGTTCGATGCAGTATTCTTTACTTCCCGAATGCTACGTTAATGTTTCGTAAGAACAGCAATATTTCTGTAACTTTGTATCGACAACAGTAGTCCTAAACCCGTAACGGTTGAAAGTCAATAACAATATTATCTGGCTTTTTCTTGGGTGTCATTCCTTCGAAACCGTTCTTCGGTTATGCGGTAGAACGTTAGTGGGTTAAACAAATGTCACATTTTGAGAAAAAATTCTATCACCGCATGCAGTAAACTAGTACTTTATAGTTGATACCATTATTGCTATCATTACTACCCCACCGATGAAATAACATGTTAGAAAATGGAATCTATCCATATTTAAATCATGCTGTGCTCATTTCTTACAAGGGTTCTTTGTTCCATTGTACTCCTGCGAGAAAAAGTCTTTGCAACAGTGATGAAATTCCTTGTATGAAGGAAAAAAGTGACGCAAGAGCATAAAATGCCATACCGCACCGGCAACTGAAAACGATACGTGAAGAACAAAACAAGAGGGCAAATTGCATAAGTGCAACAACGTCTACTAAAATCATCTTATATTGTTTCGATTTATAACTATAAATTCATGTAGTGTCACTAATAATACATACGATAGGGACTTTCATCAGTGCTCCAGTATTCGTATTAACTTCTCTTTTAGTGCTAGTGCTGATGCTAATGTTAGCGTTGACGTAAGTGGTAACTAAAGTACTGGTGAAATACAAAAAATGAAATTTGTTCACTTACGTTAGTTACATATTTTTGCAACTTATTTGGCCAAGATTTGCATTTTTCAATCGTTTTATGCAATGTGTTTTCGATCTTCAAAGCCTGTACCATCGAAAACTTTCGTGTTTACGCAAATTGCGTACTTACCGCAATCAACAAAATCTGTAGCCGCAGCAAAAGCAGCCACGGCAACCACTGCCATAGCGATGAGCAAAGTCCTGTTGGCCATCGTGCTGTTGAACTGATCAACGGTCGTTTCGAATCTGAAGCAAGAGAAAATGTAGCTGAATTTTTGAAAGAAATGCTTAATTTTATTATCTTATTATAGTAAATCAAGTCATTTCGTATGCAATGTTACATTTAAACAAAATAGCAACCTTTTCATTTTTTGTGGGGGAATGTGTGAGTACCTGTACAGTGGTTTGCATAGCTAAAGAGCATGTCTTCTTGTCAATTAATATTTGAGAGCAATTTGACTGATGAAAGACATATGAATATGTACCCAACACTATGAGGGCTACTAGAGTGGCTGAAGAGGGCTTTCCCAACCGATATTCGACTGGGCGTGGTATGTTTCTAGATTTTGATGAGTGCTGAATCGTCTGTTTCTTAGTCATAAAGAAAATATTTTACTTTTTTCATATTAAAGCAGACACGTATGAAGAAATGGTGGTTATCAAATTTTTATATTTTAAAGAGTGGTATGATAATTTTCCGAAATATGGAGGTAGCAAAGTATGGGCTACAGATGTTTAGAGATAAGTTCATGACACAGCTATCGATTTAAGTTGAAAGTTTACTGATACAATACATCCCAAAATTTACCTTTAAATAAATAACACATTCTAATGCTACTACATTTAGCTGCATTCGCTAGCAATACGCTATGCGTTGGTTCGCAAATTCGTCCCGAATAAATTGACGTGTCAGAATATTTGTGAAATAAATCAAGTTCCTCAAAATTAGATAATCACAACACTAGACATAAGCTCTAGAATTAGACACTTGTCATTTAGAAAAAGGGAGCAGTCTGTCATGTCTCGTAGATTTGGGTCAGTTTTGTTTTCGTTATATAATATTCACTTGCAGTAAAAAGATTGCAAAGTAAATTTATCCCTACTTGCGGATTTACTTGATTTGGCATTCATGCTTGACACTGAAATCTGGATACTGTTCAAGCAGAATTCATCCCTCTGAATTTCGTATTAGTAAGAGGTGCTTTAGGCATTCCTTAATCTTTTTAATTAGTCAAGTTGTTAACTAATTTTGACTAGGTCAGCGCTTGCAATTGTTGTAGAATTTACCAATAGATATGAACATTCAAAAAATGTGATCTCTAAATGGTGTGACATCGCAAACAGACTGCAGATACCATCGATTGGCTTAGCGAGGGCAAGATTAGCAATGCTCATCTCTAACTTGTCTGGAACTTTAAACAGGTGTGCTGGTTTCTCTACTTTGGATCTTGTTACGGGTGTTTGGTGTCACCCTGTTCACGCTTGAGACGGCCTAAAACTTCTGTTCCTGAGCACGATTAACTTTTCGGTTGCCTTAGGTATAATCGAAGTGGATTTAATGTCTGAGTTTCGATCCAACATGGCAAAACAAACGCTCATGAGTGAACATAAGGGTAACTTAAACCTAATGAGCTTTGCTTCACTCGCCCTCGCTTGTTTAGTTGATGTCTCAGTTTCTATTGATATTTTACTACTGTTGACTCTTTTGTGTCTTGCCATACGGTAAGGAAACACTGTAGCACTGTTTTAAAGCAAGTGAAATGTTCTGAATACAACACATTAACTCTTTCAAAAATAATTCCAATATATTTTCAGTGATGGTCATACAGATGTTACGGTGCAAACTGCACTTAGCATATTCAACAGAACAGACTATCGGGAACACAGGCTAGGTATTATTGTACATTGGCAAAGTACTGTATGATGGTGTGTGCTACAACAGCACTAACTATTTATTACCACCTATGATCGAGTACCGGTACAGTAAACAGACACCATTATATTTAGTTTTTAATTTTTCACCACAGTGTGAAAACTACAATACCTAGAAATTCTTATATACACAGATAGTGAAATGCTCATCGTATCTTTATACAAAGTAAAAATAACTACTTGAACTTCTACGAACATAATATGACTTCAATGCGTTCTCAAAAAAAAAAAAATCCTCATGCTATACAATGCCAGATAAAGTTCACTGTCCTTATGTTAAATCATTATTTATATGTTTTACAAGTTATTATATTTAAATTTCTTACCTGTAAAAATGCTTAGAAGCGAAGGAAAGTTGTTCCCTGAAGCTTATGCTGTAGAGCGGTCGAATGCTGGTCACTTGAGCGGGCAACGGCATTTTATACTCTGTAGACCAACAGGTGTTCCGCCCGGAACGGCAAAAGCCTTTAGGCCTCTTGAAATTTTTGGCAGCATTTCACTGATAAGCCGTATTTCTAACGTCCTTCGACATGAGCAAAAAAACTCTAATCAGCAAATTCGAACTGCGAAAATGAGAGAGAAAGATGCTGATGCCTGTGTCGCGCTTCATCAGTAGTGGCTGGCTACTAGTGATATCATCGCCCTCTAATGCACTCTGCTGATAAAGGATTTTTTATCAGTTGTATTTCTCAGTGGCTGTCAAGGGAGAAGGAAAAGCATGCGGTACTCTAACTTTATCTCTGGGCCTAAAAAGTTTTGAAATCAAATCTATGTAATTTTTTGTTCCTTTCCTTCTGAAGTGTTTCCGGATACAGGTAGTCCTCGGCATGGGCCCCCTTGTTTTACACAGTTCTGTAACTTGAGTTCAAGTTGTTTGCCTCCAGGTATCAAGTATAGGTACTCTTGATTCAAGATTACATAATTATATCGAGCACGTTGACGTATTTTTTTTATTTTAACAATCAATCTGGATAGAACAAGTAAGCTTATTTCAAAGACTCTAGAGTAAGTGGAAAGATAGCTATGTATACGGTACGTCCACGTCAACGTCTAATATAAAAAGTTACCAAAGTGATCCTGAACTTTTTCTCCAACTGGAAGTACTTTTAATATACGCATCTCAAGCAAAGATGGTGAAAAAGCTGTGGCCACAAAATATTCTAATAGCTTCGCCTTACGGGGAGCAAGATTGTTTAACAAAATACCTCGTCATATTCGAAACGCCACTGATATCAAATTATAGAGTTCAAAAATTTGCTGGATTATCATTTAAGAAGAATAGCAGATATGCCAGCGGTCCGCGGTTACGTGCACTGAGGAGATAAATCGCTCTGTCTTTGGACGCTGACTGCGGTACCACTAAAGACACTCAGCAGCGTGACTCCAAACATGTGGGGTGACGTGAACAACGTCACCTGGACTCGTCCGAAGGCTCACAAGGACGAGATACGAAACGCAGTATACGGTACTTTAACTGTAATTTCTATGATAGAAAAATTACCTTCCTCCGCGCAGAATGTTATGTTTTCATCGAGTTTGTCTGATTGTCTATGGGTCTCTTTGTCTGTCACCAAGATAACAACAAGTTGTGGACGAATTTTTCCGAAATTTACAGGGGTTGTTAGTTATATTTGGTGGAGCAAATGATTAACTTTTGGTGCAGTTTCGTTCATCTGTCTGTTATTTGTGTGGTTCTTTTTTCTCAATGCCATAACTAAAAAATTATGAAATTTACATGGGTTGTTAGGTATATTACAAAGAGTAAATAACTAAATTTTGTGTTAATTAGTTTATTCGTTGATCTCTGTGTTTGGTTTTATGCTTGTTAGCAATATAACTCAAAAAGTTAAAAATAGATCTTCATTAAATTTTTATGAATTCTAAGTAATGTTGAAATATATAAATGATTTAAGTTTGGTGGTGATCGGTTGTTCTGTGTGTTTGACTAATGTTTATCAGAATGATTGTTAACAGCATAACTCGAAAAAATATGAACGGTTCTTCGAGAAAATTAAGGACGTTGTTATAACTGTCAACAGGCACAAATGATTAGATTTTGGTCTTGAAAGAGAGGAAATCTTAGGGTCAGAACCAATTTGAATTTTTCATCGCCATTGCCTTACTTGGCGGAGGTATGCGCTCTCAGAGGGCTCTAGTTTTGTCCTTTGTTTTCCGTGATTCAGTGGTTACTTAAAACGCTTACGGGTCATTTATGTCATTAGTAGTACAACAATTTTTTCTTTAATGCAATAATTAGTATGTCCCTTCAAAACTTTTGTTCTTGACTGCATTTCCGGATGCTAACATCATACATTAAATTATGTCCTCTTATGTATTATATGCCGCTTGAGGAAAATACAGTTTGGTAATGCTGTGCTTCTATTGTTAACTGACTGAACATGAAAAATAGCTTTCATGCCCTAATCCACTAGGCCTCTTCACATATAAAATGTAACAAGAATCTCCATGGTAAGATGCATCAAATAAATTATGAGCCCAAGAAAGATAATGAGTACTCCTGAAGGTTAAATGTTAAATTGACGTTCAATATTCGAGAGATTTATGAAGAGTTTTGAGCATTAGAAAACTAAAAGGGACATGGGATTTCTCATTATTTAGTTTTCAACTCAATTCCCATCTAGTGGGCTTAACACTTGCTCCAAGGACACTGAAGCTTTTTTTTTGGGGGGGGGGGAGGGGGGAGACCTAAAAAACCCTTCGACTGCAGCTATAAATTTATCATTACTGGCAAAATGGTCCCCCGTATGGTTCATTTTCATTTGGAAGAAAACATAACAGTCTGAGTGGGACAGGTCTGGCGAAAGAGGTTGGTGAGGAACAAGTTCGAATCCACAATCGTGAATGTTTGATGTGGTAACCACTGTAGTGTGGGCTGGTGTATTGTCTCGGTGGAAGAGGAATCCTCTTGGGGCACTCTTTGCTAATGTTCTCAACGTATCATAATGAATTTCTGACACTGTCGTGCCTTTTTCTCGGAATTCCTGACCCTTGCTTATTAAAAAATCTGCAAAACCAACGAACGTGTTAGAATTTCATACTTTGGAAGGAACACCTCCGAAAGTTGTGCCTCCAAAATCATAGGCTTGGTCATGCATCAGCGCTTCTCATGCAGTGATGCTCAAGATTTTTCACACGCTCCTTGTAGATGAACAACAGCGGCCAGGTCGTGCCATTCTGATTAAATTTGCATAAGTACAGGGGCGGCCAAAACAAACGGAACGGAAGCTGAAAGACATAAACCTGTTTATTATTTAGAATGTAATGAAGGAATCGAAATGAAATTTTTACCAAAAAAGCATGCCGTAATAATACATAAATTAATTACAGAGATAGAAGATTTGACATATTACTGCCCCAAAAATTTTAAGATAATGAGAAAGGGATGAATCAAACTTGGTAAAAAGTTAAAAGCGAGCTAAAAATTTACTTAATAAATTTTGAACACTCACTCGAGCATCTTGAATGTAATGACAGCATTCATGCATTACTGGAACTAGTTTCAAATAATATGGTGACATAAAAAATAGGTCAATTTCAGAAACTGCTGAAACAGTCCGTGGGTCTAAAAGTGTCGTTCATCATATAATAAGCAAGTATAGCACAGATATAACTCTAGATGTAAGACCAAGAATTGGTAGACCTCAAAAACTTCTGATAGGGAAGATCGTAAAATTGTTAGAATGTCTGCCAAAGACCGTTTTGACCCTGCTCCATCAACTTCTCGTAAATTTAGTAAAGATACAGAGAATAGTATCTCTATAAAAATAGTTTTCGCAGGTTACAAAATGCTCGATTACATGCATGGGTTCCAGCTTCGAAGCCTCTCGCTTCAAAGCGAAACCAGAAGGCACTTCTGGAGTTTGCGACGAGAACTGCTGTTTGGATTGACGCACGCTGGAATCCAATTCACTTCAGTAACGAATCCAAGTTCGGTATAGGTACGCCGCAAAACAGGTGTCAAAAGAAGAATCGTGTTTTAGGGGCAGTATACTGGCGTGTGGAATGATTTCTTCCGCAGGAGTTTGCCCCATCATCCGTATTCATGGAAAAATCAATACTGAGATTACAAACTGTTTCTTCTCCAGCATGCTGTACCAAACTTATGCCTTAGCTTTTGAGAATTCCCCGCCACAAGGCTAGGAAGTTTATGGCCTTTCTGGAAAAATCACCCTGATAAACCGGCCAGCCCATAGCCCCGACTAGAACCCTGTAGAAAATGTATGGAAGATTATCGGACGGAAGGCTCGGAAAGAAAACTCACAAATTCAGATCGTGTTATGGGATTCACTGAAAAAGAATGGGAGGGCATAGCAGTCGATTTTTGAAGAATATTGTGGTTGACAATGCAGGGAAGTCATTAAAAATAAGGCGATGTCTACGAAATACTAAATTTTTATGCTATTTTGTACACAATCGCCTATTTCCAGAAACGTGTCTTAACTTTTAGCCAGATCCGAATTCTTTCGTATCTTTTCATCTCAAAGTTTTCTGGAAAAGTAATAGGTAAAGTCTTGTAACTTTGTAATTCATTTATGCCTTATAACCCAACATTGATTATTTTTAAATTGCATTACGATTCATTCATAACTTTTTTACTAGTAAACTAATATATGTCGGTGTTGTTTCCGTTTCTTTTAATGTAGCGGCTATTGTACATGTACATTTAATAGAATTTTCTGAATTTTCTAACACTCTTTATAAGTAGCTGAAAATAAATCGATGACGTCTTTAATAAAAAAGTCAATTGGAGCGATAGAGGAAGGTCATTTATGAAATATCCATAGACTTTTATTGATTTTTCTTTTGAAAAGCAACTCATTTATACTCCTAGCTCTATTGAAGTAATTAACTTCACTCTGATGTCAGCACCAAATTTAACTTCTCTACAAGAGCACAATATTTAGTCCAGTGACCTAAACACTGTAATCAGAAACTGATTATGACAGCTAGCTACAGTCTATAGAAATTTAACTGAATAACTTTTTTTCTTTCTGTAAAAACGGAATCATTTATCGAATCGTGTTTTGGACAGTCGGCTGAAAAGACACTTGAAACTTGATCATATTTAGTGTATTGACTCTTGGAAACTGCCATAATAACCTGAAATCTAAATCGTATGAACGGAGGCCTTTGTATGTGTGACAGTGAAGTCTCTTAATTGTGCTTCTATAGGAATAGACTCTTTTGGAGATGACAATTACTGGCTTACCTAACTTTTGTTTTAGCTGCCAAAGAGTTGGCATTTTGGTCTTTACTCGATGTGTATCAGATTATACAATTAGGTGCTATTGTGGAATGCCCGCTTTGTCAAAAATGACAGCGAGTAATTTGTGATGGCCCGTTTTTGTTGATCATACTTTCATTACTAATGTGTTTCTGACCGATACCCTACAACGACCAACTCAAATAATTTTCATAAGAGATTAGTGTTCTGTGTGTCGATTCATCTGAGCAGCACACTCCTTAATTCCTTATCGTAGGTGTCATGCAAAAAATATCAGTTTATATTAGCAGGCAGTGAGGTATCGTAGAATTTATTAAATTCTTTAAAGGTGAAGTCAGCTTGCCTGCATCCTCCACTAGGTAACCCACACGCACTTGTTCTTGAGGCAAATATAGGCCAACTGGCCTTAGAGGAGCAAGTACAGCTGCAGCCAACCAAGGGTCGCTGCAAATTACCGGAAGCCTGAACAACCCGCGCCCCTCTACCAGAAGGAATACCCACGGTAACTATGCTCACCAAGCAAGTTTGCTGATTCAGCGCGGCGAGCGCCATACAAAAACATCGCATCACCTGGCTTGGGGATCGTTCCGGGGCGCACTATCGTTAGATAGATTTACAGTGCACAATATGATATGATAAAAGAAGAGAGGAAATGTAGAACTAGACAATAAAATGAGTGCCTAAAGGTGCCAATGTAGCACCCATCAAATTGCTTAAGTAGACACCCTATACTACTACCTTCAGCAAAAAATTGTAATTGCATGTATGCCTAATTTGACGATCCAGCTATGTTTCAATTTGACTATGACATAAGGACAACATAGAATTTTAGAGATGTATTATCAAGAAGAAAAGAGGAGCCAGATAAAAAAAGCAAATGATTAAAAGGAGATCGTTAAGTTATAATTCACGTAACCTCAGAGTATATGGCCATATTTTTACATCAACGGAAACTTGTCCAGAATTCCATAGCATTGAAACAAAGACATTTATCTTTTCCCGTAAGTAGGTCGTAAGACGCAAATCATCAATTTCGGCAATGATCGGTGTTTATGCGTGTTTGACTGTGTTTACCAAAATGTCCTCCAGCAACACAACTCAAAAATTTATGAACGGATATTCATGAAATTTGTAGGAACTGTCAGAAATGTGTTAAGACATACCAAATTTTAGTGGTAGTCGGTTGTCCTAATGTGAGCTTGTGATTTTGGCTATTTGTCAAAATGTTTGTCAGAGCATAGCTCTTGAAGTTACGGACGGGTTTTCGAGAAAATCACAGACACTGTTATTACTGTCATAAAGTAGATTGACCAAAATCGATTTTGGTATTGGTAAAGACAAAGTTATAGTTTCAGAATCAATTTATGCTTTTTGTTTAATTTTGTTGAATTTGCTTGACTGAGTTATGCGCTCTCGGAGTACTCTTATTCTTGCTAAAAAAAAACTTTCAGAGTAAAAACATAGCAATAAAGATGTATTCTAGAAAACATATATATATATATATTATGTATACAACGGCGGCAGGAAAAGCGCTCTATAATTTATTGTGCGTGAGCAACTCAGCTATTTTTCCAAAAGTCACACGAGGAGTGCTCACTAATAGTACGCTCGCCCTACTGAGGTCTTTTAGTTACAACGCTGCTTATAGATATAAAGAAAGCTCACATTTTATCCTCGAGATGAAGTATTCAGCACGTATCTAATACTATTAAATCTAATCAGCTTAATGCTCTTACATCGGCTATAAAATAGGCATTGTCGTACCATAAAGTACCATCTATAGTACATATTATACATCGGAATGTACCTATATACAGCAAAAAGTTCGACATAATCTTTCAGTAAAACAAAAACTTGCCTACTAATTGCTCTAAGCTCTAGGGCAGTGTTTCCAATTGGGGGTTCACGCACGGACCCCCGACTGGTTCATGACGTTGGAAGCTTCTATAACCATATTTAATTGCTGATATCGCAATGATGATACTGATTAACTTATTTGAATAAATAAGAGAATAAAATAAATTTCATTGAACCATTACATCTCTGCTACATCCCTATTTTTTTTTTTTTTAATATGAAAGTTTACTAAAGATAAAGTTGCCCATTAATGCCTTTTTATATTTTCACAGAAAGCGTTAGATATTTTGAATAAGGATGATTGCAGAATAAGATTACTTTAAATCAATGTAAACAGTCATTTTAGGAAAGTTTAAAATACAGTAGATTCATGAGAGTTAAGCGTGAATAATTTCTGCATGTGATTAGCAGTGATATCAAGTGTGTGGAATTATATATACTTTGCGTGTATTATTGCACTTTGATTCTACTGTATTAATTAAATACCAGGACTCTTGACGCAATTAACATCTACAAAAATACAGTTTATTCATTCAGCATATAATTTATGAAGTTGAGGCAATAATGATGTCAGGGGGGCCACGATTTTCAAGCCGTTTTCACTGGAGGGAGTTATACATTTGAGCAGTCCTAGAATATAACGCCTGATTGCTACGACATAATTTCCTGTTACAATTCCAGCATTCCAGAGTTCTAGAGTAAGGATAAATTCATATTATTTGGATGCGGGTATCAAATGTACACTATTACACAACAAAACCTATATTTTATCCAATGTTAGAATGCTTTTTTACCATACATCCTATATCATGAACAGACCTCTCCTATATCAGTATATAGTATAGGATGTATTGGAAAAAGTATTCTAACATTGAATAAAATGTAGGTTAATGATCGTGTCTGCAGCCCCGTGAAAAATCATCTCTTCGTCTGTACTTTGTCGATCTGCTACTGAATTTATACGTCGTTAACTGAGAGCAAACATATGTTCCGATGCATGGAAAAAGTGATAATATAAATATCAGATTTTATTCATGAAGGTACGGTTCTAAATTATTTTCTAAGGCTGAAATATTTTCCATACTGGCTGTATTCATATAATACTAAGTCATGAGAGCATTTTTTTGTGTCAGAGTTATATATTTATTCATTATAGCTAGCGCACTAGATTCTGGCACTTTTGTTTTTGCATTATATAAGAGTTGGAGCATGGTGCTTCGGAGCCAAAACATTTCAAAGAGCTTTGAAAGTATGAAATATGACGCTAATGCTCCATAAAAGTGACCTGGCGTGCAACTAAAATGGCCTGCGTGCGGGCCGCACTGACTTCAAACTCTCCATTGGCTATGTACGTGCGGGCGGCGTTCAAGTTCGTGTGCTGTGCCTGCTCGCTGTATCGCAGATTAAGTTAGGTTAGGTTAAGTTATGTAAGGCTAGGTTAGGTTAGGTAACGTTATGTTAGGTAACGTTAAGTAAGGTAAGGTTAGGTTACATTAGGTACAGTAACGTTAGGTAAGGTTAGGTTAGGCTAGATTAGGTTTGATAGTGCTAATTGTGGTGCTTCTTGTGGTTTTTGCGCGGCAAGAAAGCTTACTTGAACGCAGGCACAGTGACGAGCACGCACAGAATGGCGAGTTTGTTGCAAGTGCATCCGGGTCTGCCAAAAGGATAATGAAGAATGTTTAAACTAAATAATTTATTGGAGAACCATTTTAAAGTTTGTTGTGCTTCCAATTTCCAGTGACATAACACCACAAACGTCGCGACTTTGCGTCAATTTGATCAAGCCTAAAAACGCCGCGAGTAAAAATATCACAGAGGGCCGATTAAACGATCGTGACAGGCACTTGGAGGCAGACTTCGTAGTGCAGGTCGGGATCTTCGAGTATAAATGTGGCCACCGTAGAGATCTGTAAAGGAAATTTCCATTAATAGAATAAGCTAGTCGGGGCATGCAACTAAGAAGCTCGAGACTAAATTTTGGTTAGTTTCCTCTCTTAACGCCACTGTACTAGTTTGGATTCTGCCCAATTATAAATCAACTCAATGTTAGCCATGCTGAGCTGCCTCACTACAAATGCCTTTTTCTCAGAAAGAATGCAATGGAATCGTTCCAACTAATTGGAAAACTTTTCTATTATAAGTTGAAGAAAGGACAACGTTATTAAGCACGTTAAGAATAAAAATATATTTTTGTCCTATATCATGAGGAGTGAATGATCGTCCCGTATTTTTTATTTCTTAGGGCACCCAGTCACATGTTGCAATATTTCAAAAACTGAGTAGAATTATTGCATGATTCAAGTAATTACAGCAGGATCCTCTTCCAACATTTCGGCTCGACACAACTACATGTCTGAATCGCCATGTATATATTACATGTAGTGCAACCGTTGCTGGTGCCCGTGCTTGCGACACATCTGTCATAGATTCCACTCATTTTCGCGTCGGTGGCCTCCCTATAGCCCTTGCCTTTCGCATTATGGTAAACTCCGCTAACGGTGATACAAGAGACAATTGCTAAACGACGGAAGCCTTAGCGAAAATGGGTGATACTTAGGGGAAAGACGAGGCGAGATCACGGGCAACAGCAACGGTTGCCCTATACGCAATATGGACAGAACTGCTTACTCCGTTTGCCTAATAAGCCAGCGATAAATGTTTACCGCATTTGGCAAGTAAACTTACCGTAGGATATTCTTCCAAGACTTCGGCAGGATACGACCACACGGCTGCCTCGCCAGCGGTAATTGGGCACCCGACGTCGATGTACGCGCAACCGTCGCTGTCGAAACCTGGCCATGGCACTTCAGCGCCGCCGATGTTTGCGGTCACAGCAGCGATGATACTCGGGACATCGTGATCTGTTTACAGAGTAGAGAAAGTTCAGTGTATTACTGCCATACCTTACAGTTTACTGAACTGTTTTTACAGCGGTACGGTACAGCCTCCGAACTAAATGCCAGCCTACACAACGGCTGTACGATGATATGATGGTGACTTGCAGCGAAGCAATTGCTAACCAGCCAGCACACCCTATCTAAACAACTACGATTTTATTAAGTTCGATTGTTTTGCCACTGGGATGGTGTTTTTCCTTTTTTCTTGATACCGCTAGTGAGCCTCTGTTCAAGAAGATAATTCAACAACAGATATTTCAACCTCTAGCAACAGTTTCAGAAAGTTAAATTTGAGGACTGCTTCCAGGAAGTTCACTTTAAAGAAACTACTTCAACTATTCCATTGAAAATGTTTCACCATCACCATTTTTGTTGAACGATTACATTCTAAAATGTATTATGCTGCATTAAATACCGTACAAAGGACTTTGTGAGGGATTTTCAACATTTAACCATACTCTGTGGTCACGTTCAAGAAATAACAATTGGATATTTTTCCACGGCGTCAGCAGAATATGACTAAACAGCTGAGTCGCCTAATGTAGTTGTTAAACCCAATTACCTAATATGCTTGCCACAAGATGTTCTTCAAAATATCAGCAGGATGCGACCACATTGCTGATTAACGATTCATATTGTACACGAATAAGGTAGACAAAAGTTAAATCAATCCGGGGGAGAACTTAATAAAAGCGAACCAATATCCTGTAAAATCACATTTTTCAAGTCCAAAAACTGCCACTGTGTTTCAATGAATTTTGAAAAGTACATTGCTGATATGTCAGCTGCAAGTATTCGTGCATATTGAAGTCTCTACCAAAGGTTCATTATCTATTCAAGTACCAACTCATGCGAAATTCTTAGGTCCTAAAATTAGCAGTCCCTAGAGAACTGATCCAGTATACCTATATTGCCGACGATGCCTTTCTAAAATTGGAAGTACAATAGGGAATTATTCCTTGTTTAAAATTTTGCATAACGGCCAAGCGTAAAGAACAAGAGGAAGGACCATGGCGTGTGTACTACCGATTCATAGTTCTTCAAATACTTGATAAACTCAATATACGTCCCACGCCCTCCCCATTTGAAAAATCGGCCAGCAACTTGTGTCGGCGAACATATTTGCCTGCCGCACCCGGTGTCACAACTGAAACTTAGGAAAACTCATACAGATCTTGATCAATAGATATTTAAATAATTCTTTTGACAATTTAAGCCCTAGAGACACGAGTGTTTCAACTCTCACATGCAGAATCTAATTTTTGGAGACCCTCGAGGGGCTCTTGTATTCGTTAACTTAGCATCACCCTAAATGTAAAATATCATATTTGTGTATACTAGAGATGAGTCGGATGTCATTTTTTGGACATTCGTGGATGCGGATCTTTAAGCGTTGTGACATCCGCGGACACGGATGCAATTGCACATGTTACCATTTCGACATCTTCAAACGTAGATGCGGATGTTCAAAAGAGATGCGGATGTTCCTCGGATACAGATGCGGATACCTGCCCCACCACAAACACACGCCCCCTCTCACGACGGTAGTTTGTTCAACATTTGAGAAGAAAACTTAGGAGGCGCTTTGTTGACAGGGACAGCGCTTGCACACATTTCAATCCAAATTTGAGAATTTACAGTTTTCAACACTCTGGATGTGTTTAGTGTACAGTGATAAACCTGCACATTCGTGCCCCCTTTGCTGTGGATGAGCATCTTTAGCGGATTTTACAGTTCTAACATCCGCAAATGTAGATGCGGATGTCAAAAAAGGTGATAATGTTTCGCGGATGCGGATATTCACTATTATATACATATATAGTAAATGAACGTTATTAGGTAGTCATAGAGACATGATACACGCTCATGAAGAAAAGCTTGTCATCAGAGTTAGATTAGAAACAATAGTGGCTAATATTATCACTACATACTACACTTCATTCCGGCTCTTTATAATATAAATAAGCATATCTGGAGCTCGGTTATGGTGTCGTGCTTGGTCTTACCTGCGACGAAGGTTATGTTCGCAATGAGGGAGTCGCCCCGAGAGACAACGCAGGGCGGCACGTCGCAGCCATCAACGTCCAGAGTCACCGAAGTGGCCTCGGATCCTGCAGTTACAAAATTAAATTTGCTACTACCTATAAAAATAATAGATATCTTAGCTGGACCCTAAGCCGTTCATCCGTTACTCGTTAATTAAGGAAGTTAACACAGGCGTTAACAATTTACCTGTCAATTTCAAGTTGAAAATCATCAAAGTGCACGTTAACTTTTCTCAACTTCAGTCCGTTGACCAAAAAAAAAAATATTTTAGACGCTTGAAAGTTTATCCTAAAGAGGAGAGTCCTGACATATTTCAAGTCAGCCAGTTCTCCCTTAACCTTCACGAATAGTATTTCGTGCTGCCCTCAGTTCAGTACGCCTGTCAATCGGGGAGTGATGAAATTTCATCACCACGATGTTTTTAGCTACCGAAGAATTCAGGCAAATGTATCCAATTCAGTGCTTCGAATTGTGAAATATTTCAGTAAATACCGTATGCTCTTGCTCTATACGTGAATATTTGAAATGCGATGCACTTTAGAATAATACATAAAAATAAGTATCTGTTGAGAAAGTGAAGGAAGATATGTAGAGGAATAGGTTAAATGGTCTGTTGATCGTGCTTTCAAATTCTTTGTGATGTTTTCGGCCTCTTAATCGGCATTTTTTAGTTCATATCTTGAAACAATTTTTTACTGTAAATTTGTTATATAAAAATTTGTTGGTACTTAATGAATCATATTATAGTTCTGGTATAGTTCTGTAAGTGCTTTAAGTAGGTTTAGAGTATTAACTGGTTGTTGTTTCTTGATTAATAATTAACGTTAAAGGAATACCGTTTACTTCCGTCACACTTCTAAAGAGCTAACACATTAACCGTTACCAAAATTTTCTCCAAGAACAGATTAACGATAAACGAATGTAACTTTTCAATTACGGATGCCCATCACTGGCAGACAGTCACTCAAGATTTAGGGTAGGTAACGTTAGGTAAGGTTAGGTTAGGTTACGTTAGGTTAGGTTAGGTTAGGTAACGTTAGGTCCATAGAGGTTATAAATATCTACGCAAAAAATTCAATATATCGAAATTCTAAAGCCGTGCAAAATTAGTTTCTAAAATTCAGTCCGCACTCCCCAAAATTAACGAGTAACTGAAAAGATGAACTCTGTCCCGTATTTAACAGAGAATTGGCATAATAAATTGGTTTTTACCTGGGAGCTACTTTGTTTGTGTGTTTTTTTTTTCTGCAAGTTGACGTTATTTATAAAGTAAAAACTCGTTCCCAATCCAATACAAGATCATGTTTCAGTTCGAATATATTGATTATATTCTATTACAAAGAGTTTAAAGACAGTTCTGCTTCAAAGACTGATTAAATTTACCACAATCGACGAAGTCAGTAGCGAAGACTGCGGGGCATACAGCCAACAATACGATGAGTGCGAACTTCATCTTTGCCGAGGGCGTTGATTTCCAAAACCTGCAATAATTACAATGGCTTAAAAACACAAAAAAAATGGGGAACCGTGAGTGCCAAAAATAGAGCCGGCCGCATATTCATGACCCAGTAAGATATGCACGATTGCCCACCAAGAGACTCTACGGAAACACACGACAGGCACGCACACTCTTCCGAATATGACTATGCTTTCGTTGCAATACAACGATCAGTAATCGGATATACATTCGCTGTGAATAAATCATTTGAAAAGTGAAGGAAAAACTTATGTGGCTCACTCGCACTGAAATTCGATAACACCTATACAACCTCTCCATCCTCCAAAGAAAAACGAAAGGAAATCATAGCAAATTTACTGTACATATTAGAGATACATTGCATAAAAATAGTTCCAATGGTAAAATATTCATCTTCAAGTTATTTGCTAACACTATTTCATGTGCTTTCTAGGCGCTTCGTGAAAACAGCATTAGTTTCTGAAGTTTAAGGTCATAGACTACAACTTATGGTGTATCGAGTTACTAGTACAAAACCATACGACAGGCCTCCGGTAACTGTAAACCATAGGGAGCCAGCATTAGTTTCCGAAATTTAGTGTCATGTACACTTAGAACGGAAATAATACCTTTAGCACAAAATTGACTATATCTCATTTTTGCGACTTCAAAATTTCATGAAACTTTCACTTAAATCGTGACATCTTGTGGCAACACTGTTGAGTTTGTTTACATTTGCTGTCTCTCCGGATTGACAACTCTTGCATTTTTTTCTCATTTTGAGGTGAACGACAGTAAAAGCTTCTTGTATATTCTGCTAAAATGAGACGTGAAAAAGCTCTAACTAACGAGGAGAAAAAAATTACCATCAAAGAAACTCCTAAAAGCACCTCTCGTGATGTTATTGCCCGAAAAATAGGACGCGATGCTGACGCAGTGACATGATGCTCGAAGGACCCTTCACCACGGAAAAAAAAACATCAGATGCTAGACATTCAAAGACTGTTACTATAGAGACATATGAAATGTGGTTCGTCAGCTACGTAAAAGACCCGGGAAACAAGTAAATCAATTTTTACGGCTGCTGGGCTTCCTGAAGTACCTAAAACCACAAAAAATTGCATCTTTCGCTCCGTTGCTTCTATTAAATCCTCTCTGAAATTGCCTCCTCTGACCTCAAGACATAAAATTTTGAGGATGGAATGGGCAAAGAACTACATTAAGATCAACATGAATCTTGATCTTTTCACCGACGAAGGTTCTACCTGGAGGTGAGTGTCATCAACTCGTAAAACGTCAACAACAGGGAGGTGTTGTTATGGTATGGGCTGCTTTCACAGGAGATCGACTTGCAGGTCTTTTTAGAGTACCTGATGGCGTGAAAAGTACATCTGCATCATATTGTGACATGGTAAATGACGCTTTGGTGCCATGGTTGGATGGCATACCCCTTTCGTTGTTTCGAAACTTGATTTTTATGCTTGATAATGCGCCCTCTCACTCTGCCAGCACTACCACAGCATTTCTGGACTCTTTTGGATTCCATGGAGAGAAACTGATGGCTTGGCCACCTTGCTCACCTGATCTAGACCCAATTGAAAACTTCTGGGCCCTTCTGAAAAGGGAAATTTACGTCGATGAAAGGCGGTACAACTCAAAAGTTGTCTTGTGGGATGCGGTTGCTGCAGCAGCAAGGGCAGTTCCAGCTTCTGCAATAAAGAAACTAATGGGCTGCATGGAGTCAACGATTACTGAAGTTATTAAACGTCATGGGGTTATGTTGACGAACAAGACTTTTTTCAGTCATTGTAACGACGATCTGTCTGTTTGATTAATGATTTCTTGTTTAATACATGTTTTTCTCCTTGGTGTCGTTCATTTTTGCTCCTTTGATGGTATAAAATTGTAAATATATTGCTTTTTTTTAGTCAAAAAGCTATTACGGCCGCTCAATGAAATTGGTAAAATTGACATAAAAACATTATTTTTCAAGAACCAGCGCGATTAGTCTTTTGAAAAATTACAGACACTATAAGCATCATAAGTTTAACTTTCTGTTTTATAGCCAAATAGTCAAAATGGGGTTGATTCTGCGATAACGCTATTAATTTATTAATATCGTAGCAAAATAGCGTCACAAATGTATCATGGTGTATCGAGTCACTGGTACAAAACCATACGACAGACCTCCGGTAACTGTAAGCCATACTGAAAAAGATACTAAATACATCTACCGGGAAATAGAACCCTACTGTTGTAGTACAACTCACCGAGTTAGAGTTTCAGATCCTCACCAATGAGAAATGAAACTCAAACAACTACTTATTAAGTGTGATGGTACAAGTTATTGATTTACAGATACTGAGTAATGCTGAAATTAGTAGCAAATACCAATATCAACTCACTTCTTTAATACGAACCACCGAGTGGTAGATTCAGATACTGACCATTTGTAAATGGTAGAGTCTCAACAGTCTTGTAAGGAACCTCCTACCATAGTTGTACAGGTATTCAAGTTTCAGACACTTGTCATACAATTTAAGAATTTAAGCAACGTGCCTAGTTTTTACGATATTGTAAGAGTCCCAGGTACTTACCAAAGAATAATATTACCAGTTCGTGAAGAGATATGGTCTGACATTGCTAAACCGCAACTCTTTTTATACAGAGCGGCTAGTCACAACAGCTGACATGGTTCTCACTTCGAGCTCATCTCGCACGTGTGATAAAAACTACAGAATCCTTTATTTCTAACATGATTGCATTTTCCCACCGTTTGGTTCGAGCCTTTTGATATAGTCATTGCAGTTCAGCGATGCATAATTTTGCCACCTACTGTGAGAATTTAGCAGTTTTGTAATTGCTATAAGGAAATTGTTGCTAAAAACTAGAATAACATTGATTGTATTTCAAGAGCAATTAGTTCTATAATAGATTGCAAAGTGAAGTGTTTTCTATAAATTGTTGCACAAGAATGTATAACCTATCAATATTTTAAATGCTTTTATCTCAGTGGTGGAAAAATCCACAACTCTAAA
>LQNS02278076.1:12374156-12388129 GCA_001587735.2 Parhyale hawaiensis | reverse complement strand
AAAGAGGTATTGTGAGAATTATCTGTCGTCTCTCAATGACTTGATAACGGGAACAGTAGCTTCTATGAGAGTAGCCTATAATTGAAGGACTAATGTGAAAAAGGTGGTAATTAACAAGGTAAATTTCATAGAAACATAATGTGGTTCTAAATAAAGTTGCCGCACGAGTACAACTAGTACGGTGTATGATGTCCGTAGTTTCTGGTAGTTTTTAGCGCTAGGGATGGTCAGGAAAAGGGTAATGACGAGCTTTGGCAGTGTAAGCCTGCCTGTAGTGCTTCATTAATAAATCGTTTTCATAAGCTGTACTTGGTGTAATTTAATCAAATTTTACTTACGATTAGATTAAACAAAAGAAATTAGCTGAACCTTACTTTGTTAGGAGGAACAATAACAGTGTATTAAGATAATTAAACATGGAAGCAAGGTTCGCCCATCCAAAGTAAGTAACAACCGCACGAAGGAACACAGCTCAGGAGAACAAGTGCGGAAACATTAGAAAAACAAAACCAAGATTATCGGTAGAAGTACAGAGCAAGTTCGTTGAATGAATATGTAAATATAATCAGTCTTTTAGTAATATTTACTTCTCCAAATCACGAGCCTACGCTTGTCTAAGATTATCCACCAATAAGTACGATAAGAAATGCCGACGGAAAATCCATTTTTTTTGCAACGCTTGAAGAAAATATTACTTCTCAACGAGATAGCGTAGCTATAGGGATTCTTGAAGTTTACACCCGTGAAACACTTCAGACTATTTTCGTAACTTTTGTATTAAATTTTGATTGGTGAAGCAGACTACCAGACCTTCGTGTCACGGGACTACACGACAGCTACCAGTCACAATTCTACATGGTAAAAGCCCAGCTAGTTAATTAATTTATATATATATATATATAGAACCCATAAATAATAACCCCCAAATCTCCTATAACCGCCCGAAAATACCGAACCGCACGTTTGAAGCGCCATTCGTGTACTGAAATCAATTATGAGTTCAGGTGCCATGTGAGTATAGGTGGCTGATAACGTATACGGATTGGCCTGAGCTTGGCTTGAACTGAACGAAGATTCACCAACACCTTGCTATATGCTATCATTTATGCTATATGATAAAAAGTATTCGAAGCTTTGAATGGCTATATGATAAAACGTATACGAATTGTCCTAAGGTATAAAGAACATGTCTCACAGATGCGACCAACAATTTTCATTATAAAAAATAATATCTGTTCTGTTCTCAACATCCCTAATGTGCATGTTGACGTTGAGAAGCGCTCAACAGTTTTTAAATTGCATCGCTTCTCAATAATACTTCTTTGTAATTACTAGATTCCATTTCTGATGATGTATTAAAAAAACGTTCAAAAAATATGTCTTGCAATTTTATGAGCTTCTGTTTTTATGTTTGCCCGAGAAGTTATGCTCAACTTCTAGTGGCTATGAAGATATATCATTGTAATTGTTACTCATGTACCAAACGATGTATCAATGTATCTGTGTGTAACAAACCTATCAAATCTGAACAGTGTTGCAGCTTTGGCTATCTAGAAACGATAAATATGGGCAATGTTTGCACAGCATAGACGACACGATTGACCACTGTGCCATTAAATTCATTTTATGTCGTTAATGGCGTCTTACCAAAAAGGTATTTCAAGCTGCATTAAGGGTTTAGATGCCTTAACGAATGGATACATGCAATGAACGTTCGTAAAACATACAAAACATTTTTCACGCCTGTTTCATTAAAGTAGAAGTAATGGCCTATGAATCATGATATTTTTACGAACCGGTTTGAAGCCATAAAAAATTCATTAGTGAATGACGACAATGCACGTTTATAATGTCTACAAACCATTAGTATAAACGTTACTGATGCATCATAACATCAAGCCATTAGGTGCCATGACATTATAATTGCATGTCACGAGTTTATAACATTGAAAAATATCAACTGGACATCACTACGGTTACACTCGAGTTTTAAATAACGATATCTAAAAACAGGTTTTATGAAAATTTCGAACTTACTGCCTAGTGACAGCGTTAACGAGGCGCGATGATCTTTTCCGCCCTAATGTTGGGCATTAATATTATGTTGGGGGTTACCGAGAGTGTGATTTCTCTCCCTTAGAAATTATTAGTTCAAAATCGCTGACCTCAGCAGTCAGACTCAATCATGGGAACGAATGATGGCAAAAAGCAGAAAAAAAAAACGTGGTTCGAAGTTGCAATACACGTCGCTTTTTTTCTTTTGACAAAAATCAGCTAGTTTCTGGAACACGAGACGCAAGATATTCTCCAGAGATGTGACTTTGATAGTAACATATTTCCCAGAATTTTTTTTTAGGCGATGTTAAGCAGTAAAAGTTTCGAAATGATAGAAATCAGAAAGACAAGAACGAGAGTTTGCAGTCCATCTCACAGTCTGAATCACGGGTGGGCAAACTACGGTCGCGAGCCACATCTAGCCCACTAGTCTTTTTAATCCGGCCCGCCGAAGATTTTGGGTACTTCGACATATATATTAACCCATTTTAAAAGCTTATTATAGGATTTATTCTAAATTAAATCTTGCAGCAAAATTTATTTATTTTAATACACTGCACACTGTTCATACAAGAAAGTGGATGCAAGTTTTATCACTGTAATTCTATTTCTGCTTTTGTTTGATATGTATACATTCCTGCTCGTCGGGCCCGTCTGTTCTTATCTGTCCATGTGGACCCCGAGTCAAAAGTTTGCGCAACCTTCGTCTAAATTTACATGCTTCATAAATACAAGCTAATCAGCATTTAAATTCACTTTCCTTCTCATGAAGTACATGCAGAGAGAACTTGGCGATCAAGGCAGCCCCGAGAAATTCAGGGAGGAAAAAAATGAGATTCATTTAAGCGTAGTTGAATATATGCATATACCCAAAGAATTCTTTTTTATGTACAATAAAATTGTTGCCGTACGAGGAAAAACGTTTCATCTTGGGAAAATGCAGGCTGGAGCAATGAGTGGTCGACTGGTCTTATTATAAGCCTTCCAGCATTATATTTATTCTATTCAAAGAGCATCATGAAACTTTTAAATTTTGTGCATGTAGAGCCCAGTAAAAAAGTGTACAGAATATCCATTCACTGTAATGAACGCTGGTACGCACTCAGGGTGGGGGTAAAAGCGTTTCAGTGTATTGGCGATCCTCACGCAGTGATCAATTTTTGAGCACATTCTGCGAAGCCGAAAACATTACACATTGTTTTAAAAGCACAAATTTTCCCGTGATCAGAATTGCTACACTTAAAAGACAGAGAAATTATTGTCCTAGTTGCACTAATCAACAGGCTGCTACTTTCCGTTCCTCCAAGCAGCATGAAAATCTTTAGTTACAGCAGCCAACCTTAAACATCGAATACAGAACAGATTTTGTTTATTTTTCTACCGATCGATTTTGTCCAAAACACACAAAAAAAATTCCTCATATTTAAATGGACAGCGCCCGTGTGCTGAAAATGCAAGGAAATATCTCTGGATTTTCAGTGATTAAGATTCATTTACCGTATCACAATAAAATCTTTTCATTCTTCAACCGATCAACCTTTCAATGCCGAAGACAGCGTTTTTTCTTCCACTAATGAACAGTTTTATACCGAGAACACAGGATTTTTTTTCACTCGACTGATTAACCTTCCTTTGCTGAAACTATACAGCCTTTACTGCACTGCCCTTATTAGCGGGCTCTACTGCTGCAATTAATTTCGAATGACGGGTCATTCATAAAATCAGCAGTGTGGGTTAATTTTTCATATAGTCGAAAATTTGATTCAAAACTTTCCTTGGCTACTTTATTCATAATTTTATTATATTACGTGCTTAATGTAGTGTAGTAGCTAATTTTCCCGTGATATTCAATTTGCAAAAGAAGCAGTTTATTATAGAAAACTTTACGATATTGTGCAAAAATGGTTCGAAAGCGTTCTTTGCCAACTTCTTCTAAAAGTTCATTACATTATGAACTTCGCTGTGGCCGGCTCTCCAGAGGCGGCCACTTTAAACTGTTCGTGAACGTTTTATTTAAGAACTTGCAACTTCGCCGTCGAAAAATTTAGGCTGCAGGTCGACTGTAACCCCAGGAAAACGGGAGGACTCGCCGGGACTAAAAGAAAACTTAACCGTGATCGCATGTCGGCGAATGACGCCACATCGACAAGTCAAAGTACTTCAGGGTGGGACCCCAGGCTTCGATGGTTGTGTTCTTAATCCTAACCAAATACATGAGTGTTATATTCATGACGCGAGAGAAACCATATAAGAACAGTTATTGCTCGAACTTTCTGTACTTGACGACAATAATTTTAAATGTTGTTCATAGGGGCAGCTTAAGTAGCTGGCCAGTTAGGAGCTGGAACTTGAATGGGCTAACACGAAAAATATGGCGATACGTTAAAAAATGTTTTGTGAAGAGGTGAGGATCAGCGTCAACTGAATAAATAAGGCTTCACTTCAAAGAAGCAAAATCATAGCGCAATACCGCCCAGATATTGCCTCTATCATGCTGTGAATGCCTCCACCAGCCTCCAATGCAATTTTCTATCAATAATTATGTTTATTGTTCAGTAAGTATATGTGTTCTCCTCATTTATTTATGTGATGAAGGGCTTGAAGTTTGCCACTGTCAACTTTTTTATCGATAGTAATTAAAATGTTCATAGGCTGTTCAGCTGCACCGCTCGTCGATGTGACGTCATTGATAATGTAAATTTTCGATGCTGGGTTACTTCATACGCAGCACCACGGTCATCCGGCCTGACGTTGAATTTAGTTAGTTAATCACCAAAGAGCCGCCTCCCTCCCATACTTCCGCGGTGAAATGATGAGATTTACACACTAGATACATTGGCTCTCAAGATGCTATTACTTCAGCCAAGGAGGTTATGTTTCGGTCAAGATTGACTGTTTGTCACGAAGTTTTTCAAAAGTTATGGCTGGATCTTGGCGAAATTTGCAGGGATTGTTAGGCATGTTAGGAGGACCCCCATCATTAACTGTTGGTGAAGATCCCCTCAGCCGTTGGTTAGTTTGTCTGTTTTTTTTCTTTTCAGTAGCATAACTGAAAAAGTAATGAACCGATTTTTTATTAAACTCCCAGGAATTGCCGGGGGTTATTACTAGGAATAAATAACAACATTTTGGTTTTGATCTGTCAGTTCGTTTTTTTATGTTTTTGTAGCATAACTCAAAAGTTAAGAACAGATTTTCATGAAATTTGAGGGAATTGTTGAAGATGTTAAGTGACGCTAGTGACAAAATTTTAGTGATGATCGGTTTGCCTTTTTGTGTGGTTGACTAATGTTTGTCAAAATGTTTGACAGAAGTATAGGGCTAACTTAAAATTTTATGAATGGATCTTTAATCAGTTTGCAAGATGTGTTGAAATGCTAAAAAGCACAAATAAAAAAAAATTGCGATGATTGTCTTGTCCGTTTGTGCATTTGACTAAGGTTTGTCAGAACATAACTTGAAACGTTACCAACGGACCAACGGATCGCCAAGAAAATAATGGACGTTGTTATTACGATGAAAAGGCATAAATGACCAAATTTTGATAATGATGATAAAGAAGAAAGCCAGATTTCACGACCAATTTATATTTTACAGTAACACTGCCTAGCTTGGCGGAGGTATGAGTTCTCAGAGTGCTCTAGTTATAAATATTTTAGCCGTCGACCGTTCTGGTGACTTGTGATTTACATATTTATGGAGAACAAAACAACCGACAAGTGTCCAGAATGGCAAGCTTGTGATAATCAGATTTTCAAAGCAGCATGGACGTACAGTATCTATACAGTCAGGATGATCGGGAGTAGAAACGAAAGTTAAATTGTGTCCATATTTTTGTAAGGACAAAGAAATGAGGAACACATAGAAAATACTGAAGGCATATACTGATGCCTATCTAAAATAATTGGGAGGAATAGAGAAAGAGTTGGGGCATGTACTTAGGCACAGAAAGAAAGGTAAGCATACTCGAGTACAGAAAGAAACGATTGCTTATACTGAAACAAGGGAGGCATGTATAGAAACAAAGGATTGCATGTATACCGGGGGTCTGAAAAAAAATTAAGGGGATGCTGCAGCTAAACTTAGGTTAATATGAAGATTTGAGAACCATGTCACTTAAATTTAGGACAATAGCATTCAAATAACCCCTTGCACGCCTGTTTCATCTTATAGCTGAAGTGAATAGCAGGTGCATTAATTCATGCCACCGAACTGCATTGGACCTCTTCCTTTGACACTTTCATTGTCTTTCATTTCAGAGAAATTAAACGTATCTACGATACGAATCCAGTTCATTAAAGTTATGTGTAAAGAAGAGTTCACATTGAGGGCTGTGCAGCGCGTGGTAAAGCGTGAGGGCATCTTAATCTTGGGATTTTTCCCACGACGTCGCCAGTTACCTTAATCTTAAGATTTTGGAAAACGATCGAGGCACAAATGAAATCATGAATAGATACTATATATGTATAAAAGTTGTTATTTAAAATGTACGTGCGATTATGGCAAACACCAATGGAAACCAATCGCAGTGGCACAGTAGAATGACTCGACTGATGTCAATTCATTACTAACAAATGAGAACTTAGTTTTAATTTGTGCATTAGAGAGCAAAAATAGATAGCGGTCTCCATTTAATTTCCAATATAATCGAGATTTTTTAACCCTACGGTCAGTAGTATCGCGATTAAAATATGCTGGTAGCGAACTGGTATATTGACTGCAGTACGCACAGTGACCATGATTGGTTTTATCGGTGGCTTATTGAAGTATTTATCAAAAGTATAGCTGACGTATGGGTTGTTGCATGCATGTACATTATTAAAACCGGAAAAATACCAGCTGTTTTTAATAACAGTCAAAAATTGTTAATGAAGTGCTAAGATGTTGGGAAAATCCCAAAGAAAGGCCTAACTTGTGCTTCGCCACGCGCTGCACAGCCCTCAATGTGAACTGGGCTTTAGAGAGAAGCTTCAACCTATGGCGAAGATGGTTCAGCTGACGACTGAGCAACGAGCTTTTGTGAAGATAATATTCCACGAAACAAGGACTTTCAAAGCAACACAGGATGCTTTTTTTTAGAAGAAATTCAGAGAGAGTCACCTTCAAAGAAGACAATCTGGACTAACGTCAATAAGTATAAAACCATGGAAGAGTCTAAACATGAACAAAGGTCACTCAGGACGGCAGAGGACAGCTAGATCTGCAGGAAACATTGAAGCTGTGAGGTAGTAGCTGGCCTATCGTCCAAGAGAGACAAGTGCAAGATGAAAGGAATGGCGTTGGGTTGTCTCCAGCTACTTTCAACCGAATCACTCGTTTGGATTTGCATTTCCATCATTACCGCACCCGCGTTCGACACGAACTTCTGCCTCCTGATTTTCAAAGACGTCAACACTTCGCGGAGTGGCTTCTGGGGCGATGTCGCAGATACTCTCGATTCTTACGCAATTTGTTTATTGGTGATGAAGCCGGCTTTGCCATGAATGGGAAAGTGAACACCCGCAACGTCTTGGAGTATGCTTCTAGAGGGGAACCCCCGGAATTCAACTTCGATCAGAGAATGAACCGGGAAAAAGTGACAGTTTTGATTGGAATCTGTGACAACGGAGTACTCATTGGACTTTTTTTCTTCGATGCGAACGTGACGGCCTAGGCATATCTGCAGATGATCCAGAAGCAGGTCGTTCCCCAGATGGAGATGTACTTCCAGCGACAGCGAAATGGACTGTTCCGCTATGTTTGGTGGGCACAGGACGGGGCCCAGCTCACCGTCTAATCGTTGTCCAAAATCTTCGGAAAGAACTTGCTATGAGCGTGTGGTAGCTGTGTATCATCCCGTTGAATGGCCCCCTATCTTAAAAGCGAGTGTACACCAAGGGTCCACGCCCCCACAAACCCTGAAAAAATTGCGGGATCATATTCGCAGAGAATTGGATATCCTCAGGAATAATCCCGACGTAATCAGGAGAATGGAGTTGGTGAGATGCGCTGGCGTTGTGGATAGAGGAGATGGTCATGTCGAATCGGTTGGCGCTTAGGTGATGTTGGAAATTAGCAGCCCTTGGTTATGTCATAAAATATGTTTTTGTACCATGTTTGTATCATGTTTTATAAATTATGATGTTGACGGTGTGATAAGTGCTTTCCAGTTTTTTTACATTCGAAGTGAACCAACGACGTTTTAGCACCCCAACATTTAGGTTAAGGTACTCAATCATGCAAAGGTCTGGACAATTAATCTTGGTGTCATTTTAAAGTTCGTTATCTCTGCTTCAAACTGACACCTTGACAATGGGAGGGGCTTATATTGAAAGAAAGGCAGGCTTATGCAGACTAATTGGCACTTTTGAAAACAAAACTTTATGCTATAATAAGAGAGCTGTCAGTTCGTTCGTCAGTCCATCTGTCCGACGCATTCCAAAACCGTATCCAGGAAACGAACTTGGGAACGGGCTATTAATTACTATAGTACTTGGCTCTGGACATTTTGAACTTCATGGCCTTTGTGCACTGGGTGGACTTATAGAACTTAGAGAACTTTGTTAACTTAGTGGACTTAGTGAACTTTGTAGACTTGGTGGACTTAGCAAAATTGGAAACTTTTTTGATCTGATGGTAGGATGCATTAAAATCTATATTTTCATTACTAATTCAACAAAAGGGTTGGTGGCGGTCAAGTAGAAATTAACAACAAATATCCAATACAGACAATAAAAATTCATTCAATGAAATTGTATCAGTTTAAGTTTACCCTTTCAACTTTCCCTGCACACAAGATATTCGATCACATGCAATGCTTTGGACTTCTGCTATGTAAAAATTTTGTCACTTCATGTATCTTTCATTACTCTGTAATTACCGAATTCGTCGGATTTATCAGTAATTTTGAATGTCTGTCATCCTGCAGCTACCACTTTGTACCCGACTGAACTCTAAGCATGCGCTGCAGGGTCGTCCCTTTGTTACCTACCGAAAAGAGGCCATGTTTCTGTCGAGCTTGTGAGTTTGTCAGTCTGTTTATCTGTCTGTAACCCAAATAACTCAAAAAGTTATGGACTGATCTTTACAAAACTTACAAGGATTGTTAGCTACATTAGGAGGAACAGATGTTTAAGTTGTGGCGAAGATCCGTCCATCTCTTTGTTTGTCTGCCTCTTTTTTTCTTAATGCCATAATTCAACAAGTTACGGACCGATTTTTATGAAACACACATCACTGTTAGATATATTACGAAGAGTAAATGACCAGATTTTGGGATGATCTGTTCGTTAGTTTGCCTTAGTGTTTGATTTTATGTTAGTTAGTAAAATAACTAAAACAGTTTTGAACGGATCATAGTGAATTTACAGGAATTGCTAGACATGTTAAAAAAACATAAATGACCAAGTTTTGGTGATGCTCGGTTTGTTCGTGTGTGTGTTTGACTAATGGTGGTCACAATGTTTGTCAGAAGTATAACTCGTGAACTTACAGACGGATTGTCAAGAAAATTACAGAACTTTTTATTGCTGCCAAGCGGCACAAATCATCAGATTTTGATGCTGATAAAGAGGAAATAATAGGTTCAGAACAAAAAAAAAATTCGTTATTGTTTTTTTGTCTTGTTTGGTGGAGATATGCGCTTTCAGAATGCTCTAGTTCCGTACTGAACTCTAAGCATGCGCTGCAGGCTTTTCCCTATAACTCAAGAAGCATACTTAAAGTAAAATTTATTAATTTTAGAACTGCTTGTGCCCTCATCGATTTGCTCTGTCAAACACATGGTGTAGTTAGAGGTGGGTTCCTCGCACACATCGTAGTAGGGCACCGGGCACCACATGCAGCTCAGTCAAAGACTAGACAGGCCGACGGTTTGCGGATTTTTATTCATCCCAAAACGTTAAATTATATATTCTGTCTACTTTCTGTTTATTATTTATAAACGTGTGGTATATTTTTAGCGTGCAACGAATGATGCTCTGGGAATTATAACTAATAGTTAAAATAATTGATTGTAAGTGCTATTCCCGCACTATGTAATTACAATAATTAGTCGTACTTTGCGTCACACGGCAAAGTTACGATTGCACATTTTCAGTTAGCGTAAAAGCTTTCATACAACATGCATTCATATTGTACATTACGTCTCACGCTTGGTAATTTTTAAATGCATATATAGTTTTTTTTAGTTACATCACACACTTGGTCATTAAATGTATCTAGGTATGTGATTTTTATCTTACATCATCCGTGTGATTATTAGGTATATGGAATGTTTTTCTGCCTCACACTTACAGTGCCTAGACATAAGTATTGGCACAACTCTATTTTTTTATGCATTGTAAATAAATAAAAAAATAGGAACTGCTTTAGGATAATTAATACAGGAAGTTTACATAACATACATATATAATAGACTATTTCAACAGAACAGTCAAACGTGCACTTATAACAAGAAAATTTAACACAAGGTAAAGTAATGAGGGACAAAAGTATTTGACTAAAATAAATAAGACGTTGAATCTTTGACATTTATAAGTTTAATTCGAATAAATTAGTTTGGAAATCATTCTATAACGTTCACGAAACGTTTCGAAACAAATGCAATGTAAACAAGCCACAGCAGGCGCAATCATTACCTCTCTAGACTTCGTTGAAGTCGCGCACGCTCTCACTACAATGCCCAAAGTTAAAGTAATCCCTGAAGCTACTCGTAAACGCATAATTCAACTTCATAGTGAGGGATTAACTTATAGAGTAATAGCAGGACGTGTCAATATTCCTTTTCAACGGTTGGAGCAATAGTCCGCAAGCATCAAGCGACTGGGGCGGTCTCCAGCCTGCCAAGAGCTGGAGCTCCGCGTAAGATCATGGGTCATCCTCGGCGCTACATGCTACGTAAGGTGACTAATGACCCCATGACAACTCGTGCTAACCTTCAGTGTGAACTGGCGTCTCAGGGACTGCATGTCAGCAAGAAAACTATTGTTAGGGAATTGAACCGTACTGGCAGTCATTCTTATACTCCTCGCAAAACTTCTATTCCTACAGCAAAACATGTCAAGAGCTGCTTAACATTTGCTAAAGACCACATGGACAAAGGAAATGAGCTTTGGGACGGGGTTATATGGTCTGACGAAGCTCGGCATGTATGGAGGAAACATGATACTGCCAATGACCCCAAGAACACCATCAACACCGTGAAGCATGGAGAGGGCAGCATCATGGTGTGGGGTTGCTTTACTGCCCATGGTGTTGGGGATCTCCATATCATTGATGGCAAGTTGAATAGTTTCATGTACAGTGAGATATTAGAGAAGAAGATGTTTCCAAGTGCCAAAAAATTCTACGGACGGCGCAGGTGGACCTTTCAACAAGACAACGACCCCAAGCATACTGCGAATTTAACGAAAGAATGATTTCGAAAGAAAAAATTAAATATTCTTCCATGGCCTAGCCAATCACCGGACCTTAATCCAATAGAAAATTTGTGGCGTCTTTTTAAATCTGGTGTCCACAAACGGTGTCCCAAAAACCTTATACAATTGAAAGTTATCTGCATGGAAGAATGGAAAAAATACGATCAGGTGAATGTGAAAAGTTAATTTCTAACTATAACAATCGTCTCCATGCTGTTATTGCCAATAAAGGTCACGCCACCAAGTACTAATGTCATAATTTTTTTGGTCAAATACTTTGTCCCTCATTACTTATGCTTGTGTTACATTTTCTTGTTATAAGTGCACATTTGCCTGTTCTGTATTAATTATCCTAAAGCAGTCCCTAAATTTTTAAAGAAACATAAAAAATAGAGTTGTGCAAATACTTATGTCTAGGCACTGTATGTTCACAAATGTGAACAACTTCATACAGTCATTAGAAAACCTCCAAGAAAAGCAACTCACTATATATTAAAAAAATTTTTCACTGTTTTGAAGTAACGTACGTGACACGAGGTGTGCAACTGCGCATTTCTTCATTTGGCACTTGTACGACTTGATGAAGAACCTTGCGCATATTTCTCTCACATGGACCCGGGGAAAAGTTATTGACAAAAAATTCAGCTTCTGATGCTCACAGGGCACAAATTATTACTTTCTACAAGACGGTTGCACTAAATTACGACAACTGAGGAAAGGCATGAGTAATTTATAGCTAGACTGCTCTAGGCAGAGCTGTTACTAGGGTTGAAAATAATGAAAATTCTCCCGCCTTGATGAGAACTGGTAGATCAAAGAAAACGCCCAGGTGCAATTGCAGCCTTATAAAATTTCCTGTCGACGGATCTTCTACTACTTCTAGATAAAAGATTCAAATTTATTTGCAGATAAAAACTATGACGTACTCGTAACGAGAGTATCAGAGAATTTCAGGGTGTCTAGGCAAAGCATTTAAATATTTTTGTGCTAATTTAGAGATCGTAATACATGTTAGGCGTGATACCTGCTGGTTTTCTGATCCTTTTCATATCCGGATAATTTGCATTGCTTTCATATTTAGTGATATGTGAGTTTCATACAACCCATACCGTTGCTAATTTACCTTTCTTCAATAATATAAGTTGCACCTTTTGGACAGCAGAAACTGACGCTTTGCCCGTTTTGTAGAGTACAATGTGCGGTAAATTCTAGACGACAAGAGTGAACGTAAACTATCACCCTTACGTCATAGGCAGTTTAATAACAAGCAATCCATAATTCTCATGGAAGGCCTTTAAAATGATAATGCTTACCGAGGTAAATTTTCAAAGATGGTCTGAAAATTCTGCTAATGAATGAATACCTTACTTAACATGTTTCATTATTAAATGTGTGCATATTGTAGCTAGCGAGACGCCTTCGGTAGTAATTGCCCCTGGATTTGTGCATTACGTCGTTAAATTGACGTATTTTTAAACTTTACGTAACACCTTTGATAAAACAGGGCAACAAATTTTTCTTTTTTCTTGTTGCCGCAAATTTAAGACCTCCTTCTAAGTCACTATTGGACGTTGCTTACAGATGTGGAAGTGGAATTTTGCTGGCAAGTTAGTGGTTTTAGATACTCTTAATTATTTTATTAGATAGTCATACTTATTTTTCGATACTCTTATTTAACATCCTCGTAGCAAAAGCAATGTACTCGTCTGTAGGAGCTCCCAGTAGACGTTCCGCAGGAAGCGCACTGATGAAGTACAAGACACATCGTGTGATTACTTGAGAATGGGACATGATAGACAAAAAAACGGTCGCCAGATTTCGAATCACAAAGTAGAATTTTCGAAAATACAGTTTGAAGAATTTCATCAAAAAAATGGTTTGTTCCATACCGTAATTTTTCAAACTCGTACATTTTCACTTTAGATCAAGTGTTTCGAATTCTATCAGTTCGCTACGCTGTCACATTCTCCATCGCAAACGGTAAAAAGGCAACACTTGTAGTTGAAAAAAAAAACGTACTGTATATCCCCTCGTTTCATATTACCGCGTAAGAAAGCATTGCGCAGTCAAGAGAAAAATTAGTCTCAAGCACACTTTTATCAAGTTATTGTAATAGAATTCCCCCGATCATTTCATCGCTCCTGATCACTTCAATATTCGAGGAGAATATTACATTGATTCGTTTTCACTGCACAGAGCAGGCTAGTGTTTGGCATATCAACATTCAGAAAGGATTTTCTCGTGAGAGAGAAAGGAAAAGAGAGGACTTTTCTCGTCGGGATCCGAGCACTACACGATACCTCGAGGCCATGACTGATGGAGTCAACAGAGGCCTGCAGAGCCTGATTATTGGTATTCGATCTCAGAGGTAACAGGAGAACAGCTTATAGATTCTTGCTATTGAACCTATGCTGGCTTAGAGTTGCTTTCCTGAGGCTCCTGGCAATGACACGTTGGGTTAGAAATTGGGTACTGTCTTGTGTTAGTAGCATCGATTTTTGATATTTAATCTGAGCTGGT
>LQNS02278076.1:12323773-12345422 GCA_001587735.2 Parhyale hawaiensis | reverse complement strand
TCTATACTAGTGACATGTTTTCTTCACTTGAAAACACGATGATCAACTATGCCGACGATTCAACTTTGATAGCTGTTATACCTGCTCCTCGCCTGCGTGATGCTGTCGCTCAGTCTCTGAAAAGGCATTTGTCGCGCATTAGTGCATGGTGCTCGGCCTGAGGTATGAAGCTGAATGCCAGTAAGACCAAGTCGATGATTGTCAGTCGGTCTCACACTTTTACCGCAGCATCCTCAACTGGAGATTGGTGACACTTTGCTTCAGGAGTCTAGCCCATTGGAGATTCTAGGTGTTGTCTTTGATGGGAAACTCACTTTTGAGCCGCATATTAGAAGGTTGGTGTCTTGTGCTTCCACTAAGATTGGGTTCCTGCGTAAGGTGAATTCTGTGTTTGGTGACAGTCAGGTTGTCCGCAGATGTTTTTATGTTTTTTTGCTGCCTGTGTTACAGTATTGCTCAATGATCTGGGCTTCAGCTGCTGCTACCCACTTACGTCTGTTGGACCGACTTGTTACTTCAGCCAGCAGGCTGTGTGCTGATAATGATCTCGTGAACCTGTCCCACAGGAGAAGAGTAGCTGAGCTATGTATGTTTTATAAGGTGTACAATAATGAGAGGCATTGGTTGTATTCGTCTCTCCCTGCCCTCAAGGTTTTTGGGAGCGAGACTCGCGCTGCGTGCGGAGCGCACTCTTTCACTTTGGAGGCGGTCATATGTCGAACTAATCAGTTCTGTCGGTGCTTCGTGCCCTGGTCGGCTAATATTTGGATTTTGTTGCCTGCATCGGCTTTTGGTCGTGTTGGCCTGCAGGCTTTTAAGTCGGCTGTTAATGTTTTTTTTTGCTGGATTTCCTTTAGCAGCGTTTTGGGCTTCCCGTTGTTGCAAATGCTTGATTTGGGTTGTATTACCCGTTCGTGGGAGCTCAAGCGTGAAGTTTTAATAATAATAATAACTGCATACTGATTTAGAGACGAAACTGCATGTTTGATAATTTGAACTTTAACCGAAACGAACTCCTATAATATTGTAATCAAAGCAATATAGTAAATTCTTGGAAGCTAGTAACATATTCTGAACAATAAATACTATAATGATAAACATATATACTCTTTGACGAAGCCATAAAAGAGAGCCTTCATGATATTAATATTACTACCTATGAGAATTTACACGATATTATTTTAGTACACGAAAAAAATCTACTATGATCCAAGTAGGCTTTCACACCATACTGCCGGTCAGGGGCCAGGCACATGCTGGGCCCGTCCCGTACCCTGCCTGGTGCATTCGCATGTTCGGTCCGGTCACGAGCCGTGCTCGCATCAGTTCCTTACGTTATATCCCAAACTACTTTCTATGAAAAGCTGACATTGTATATTATACATTTCCTATGAAATATATAACCACCTACAGCACATTACCTACTACATTAATTTTGAGCATATATTCTGCAATATTTGTTTGGATGATATTTTGAACAAGCTGTATGTCAATTCATGTAAATCAGTACTACAACCACCTCCCCCCACCCCTCGGCCCACTCAACTTCCGTATTTTTGTTGAGATATTTGGGTAAAATAAGGCATTCTAAGGCTTTTTTCACGGATAATGTTTTCGTCAGAAATGCTGAATATTCGAGATGTTTGACTTTGAAATTCCCCTTGTTTTTCTATGGGAGAAAATAGTCGGTGTCGTTATTTATTTCCTAGCGATTCCAGAGGTACTTAACTCAACTCAAAAACGTATGAAAAGGGGTTTTCCAGTACACTGTAGGAGTATGGTGTTTTTCTTTCATAGAAAAGTAATACGAACTTCAAACTCAAGTATATCCTGAAAAGTCTTAAGATGCTCGATTTTACATAAATATATCAACAAAAATACTGGATATGAGTGGGAGGACAGAATAGTAAAAAAAATACATGTCTCTCATAACTGTAACTACGCAAGTCTACATGTAAAATTTCTGTATATATATTACTGATAAATAAAACTTTCTCTGTTCGATTAATTGTTTACCCACCTTTTGTATGATCCCGTTGAGGTGTATCGTTACAATTTTCCATTAGAGATGCTGTTTATGAACTTTTATAGAAAGAAAAACAAAGACAGCAACGAGTGCTCACACTAATTTGAGACACTACTGAACCGTTGCTTGTTCACGCTAGCTGAGCAAGGCACGTGCGGTGCCAGTCACGTCCTGGTTCAAAATATCTTTTGCCTAGATTGTGACTTGATCTTAACTGGCACGGAACGTGCCTTGCACCGCTTGTGTGAATGCTTGCATTGAAATGCATTTAACAATATTGACAGGACCGTGTCTGGCAGTGTTATCGTGTTCACGAAAGCTTTGTGTGCGTGTTTGTGTACGCAGATCGTGTGCGTGTGAGCGACGTTCAAGTTGGCGCGCCGCGCTGCTCGCTGTATCTCTGATTAANCATTGAAATGCATTCAACAATATTGACAGGACCGTGTCTGGCAGTGTTATCGTGTTCACGAAAGCTTTGTGTGCGTGTTTGTGTACGCAGATCGTGTGCGTGTGAGCGACGTTCAAGTTGGCGCGCCGCGCTGCTCGCTGTATCACTGATTAAGTTGGGGGTACGTTAGGTTAGGTAACGTTCTGCAAATCTAGCTTGACTGTCACTGTAATGCCGTCGCTTCTAGAGCAAACTGTCACTGTAACGCCGTCGCTTCTAGAGCAAATATCAATGCAACACCCTTTCATTGCGACCTGCATGCATCATGTTCTATTAAAAAAGTATTTAGAGAGATTTTTATTTCCATTGTAAAATTTCCTCTTCTGCTTAGCGGCTCATTAGGAAAAAATTCTTTTTTAAAGGCTTTCTGCATAACTTGCCAATTCAACTCTTTCGAAAGACCAACCCAACATTTTTCTAGACAGACTTTTCGAATGGACTATAAAACTTCTTCACGCTTTGATCAACAGACACTAGCGGAAAACACATAATTTTTCAGATTTCAGGGCTTTCGTTTTTGAGCTGTAGCATAAAGTTTGTCAGAAAGCCAACTTTTTCAAGGGTTTCTGCGTGAACAACAGAAATTGTTCACTTTTTATTCAACAGAGGGAGCTGGAAACCAAACATTTTTCGAGGCTTTACGTATGAGCTGCAAACCCTTTCCAGTTTCTTTTACGGGCCTTCGCGTCCAGCAGATTGTAGAGACGAAGCACTTCCAGGAAACAAAATTTCCAAGACAGTTCTAGTTAAGAGCTTACAGTCGAACACGGACGCCTCATAACGCGAGGTTACTGCTTGGCCGTCGTATAATGAAACTGTAGCTAGCTCTGTTTAGGGAGCCTTCAGGCTGCCGTATATCAGGGGATGGCAGCTTCTCAGAATTTGGACACTGCGCTTGCTTTCAGAAGACCGGCTCTGTTTAGAAAGCCTTCAGGCTAGTCGTATACAACGCAGCAGGGAATTAGACACTGTGTTTGATTCAGAAAACAAGCACTCCTTTTGTCAACCTTCAAGCCAGTGTTCTTTGGTTCAAGGAATTAAACACTGCTTTACCTTCGGTATATCAACATTGGTTTGTCATCATTTAAACCTGTTGTTCATTTGTTCAAGGATTTCGATACTGCGGCTGGTGTCAAAAATCCAGTCGAGGCCTGTCGTACGTCATGGCAGAGAAGTGAACAAGGCGTTTTCTTTCACAAAATCATTGCTACTTTCAGTTCCTTTCAGCCTGTCATACATCTGGACATGGAGTTAGATACTGTGTTTTGTATCACCAATCCTGCTCTGTATAGGGAGCCTGTATGATGCCTCTTTTGCATATAGACTGGGCGGCTTATCAAAGTTTACACACTGCGCTCATGTCCAGAAAAACTACAGAAATTTATGAGTAAATTTTAAAAACTTGAATCAACTGTCAAGTTACATTACTTTCGCTACTGACGGCTCTTGCCATGCTAAGGTTAATTTCAATACCTGGGAATCCGAATCAGTTGTCACTCGTACACGCGAGACTAACGGCTTTAGGCGCAAGAGATAATCGAAGCTCGGATCGTTAGTTTCAAACTTTGTTTCACATGGCTTTTTTTTATCAAGTGTTGTGTATTAATTAATTAACTAATTAAGTGGGAAAGGACGACATATCTTTGGAAAGGATGGCATATGTACCTCTGTGCGTGTGCTTACTGAAGAGTAATGAGTATTGACTTATTGATATTATGCAAAAGAAAATGAGCTTAGTCTTAATATTGTTACCATTTCTCATGAGCTGAAGCAATCGTGTATCATTGTCCGAGGCTAGCTTTCACTGCAGTGGTATTTTGCACAATTTCCCCAAGGCCTTTTTGAATTTACTTATAGGCACTCACCTCCTCCGGTCACGTTCTTTAATCTTAATAGCAACAGCCCCCACCCCCCTCATCTTACTACTTATAAGAAAGTAGCAACTAAGGAATGTAGTGGAAGTACTGCATAAGAAGTGCCTTTGAGCCAGTGTATTATGATGTCAGTTTGAGTATTTTCAAGTGAATTTAACCTAGCCTAATTTTAGTGAAAGGAAAGGCTCAAAATCTTGAGCTGTGGGAACGAAAACCTCAAGCAGCATCACAGAACCAGTGGCAAACACGAAAATTTGGCGGCGCTTTGTAGTTCTCTTGCAACGATTTCCGATGATCCGCAAAGTTTTGCCACACCGCAGACGCATGGACAATTTTTCTTTCAGGCTCCACGAGTTCTCTTGAAGTACTTTTTACCTCGAAGTTCTCTCATATGGGAAACATTTTTTCCCTTTCAATGTTCGATTCCAGAAACTTTTGATTTTAGAAACTTTTCAATGAGGAGTTACAGATTTGTCCTCAAGTTTGGGCACGGAGGAGGCCGGCGGTGTTGTGTCGGACAAACGGTCCAAACTCTGTGACATTTTTTTTTTCATTGATGAAAACTGGGCAACAAGGAGTCCTGTGAAGTTTAAGAAAGAGGTATTGTGAGAACTAACTGTCGTCTCTCAATGACTTGATAACGGGAACAGTAGCTTCTATGAGAGTAGCCTATAATTGAAGGACTAATGTGAAAAAGGTGGTAATTAACAAGGTAAATTTCATAGAAACATAATGTGGTTGTAAATAAAGTTGTCGCACGAGTACAACTAGTACGGTGTATGATCTACGTAGTTTCTGGTAGTTTTTAACGCTAGGGATGGTCAGGAAAAGGGTAATGATGAGCTTTGGCTGTGTAGGCCTGCCTGCAGTGCTTCATTAATTAATCGTTTTCATAAGCTGTACTTAGTGTAAATTAAAGCAAACTTTACTTAAGATTAGTTTAAACAAAAGAAATTAACAGAACCTTACTTTGTTAGGAGGAACTGTAACAGTGTATTAAACATGAAAGCAAGGTTCGCTTATCCAAAGCAAGTAACAACCGCACGAAGGAACACAACTCAGGAGAACAAGTGCGGAAACATTAGAAAAACAAAACCAAGATTATTGGTAGAAGTACAGAGCAAGTTCGTTGAATGAATATGTAAATACAATCGGTGTTTTAGTAATATTTACTACTACAAATCACGAGCCTACGCTTGTCTAATATTATCCACCAATAAGTACGATAAGAAATGCCGACGGAAAATTCATTTTTTTTACAACGCATGAAGAAAATATTACTTCTAAACGAGATAGCGTAGCTATAGGGATTCTTGAAGTTTACACCCGTGAAACACTTCAGACTATTTTCGTAACTTTTGTATTAAATTTCGATTGGTGAAACAGACTACCAGACCTACGTGTCACAGGACTACACGACAGCTACCAGTCACAATTCTGCATGGTAAAAGCCCAGCTAGTTAATTAATTTATATATAAAACCCATGAATAATAACCCCCAAATCTCCTATGACCGCCCGAAAATACCGAACCGCAAGTTTGAAGCGCCATTGGTGTACTGAAATCAATTTGAGTTCAGGTGCCATGTGAGTATAAGTGGCTGACAACGTATACGGATTGGCCTGAGCTGGGCTTAAACTGAACGAAGATTCACCAACACCTTGCTATATACTATCATATACTATATGATAAAAAGTATTCCAAGCTTTGAATGGCTATATGATAAAAAGTATACAAATTGTCCTAAGGTATAAAGAACATGTCTCACAGATGTGACCAACAATTTTCATTATAAAAAATAATATATATCTGTTCTGTTCTCAATCTCCCTAATGTGCATGTTGACGTTGAGAAGCGCTCAACAGTTTTTAAATTGCATCTCTTCTCAATAATACTTCTTTATAATTATTAAATCCCATTTCTGATGATGTATTAAAAAACGTTTTAATGAATATGTCTTGCAATTTTATGAGCTTCTGTTTTTATGTTTACCTGAGAAGTTATGCTCAACTTCTAGTGCCTATTAAGATATACCATTGTAATTGTTACTCATGTACCAAACGATGTATCAATGTATCTGTGTGTAAGAAACCTATCAAATCTGAAAAGCGTTGCAGCTTTGGTTATCTAGAAACGATAAATATGGGCAATGTTTGCACAGCATAGATGACACGATTGACCACTGTGCCATTAAATTCAATTTTATGTAGTTAATGTTGTCTTGCCAAAAAGGTATTTCAAGCTGCATTAAGGGCTTAGATGCCTTAACGAATGGATACATGCAATGAACGTTCGTAAAACATACAAAACATTTTTCACGCCTGTTTCATTAAAGTAGAAGTAATGGCCTATGAATCATGATATTTTTACCAACCGGTTTGAAGCCATAAAAAATTCATAAGTGAATGGCCACAATGCACATTTATAATGTCTACAAAACGTTAGTATAAACGTTACTGATGCATCATAACATCAAGCCATTAGGTGCCATGACATTATAATTGCATGTCACGAGTTTATAACATTGAAAAATATCAACTGGATATCACTACGGTTACACTCGAGTTTTAAATAACGATATCTATAAACAGGTTTTATGAAAATTTCGAACTTATTGCCTAGTGACAGCTTTAACGAGGCGCGATGATCTTTCCCGCCCTAATGTTGGGCATTAATATTATGTTGGGGGTTACGGAGAGTGTGATTTCTCTCCCTTAGAAATTATTAGTTCAAAATCGCTGACCTCAGCAGTCAGACTCAATCATGGAAACGAATGATGGCAAAAAGCAGAAAAAAAGTGGTTCGAAGTTGCAATACACGTCGCTTTTTTTTATAACAAAAATCAGTTAGTTTCTGGAACACGAGACGCAAGATATTCTCCAGAGATGTGACTTAGGTAGTAACATATTTCCCAGAATTTTTTAGGCGATGTTAAGCAGTAAAAGTTTCGAAATGATAGAAATCAGAAAGAAAAGAACGAGAGTTTGCAGTCCATCTAACAGTCTAAGTCACGGGTGGGCAAACTACGGTCGCAAGCCACATCTCGCCCACTAGTCTTTTTAATCCGGCCGGCCGAAGATTTTGGGTTCTTCGACATTCATATTAACCCATTTTAAAAGCTTATTATAGGATTTATTCTAAATTAAATCTTGCAGCAAAATTTATTTACTTTAATGCACTGCACACTGTTCATACAAGAAAGTGAATGCAAGTTTTATCACTGTAATTCTATTTCTGCTTATGTTTGATATGTATACATTCCTGCTGGTCGGGCCCGTCTGTTCTTATCTGTCCATGTGGACCCCGAGTCAAAAGTTTGCGCAACTATCGTGTAAATTTTCATGCTTCATAAATATAAGCTAATCAGCATTCAAATTCACTTTCCCTCTCATGAAGTACATGCAGAGAGAACTTGGCGATCAAGGCAGCCCCGAGAAATTCAGGGAGGAAAAAAAGAGATTCATTTAAGCGTAGTTAAATATATGCATATACCCAAAGAATCATTTTTTATGTACAATAAAATTGTTGCCGTACGAGGAAAAACGTCGCATCTTGGGGAAAATGCAGACTGGAGCCATGAGTGGTCGTATTATAAGCCTTCCAGCATTATATTTATTCTATTCAAAGAGCATCATGAAACTTTTCAATTTTGTGTATGTAGAGCCCAGTAAAAAAAGCGTACAGAATATCCATTCACTGTAATGAACGCTGGTACACACTCAGGGGGGGCTAAAAGCGTTTCAGTGTATTGCCGATCCTCACGCAGTGATCAATTTTTGAGCACATTCGTCGAAGCCGAAAACATTACACATTGTTTTACAAGCACAAATTCCCGTGATCAGAATTGCTACACTTAAAAGACAGAGAAATTATTGTCCTAGTTGCACTAATGAACAGGCTGCTACTTTCCGTTCCTCCAAGCAGCATGAAAATCTTTAGGTACAGCAGCCAACCTTAAACATCGAATACAGAACAGATTTTGTTTATTTTTCTACCGATAGATTTTGTCTAAAACACAAAAAAATTTCCTCATATTCAAATAGACAGCGCCCGTGCGCTGAAAATGCAAGGAAATTGCTCTGTATTTTCAGTGATTAAGATTTATTTACCGAATTACAATGAAATGTTTTCATTCTTCAAGCGATCAACCTTTTAATGCCGAAGACAGCGTTTTTGCTTCCACTAATGAACAGTTTTATACTGAGAACACAGGATTTTTTTTCACTCGACTGATTAACCTTCCTTTGCTGAAACTACACAGCCTTTACTGCACTGCCCTTATTAGCGGGCTCTACTGCTGCAATTCATTTCTAATGATGGGTCATTCATAAAATCAGTAGTGTGTGTTAATTTTTCATACAGTCGAAAATTTGATTCAAAACTTTCCTTGGCTACTTTCTTCCTAAGTTTATTATATTACGTGCTTAATGTAGCGTAGCAGCTAATTTTCCCGTGATATTCAATTTCCAAAAGAAGCAGTTTATTATAGAAAACTTTACGATATTGTGCAAAAATTGTTCGAAAGCGTTCTTTGCCAACTTCTTCTAAAAGTTCATTACATTATGAACTTTGCTGCGGCCGGCTCTCTAGAGCCGGCCACTTTAAACTGTCCGTGAACGTTTCATTTAAGAACTTGCAACTTTGCCGTCGAAAAATTTAGGCTGCAGGTCGACTGTAACCCCAGGAAAACGGGAGGACTCACCGGGACTAAAAGAAAACTTAACCGTGACTGCATGTCGGCGAATGACGCCACATCGACAAGTCAAAGTACTTCAGGGTGGGACCCCAGGCTTCGATGGTTGTGTTCTTAATCCTAACCAAATACATGAGTGTCATATTCGTGACGCGAGAGAAACCATATAAGAACAGTTATTGCTCGAACTTTCTTTACTTGACGACAATTATTTTAACTGTTGTTCATAGGGGCAGCTCAAGTAGCTGGCCAGTTAGGAGCTGGAGTTTGAATGGACTAACACGAAAAATATGGCGATACGTTAAAAAATGTTTTGTGAAGAGGTGAAGATCAGCATCAACTGAATAAATAAGGCTTCATTTCAAAGAAGCAAAATCATAGCGCAATACTGCCCAGACATTGCCTCTATAATGCTGTGAATGCCTCCACCAGCCTCCGATGCAATTTTCTATCAATAATTATGTTTATTGTTCAGTGAGTATATATGTTCTGCTCATTTATTTATGTGATGAAGGGCTTGAAGTTTGCCACTGTCAACTTTTTTAACGATAGTAATTAAAATATTCATAGGCTGTTCAGCTGTACCGCTCGTCGATGTGACGTCATTGATGACGTAAATTTTCGATGCTGGGTTACTTCATACGCAGCACCACGGTCATCCGGCCTGACTTCGAATTTAGCTAGTCAATTACCAAAGAGCCGCCTCCCTAATCTGAAGCCCATAATTCCGCGATGAAATGATGAGATTTACGTACTAGATACATTGGGTCTCAAAATGTTATTACTTCAGCCAAGGAGGTTATGTTTCGGTCGAGATTGACTGTTAGTCACGAAGTTTTTTCAAAAAGTTATGGCTGGAGCTGGCGAAATTTGCAGGGATTGTTAAGTGTGTTAGGAGGACCCACATCATTAACTGTTGGTAAAGATCCGCACAACCGTTGGTTTGTTTGTCTGTTTTTTTCCTTTCGGTAGCATAACTGAAAGAGTAATGAACCGATTTTCTATTAAATTCCCAGGAATTGCTGGGGGTTATTATTAGGAATAAATAACCAAATTTTTGTTTTGAACTGTCAAGTTTTTTTTTTATCTTTTTGTAGCATAACTCAAAAGTTAAGAACAGATTTTCATGAAATTTGAGGGAATTGCTGAAGATGTTAAATGACGCTAGTGACAAAATTTTAGTGATGATCGGTTTGTCTTTTTGTGTGGTTGACTAATGTTTGTCAAAATGTTTGACAGAAGAATAGGGTTAACTTAAAATGTCATCAATGGATCTTTAATTACTTTGCAAGATGTGTTGAAAATGCTAAAAGGCACAAAAAAAAAAAAAATTGGCGATGGTTGTCAGAACATAACTTGAAACGTTACCAACGGATCGCCAAGAAAATTATGGACGTTGTTATTACGGTGAAAAGGCATAAATGACCAAATTTTGATGATGATAATAAAGACTAAAGCCGGATTTCACGACTAATTTGAATTTTTCAGTAACACTGCCTAGTTTAGCGGAGGTATGAGCTCTCAGAGTGCTCTAGTTATAAATATATTAGCCGTCAACCGTTCTGGTGACTTATGATTTACATATATATGGAGAACAAAAACACCGTCAAGTGTCCAGGGTGGCAAGCTTGCGATAATCAGATTTCCAAAGCAGCAATGGACATGCAGTATCTATACAGTCAGGATGATCGAGAGTAGAAACGAAAGTTAAATTGTGTCTATATTTTTGTAAGGAGAAAGAAATGAGGAACACATAAAAAATACTGAAGGCATATACTTATGCCTATTTAAAATAATGGGGAGATATAGAGAAATAGATGGGGCATGTACTTAAGCACAGAAAGGAAGGTAGGCATACTCGGGTACAGAAAGAAACGATTGCTTATACAGAAACAATTAAGGGAGACATATATAGAAACAAAGGATTGCATGTATACCGGGTGTCTGAATAAAAAGTTCAAGGTGATAATGCAGCTAAACTTAGTTTAATACGAAGATTTGAGAACCATGTCACTTAAATTTAGGACATGAGTATTCAAATAACCCCTTGCACGCCTGTTTTATCTTATCGCTTAAGTGAATAGCAGGTGCATTAAGTCATGCCACCGAACTGCATTGGGCCTGGTCCTATGACACTTTCATTGTCTTTCATTATCAGAGAAATTAAACGTATCTACGGTGCGAATCCAGTTCATTAAAGTTATGTGTAAAAAAGAGTTCACATAGAGGGCTGTGCAGCGCGTGGCCAAGCGTGATGACATCTTCATCTTGGGGTTTTTCCCACCGTCGCTAGTTACCTTTATGTTGAGATTTTGGAAAACGATCGAAGCACAAATGAAATCACGAATAGATGCTATATATGTATAAAAGTTTTTTTTTTAATGTATGAGCGATTATGGCAAACACCAATGGAAACCAATCGCAGTGGCACAGTAGAATGACTCGACTGATGTCAATTCATTACTGACAAATGAGAACTTAGTTTTAATTTGTGAATTAGAGATCAAAAATAGATAGCGGTTTCTATTAAATTTCGAACATAATCGAGATTTTTTAAACCCTACGGTCAGTAGTATCTCGATTAAAACATGCTGGTAGCAAACTGGTATCATATTGGCTGCAGTACGCACGGTGACCATGATTGGTTTATCGGTGGCTTATTGAAGTATTTATCAAAAGTATAGCTTACGAATGGGTTGTTGCATGCATGTACATTATTAAAACCGGAAAAATACCAGCTGTTTTTAACAACAGTCAAAAATTCCTAATGAAGGGCTAAGATGATGAGAAAATCCCAAAGAAAGGCGTAACTTGTGCTTGGCCACGCGCGCCGCACAGCCCTCAATGTTTACTGGGCTTAAGAGAAGCTTCGACTTACGGCGAATATGGTTCAGCTGACGACTGAACAACGAGTTTTTGTGATGATAATATTCTACGAATCAAGGAGTTTCAAAGCTACACAGGATGCTTTTTTAAAAGAAATTCAGAGGGAGTCACCTTCAAAGAAGACAATCTGGACTAACGTCAAAAAGTATAAAACCATGGAAAGAGTCTAAACATGAACAAAGTTGACTCAGAACGGCAGAGGACATCGAGATCTGCAGCAAACATTGAAGCAGTAGCTGGCCTATGTCCAAGAGAGACAAGTACAAGACGGAATGGCGTTGGGTTGTCTCCAGCCACTTTCAACCGAATCACTCGTCTGGATTTGTATTTCCATCCTTATCGCATTCGCGTTCGACACGAACTTCTGCCTCCTGATTTTCAAAGACGCCAAAACTTCGCGGATACTGTTGATTCTTACGCAATTTGTTTATTGGTGATGAAGCCGGCTTAGCCATGAATGAGAAAGTGAACACCCTCAACGTCACGTCTTGGAGTATGCTCCAAGACAGAAACCCATGGAATTCAACTTCGATAGAGAATGAACAGGGAAAAAGTGACAGCTTGGATTGGAATCGGTGGCAACGGAGTACTCATTGGACCTTTTTTCTTCGCGGCGAACGTGACGGCCTAGGCATATCTGCAGATGATCCAGAAGGAGGTTGTTCCCCAGATGGAGATGCACTTCCAGCGCCAGCGATGGACTGTTCCGCTATGTTTGGTGACGGGGCCCAGCTCACCGTCTAATCGATGTCCAATATCTGCTGTGGAGCACCCCGTTGAATGGCTCCCTGTCTTAAAAGCGAGTGTACACCAAGGGTCCACGCCCCCACAAAACCTGGAAGAAATGCGGGTTCGTATTCGCAGAGAATTGGATATCCTAAGAAATAATCCGACGTAATCAGGAATGGAGTTGGTGTCATGCGCCGGCGATGTGGAGAGAGGGGGTGGTCATGTCGAATCGGTTGCCGCTTAGAGGATGTTGGAGATTAGCAGCCCTTGGTTATGACATAAGACATGTTTTTGTAACATTTTTGTATCATTTTTTGTAAGTCATGATGTTAAAGGTGTGATAAGTGTTTACCAGTTTTTTTTAACAATCGAAGTGAACCAACGAGGTTTTCGCACCCCAACATGTGGGTTGCGGTACTCAATCATGCAGAGGTTTGGACAATTAATCTCGGTGTCATTTTAAAGTTCGTAATCTCAGCTTCAAACTGACACCTTGACAATGGATGAGGATTACATAGTTTGATCATGTTAGCCCTTTTAATTTGGGTTACCTTGTTTCTGAGACACCCTGTAGAAACCAGGAATTCTAATCTATTGAAAGGAAGGGGCTTACATGTATATTGAAAGAAAGGGAGGCCTATGTAGATTCTGAAAACCATAAATTATGCTATAATAAGAGAGCTGTTATCGTTTGTCAGTCCATCTGTCCGATGCATTCCAAAACCGTATCCAGGAAACGAACCTGGGAACGGGCTATTAATTACTATAGGACTAGGCTCCGGACATTTTAACTTTATGGCCTTTGTGCACTGGGTGGACTAAGTGAACTTAGAGGACTTTGTGAACTAAGTGAACTTTGTAGACTTGGTGGATTTTGCAGAATTGCGAACTTATTCGATGGGATGGTAGGATGCATTAAAATCTATATTTTCATTACTATTTCAACAAAAGGGTCGCAGGTGGTCAAGTAGCAATAAATAACAAATATCCAATATCGACAATAAAAATTTATTGAATGAAATTGTATGACTTGAAGTTTACCCTTTCAACTCTCCCTGCACGCAAGATATTGGCTCAAATGGTTGAGATTCAGTAATTACATGATTAATGCTTTGAAAATCTGCTTTGTAACAATTTTGTTATTTATATTCTGTTGACTTTGTATTTATTATTTATAAAATAGCAATTTTTAGTGCTATTAGAGCCATTCTTACACTATATAATTACAGTAATCAGTCGTACTTTGCGTCACACGGCAAAGTTACGATTACACATTTTTCAGTTAGCGTAAAAGCTTTCATACAACATGCATTGTATTGTACATAACGTCTCACGCTTGGTAATTAAATACATATAGAGTCTTTTCAGTTACATCACACACTTGGTCGTTAAATGTACCTAGGTAGGTGATTTTTATCTTACATCACCCGTGTGGTTATTAGGCATATGTGAAGTTTTTCTGCCTCGCACTTATGTTCACAAATGTGAACAGCTTCATACAGTCATAAGAAAACCTCCAAGAAAACCAACTCACTATATATTAACAAATTTTTTCGGTGCTATGAATTAACGTACGTGACGCGAGGTGTGCAACTGCGCATTTCTCCATTTGGCACTCGTACGACTTGATGAAGAACCTTGCGCATATTTCTCTCACATGAACCCGGGGAAAAATTATTGACAAAAATTTCAGTTTCTGATTCTCACAGGGCAAAAATTATTATTTTCTACAAGAAGGTTGTACCAAATTACGATGACTTAGGAAAGGCATGAGTAATTTATAGCTAGACTGCTCTAGGCAGAGCTGTCACTAGGTTTGAAAATAATGAAAATTCTCCCGCCATAATGAGAACTGGTAGATCAAAGAAAATGCCCAGGTGCAATTGCAGCCTTACAAAATTTCCTGTCGACGGATCTTCTACTACTTCTAGATAAAAGATTCAAATTTATTTGCAGATAAAAAATATGACGTACTCGTAACGAGAGTATCAGAGAATTTCAGGGTGTCTAGGCAAAGCATTTAAATATTTTTGTACTAATTTAGAGCTCGTAATCCCTGTTAGGCGTGATACCTGCTGGTTTTCTGATCCTTTTCATATCCGGATAACTTGCATTGCTTTCATATTTAGTGATATGTGAGTTTCATACAACCCATACCGTTGCTAATTTACCTTTCTTTAATAATATAAGTTGCATCTTTTGAACAGCAGAAACTGACGCTTTGCCCGTTTTGTAGAGTACAATGTGCGGCAAATTCTAGACGACAAGAGTGAACGCAAACTATCACCCTTACGTCATAGGCAGTTTAATAACAGGCCATCCATAATTCTCATGGAAGGCCTTTAAAATATTAATGCTTACCGAGGTAAATTTTCAAAGATGGTCTGAAAGTTCTGCTAATGAATGTATAGGGCCTACCTACTTAACACGCTTCATAATTAAATGTGCATATATTGTAGCTAGCCAGACGCCTTCGGCAGTAATTGCCTACGGATTTGTGCTTTACGTCGTTAGATAGGCGTATTTTTAAACTCTACGTAACACCTTTGTTATCACAGGGCAACAAATTTTCTTTTTTCTTGTTGCCGCAAATTTAAGACCTTCTAAGTCACTGTTGGACGCTGCTTTTAGATGTGGAAGCGGGATTTTGCTGGCAAGTTAGTTTTTTAGATACTCTTAATTATTTTTTCAGATAGTCATGCTTATTTTTTAGATACTCTTACTTAGCATCCTCGTAGCAATAGCTATGTACTCGTCTGTAGGAGCTTCCAGTAGACGTTCCGCAGGAAGCGCACTGATGAAGTACAAGACACATCGTGTGATTACTTGAGAATGGGACATGATAGACAAAAAACGGTCGCCAGATTTCGAATCACAAAGCAGAATTTTCGAAATACAGTTTGAAGAATTTCATCAAGAAAATGGTTTGTTCCATACCGTAATTTTTCAAACGTGTACATTTTCACTTTAGATCAAGTGTTTCGTATTCCATCAGTTCGCTACGCTGTCACATTCTCTATCGCAAACGGTAAAAATGCAACACTTGTAGTTGAAGAAAAACCTACTGTATATCCCCTCGTTTCATATTACCGCGTAAGAAAGCATTGCGCAGTCAAGAGAAAAATTAGTCTCAAGCACACTTTTACCAAGTTATTGTAATTGAATTCCCCCGAGCATTTCATCGCTCCTGATCACTTCAATATTCGAGGAGAATATTACATTGATTCGTTTTCACTGCACAGAGCAGGCTACTGTTTGGCATATCAACATTCAGAAAGGATTTTCTCGTGAGAGAGAAAGGAAAAGAGAGGACTTTTCTTGTCGAGATCCGAGCACTACACGATACCTCGAGGCCATGACTGATGGAGTCAACAGAGGCCTGCAGAGCCTGATTATTGGTATTCGATCTCAGAGGTAACAGAAGAACAGCTTATAGATTCTTGCTATTGAACCTATGCTGGCTTAGAGTTGCTTTCCTGAGGCTCCTGGCAATGACACGTTGGGTTAGAAATTGGGTACTGTCTTGTGTTAGTAGCATCGATTTTTGATATTTAATCTGAGCTGGTGAAGCTTTTTAACCGATCTTGACTCCTTGCATTGAATCCGCATGCATGGTGGTTGGCTGTAGCTTTCATCATTCTTTGTTACTGCCACACTGAGCTATAGGAGGCAGGGTACTGCTCTGATTTTGGTTATTCGAGTAATATCGATTCTCGTTACTGGATCTATCGTAGATCCTATGGGAGCTGAGGCTTGCTCTTTTGATTCCGTAGCTAATACCATATTGAGTTAGGGGCTGGGTGCTGCTTTGATTTTGATATAAAGAATCCCATAAGTTAGCAATACTATTTTTCTTAATACCTACAGATTCAGTGCAAGTGGTACCTACTTCCGTATCATGCATTGGGCATTATAATGAAATCCCTACTGAATCTGAGCTGGTCAAGTCACGTAAGGATTCATGGTTCGTAGCACCAGCAGTTTTTGGTACGGAACATATTCTAGGTAAAAGGTACGCTCTTTGCTTCACTCTTGTGATTAGTGTTAGGCGAGATAGAACTTGGATTTAAAATAATTTTAGACAGCTAGTGTGTCCTGCCTGTCGTCAGAATCGCTGTAAGATTGTTACCACGGTCTTTTTTCGTTATTCATGCCTGTGCTAATAATTCGCATCGGTTAGCAATTAACTTATTAACTTCGAATGACGGAAATATACGTTCGCGAAATAGTATAAGAGTTACGCATGTCGCAGTTAATGGATTAAGGACATCGAAGAGAAAATTTTAGGAACTAGCATCGGATAATATAGGCTGTTTTTCGTATGGGGGCGATAGGAAACTGAAGCGATTTTAGTTTATAATACAGATTGTTGAATTTGATTTTGTTTTGGCTAGGAGTAAATTTCTTTTCTGAGATTTCATAACTAACGCGGGGCAGGGCTTTGATGCTGATATTTTCTGAGCATAATATCGATTTTTGAAGATGAATCGCTTTTGTATAGAGGTTGTTATCGTATGTCTTTCGTTGATGCGAGTTAGAAATGGAGTCTCAACAGTTTCTGCACTAAATTGTGTCAGCAAGTTTAAATTATTACTTGAATCAGTACCAACAAAATATAGGAGCGTCATTGTACAACTTAATAATGGCAGGAAGAAAATATAAATTGCTTGAGCGGATAGAGGATCTACTAAAACCATGCTTATGATTTCTGTCTTACTGCACATAAGCATCGTCTAATTGATTTGCTATTTTTTTTATAAGTGGCAGCAAGAACTCAGTTACAATTTGAGAATTGCATCAACTAATTTATTTGAAGGAATGGCATAGCAGGATTCATAATATTCCAAATTTCACCGAAAACTTGAAGTGAAGTCTGTGAGTTTCCACGCAAGTGCAAGCTTTTCCACGTGCTGTAAATTAGCTTCCCAATTAAAGGCAAAAACCTCTTAAAAGTTCAACTATTCAGCAACAACATTCCGAGCATAAAAGCTATGGGAGTGCTACATTAAAACTTTTCATTCGATGTCTTGGATAACATCGAATGCAATGATTTTACCTTCATAGCTTTACATTTTAGCCGCATATTAGGAAATTGGTGTCCCGTGCTCTCACTAAGATTGGGCTCCTGTGTAAATTAAATTCTGTGATTGGTGACAGTGAAGTTGTATGCTTTATTGCTTCCTGGGTTGGAGTATTGCTCACCGGTCTGGGCTTCAGCTGCTGACACTCACTTGCGTCTGTTAGTTCAGCCACTAGGCTGTGCGCTGATAATGATCTGGTGAACCTGTCCCACAGGAAACGGGTAGCCAAGCTCAGCATGTTTTATAAGGTGTATGACAATGAGAGGCATTGGTTGTATTCTTCTGTCCCTTCCCTCAAGGTCTTTAGGAGAGAAACACGTGCTGCGTGCACTCTTTCACGTGGGAGGATGTTGGATGTCGAACTAATCAGTTCTGTCGGTGCTTCGTGCCTTCGTGGGTTAAGGTTTGAAGTTTATTGCCGGCGTCGGCTTTCGGTTGTAATGGCCTGCAGGCGTTTAAGTCAGCTGTTAATGGCTTTTTGCTGGATTTCTTTTAGCAGTGTTTTGGGCTTTCCGGTGTTGCAAGGTGCTTAATTTGGGCTGTATTACCTGTCCGTGGGAGCTCGAGCGTGAAATTTTACTAATAACAGTAATTTCTACATTGTGTATGATCCCTCAGCATAATATCAGCCTAGCACAGACATATGGGTACCGGTACTGAAAGAGGACAACTTCTATTCAATTGATACCGCCGACAATGATCAGTACGATGGGTTAATGTTTTTTCTTCATTTTATATCTATGTCTCAGTGGCCTAGTGGCATGGATTGTTGACTGCATGTTGCCGCAAAGGTCGGGCATGATGTTCTATTCCAAACACACGCAGGGATGATGCTTTGCTGCGTGAAACCGTAGCAGTATCGGCATGTTTGCCGATCATGATCTGCTAGAGTGGAGGGAGGGGTCACAGGCCTGTGAGGGATGCAGTTGTCACAGCCTTCCGTCTATTTCGCCATAGCTCTGACAATCTTTGGTCGACTACAGCTGCACACTTCCCTAGGATTTAGAGGAGATTATCTACAGCCTAAACAAGGGCCTGTATGTCTTCTGGTTTTGGTGTACCATTATTAATCTGACATTATAGTTTGCCAGTATAATTACATCAGCTAAGGAGGTTATGTTTTACTTTTTGTCAGAGCTTGTCGCTCTATTTGTCTGCCATCAGAATAACTCAGAAAGCTGTGGATGAATCTTCGTTAAATTTTCAGCAATTATTAGTTATGTTAGGAGAAAATGGTCAATTCTTAGTGAAGATGCGTTCATCCGTTTGTTTTTTTTTTTTTGCAACATAACATACAAAGTTATGAAAGGAGCTTTATGAAACTTGCTAGAAATGTTTGAGCTGCAAAGGGGGAGGGAGGAGGGATAAGTCGTCAAAGATTTTGTGACGATCTGTTCGTACATTTGTCCGTATGTCTCCATGATAGTATTTGTGTTTTTCAGTAAAATCACCCAAGAAGATACGAACTGATCTGAAGGAAATTTTTAAGAAGTGTTGGGGGTAGTAAAAAGAATAATTACTCTAATTTTAGTAATGGTCAGTTTGACTCGTTCATATGTTTGTTTCTCTGTTCATCTTTTTCTTTGTTAGAACATAATTAAAAAATTAATGGACGGATCTTCAAATAATATTCAGGAACTGCTAGGATACGAGGAGCCGTTGATTAGTTTGGTGATAATAAAATCAAATCCTGGATTCAGGCCCGAATTGAATATTTCATGAACATTGCTTTGCGTGGTGGAGGGATACGTTCGCAGAGTGTTTCTTTGGTAGCAAACCTAATGTCAGAAATCCTTTACTAGTTCATGAAAGAAAGGCAATGAAAAATGAAGCAAAGCCAATCCCGGTGCTGGTAGCAAATTTGTTCGCTTCACACAGATATCCTTTGCAGTACGGGAAAAAGAAGTATTGTTAGTTACAAGTAATAACCTGGTGCGTATTTCTGCTGGTTGTTGTCCTGCACTGTGAGATCTACTAGAAGCACTATGGTAGATGTTACTAACAAGAGATGCTTGCACCCCCTTGTAGTACGAGATGACACCTCTTAGGAGATGCGAAATCTTGTGTCATTAATTCATTAACATAAATCCATTACACAAAAATTAATATATGTATGTAATGTCATCGTCATATGAGTTAGCTATGAATTTTACTGGGTGTGGGACTACATAGCGTACCTTCTCCTGCGGTACCAGGCATAGAAAAAGCTGCGATCCGCTGTCCTACGATATCGTTATAAACTTTTCAAGATCAGCCAATATAACTAACTTTCGGGCGCATATTATCAAAACCTTCAGAGTTCGCGTTCATGGGTTGGTCCTCTTCACGACTTCCCAAAGCATATGAACGATTCCTAGAAAATAATGGATACACGACCGTTACCAAACATATGCGATCAGTATGTATGGTGATACAAACTTTATTAGAAGTTCAAATTAAAAATTTTGCACGTGAAAATTCCTATGGATTCACGCGATCGAACAATAAGAAACGGAGCAAATCAGTGCATCATTTATGACTGCTAAGTGGTTGTTTACAGCCCGCCATTAAGTTAGAATTAAGCCAGTCCACACGCGTTACAAAGTGACGGGATTTTTAAAAACGTTGTATTTGCATTCAATTTGAAAATTAAAAAATTCCTTTTCCTGCATCTTTACAGCTCGTTGCAGCGAAGCGAAAGCAATACCGAGTAGGCAACAGTACCGTGTGTTTATCTGCAATGTCTGTCCGGGGATCAGTCGAGGTTGTGTCTGTCAGGCTGTGACTAGTGTCCGTCACACTCTTGCAAGGTCGTGCTGTACTGTGGGCTGCGGGTTTCAGGGACACCTCTAGTTTCAAACTGATCGGCGCTACCTTGCCATCCCCACTGGGAAAAGTTTGGCATGTTTCCTGTCCCAACTGCAGCACGGCTAACTGTGCATCACAGGTAATATCCTTCACGTGCGTTTGTGTGCTCACGTGTGCTGCTAAGTTTTCCGGTGCTCAGAGCGCGTTTAAACTAGTTGGACGTTGTTCGTGCCAGGGGCGGCTGCTCAAACGTCTTGTTGTGAAAGTTACAAACACCGTAACTGTACAGCTGCAGGCACGAATGATACCATGTAACTGCTGAAGTTTTACATTTTTACGCTTCGATTTAACATCTGAGTCTGTATATTATTGAGGCATGAGGTTCAAACCACTTTGATCGTAACTTTGTGAAGATCAGGATAAGAAAGTGACAAAACCTGAACCGCGATAGCGGTACTTTGTTAGGGAACTGGACAGTTCACGTTGCCGTAACTTTACAAGGTGTTTGTGCATCCGGCCCCTGGTGCATAGTGTTACTTCTTCTCATGTGTATAAAATGCAGTAGCGATCACAGTTGGTAGTAAAATGTTATAACTAATTTGGCAGAAATTAATCAACTACTCCAATGCTATCCTATGCCCTCCTACCCCCCTCCCCCCACAAATCAGCAGTGAGCAAGCTGTGACGTCACATATTTGTTTACGTATCGCAATTGGACGACCTTATATTAGTTTAGCTATGGGTACAACCCATTGTATAAGACCCATATGTGTAATTAAGCAACATGCATACGAGATATGGAAGAGAGCGCTCGTTCCATGCAACAGAATGAGCCAAGATGATGTAACCCGGCTGCTCTTAACTTACGTGGGATTTGAGCCTAATCAAGTTCCTTCACGATTTTGGGTCGAATTCTAGGCTTTAATTGCAAGCCGATTGCGCTTCGGACGCCCAAAGCTCAATTAGGGCTTGGCCGCAGAAAGCATAATCAGTTCTAGCATTAGTGAGGCCACACTTAGAATTTGCTGTTCAATTCTGGTCGCCGCATCTCTGTAAAGATATCGATAACATGGAAAGAGTCCAACGCAGAGCAACGAAATTGATACCTCAGCTGAGAAACAAGTT
>LQNS02278076.1:12280610-12305647 GCA_001587735.2 Parhyale hawaiensis | reverse complement strand
AATTCTCTTATTAAAGTCATTTATGTTAGTAACTTGACAGTTAAAATCAGGGAAATTATTATCATTTTCATCGCGAAACGTAAACGATGGAGACTCTTCTATGCGAAAGGTTAGGCGACAGTAGGCGAACCAACAGGCGAATTCTCAAAGAGAGACCGGAACTTATGTACCTGGCCCTCTATGGGCTATTGCCATTGTGTCACTAGGATATAGATGACTGAGGACAAAAATGGGGGGGGGGGAATCTCAATCAAAGAGACGATTATGTACGCACTCAATTAAGAACGATCAATCTCCGTTCATAGGTTGGGCTTAGAGACGTCTATCTGAGTAGTCAGAGCAGAAGAGAGAAGGAGATGGACGAAGGTGGCCTCAGAAGCTTAGGCTGTTAAGAGTTTGGAGGAGTTCTTATCGGTGGAGGATGTCTCTCCCAATGTTTGTCAAGACGATTATAAAACGCGTTGACTGTCTCCTCACCGACAATGTCGGAAGGGAGTCTATTCCAATTGTTCACTATGAAATACGGAAAGAACTGCTTACTTAAAGTTGTTCTTCGAGCTTTATGCTTGAGTTTTTGACCGTCGTTTCGCAGGCTAATGTGAAGGTGTCACTCGCATAAGTGTCCTGCGTGAGGAGAGGTATGGAAGAGTGCCATTCGGAAGTTCCACTCATGGGTTTTTACTTACATAGGCACATGAAATTAGAAATTGCAGTATAAAGGTACCATCATCCCCGCCAAGAGTATATGTTTTTGTGGGAGATTTTTGTTCCGCTTGTCTGCTACCAAGATTACTCAAAAAGTTTTGGACGGATCTTTACGAAATATACAGGGAATGTTAGGTATATTAGGAAGAACAGATGATTAACGTTTGAAAATCTGTCTTCCTATTTGTTTATTTGCCTATTTCTCTAGCAACACAACTCAAAAAGCTACAAATAAAGATTAATGAAATTTACAGGAAAAGTTGGGGTTGTTTGGAAGAACAATTAGCCAAATTTTTGTGATGTCTGTCATCCGTTTGTCTTAACTCTTGCTTTACTTTCATGTTCGTCAGAACATAAGGGAAAACGTCAAGGACGCACCTTCATGAAAGATAAATCAAAAAGTTACGGACAGATAGTTACGAAATTTTACAGAGTTTGTTAGGCTTGTTAAACGTAACAGATGATTAAGTTTTGTAGAAGATCCATTCGGCCGTTTTTTTGTTTGTGTGCTTTATTTTTAGTACCATAACTCAAAACATTATGGTCGTTTATGAGATTTACGTGAGTTGTTAGGTATACCACGAAGAATAAAAAACCAAATTTTTGTGATGATTTGTGAGTTCGTACGTTTGTCTCTGTGTTTGATTTTATGTTTGTTAGCAAAATAACTCAGAAAGTTATGAACGTATCTTTATGAAATTTCCAGGCATGTAACAGTAATGTTAAAAGAAAAGACATAAATGGCTCATTTTGGTGATGATCGGTTGTCAGAATGATTATCAGCGACGTAATTCAAAAGTTTTGAACAAAACTTCATGAAAATGACAGAAGATATTTCTACTGTCAGAAGGCACAAATGACGCAGATTTTAGTGCAAAAATAGCTTCAGAAAAATTTGAATTATTCATTAACGTTGCCTTGCTTAACAGGAGTATGTGCTCTCTGAGTGCCCTTGTTGCTAACTGTAGCCTTCACATGGCACGATTGATTGCACCGCAACTATTACAATGAAGGCCTTTAGTAAGTTATTCTATTCATTCTGAATAGTCGGTTTCAAAGACTCAACGTTAGGGTGGCAATTCCTCTCGTGTTTGTCATGGCAGAGAAATCAATTAGGGTTAAGGTAATGGATAGACGGAACCCAGATGTTGATTCTCAGACGTTAGCTATAAGTTTGTGGATTTTTTTATCTTTCAAGCCTGTTGAGTATTATTTCATAGGCCAAAAACTAATGCTAAGGCGCCTCGCCACCAGATTGGAAGCCCCGCTTGCTTCCGTGTTCCGTCGGATGTCACGGCTGGGCTCTTTTCCGGAATGCTGGCGTGTCGCTCATGTGACGCCTATTCCGAAGGGCTCTGATTCATCTCGAACCTCCGACTATAGACCCATCTCGATCACACCTGTTTTGTCGAATGTTTACGACAGGTTGGTTGCGTCGAAGTTGGGTCGCTTTCTTGCGAAGCAGTGTCCTTCCCCAACACAGTAAGGTTTTCGTAAGGGCTTGGGAACTTGTGATGCTCTGCTTTACATATCTCATGTGTTGTGGCTGGCACATGATAGGGGTCACGAGGCAAGGCTGTCCAGCTTGACTTCAGTGCTGCTTTTGATGGCGTGAATCACCTGGATCTGCTCCATAAGCTAAAATTTATGGGTACTGGTGGTTCAGATTTCGCGATTATTAATCAGTTTTTCTCTGGTAGACGCCAAAATGTAGTTGCTGATGGGAAGAGGAGCGAGTTTTGGATGTGGTTTCTGGTTGCCCTCTGTTGTTCATCATATATACAGCGGACTTGTTTGATCTTGTTCATAGTTTACTTGTTGGTTACGCTGATGATGTAACTTTGCTGGCTGTTTGCAGTAATCCTAGTAATAGGTTGAAGGTTTCAGAATCCATTCAGCGTGATTTGGAAGTGATTGATTCCTGGTGTATTAGGTGGGGATGGTGGTAAATGCGGGCAAGACTAAGACCATGCTCGTGTCTACGTCACGTACAGTGAGACGTCTTTTTCATGCACTCATACTGGATGGTGTGTCACTTCCTGTGGTTGATTTGATGACTTGGTAATCTTGGGTGCCAAATTTGTTCCAAAGTTGACGTTGATCCCTCACGTGCATCGCAGGAAATTGGTCTTATGAGGCGTGTTTAAATTGGAGGGTCTTTGGCTGTGTATAGTTTACACGTCGCTGCTTTAATTGCTATGTCCTGCCCTTTCTGGAATACTGCTCCTTAGTCTTGGGTTCTGCTGCCGATTGTCATCTGAGTTTGCTTGACAGAGTGATTAGTCGATGTGCGTTCTTGCTGTATGGCGGTGTGCCTTGTGATCTGGCGCATCGTCGCAGAGTTGGTGGAGTCTGCTTTCTCTAAAAAATATATATTATTGTCATAGTCATCTACTGTTGGTTTTTCTTAAGGAGCCATTCGTTCGGGTGAGGTATACTCGGTGTACTAGTGGTCTTCATGAGTTAGCCTTAGAACCGGTACCATGTTGAATAGGCCAATATTCTCGTTTGTGTTTTTTCATCATGTGTTGATATTTGGAATGGTCTTGATGACTCTGCTTTCACTGGTGCGGGTATTGGCAGCTCTAAACAATCGGTAAACAGAGCTTTCTGTGATCTCTGATCGTCTCATTCTTTCTACTTTTTCTTCGCTTGCTGGGCTGGTTGCATGTGAGTTTGTTATTAACCTTATGGAGCTTCCTCCGCTCCCACGTCGACAGTCTAGTGTATCTTAATAATAATAATTCATTAGATGAACACCAGGGGGAAAAAACAGAAAATTGGAGTTTAAAATTAACAGCAAACACATTCATTGACTATGGTCGAATTCTAGGTGCCTCCTGACGTCCGCTTCTGAGCTTGGGAAATAAAAATGGTACTTCTTGACGTCTTTCATTTGAATTTGGGAGATAAAGATGGTACTTCTTGACGTCTTCTTTTCGAGTTTGGGAGATAAAGATAGTACTTCTTGATATCTTCGTTTTGAGTTTGGGAGATAAAAAATGGTACTTCGTGACGTCTTCTATCTGAGTTTGCGAGATAAAGATGGTACTTCTTAACGTCTTCCTATTGAATTTAGGAGATAAAGATGGTACTTTTCGACCTTTTATTTTTGAGCATGTTAGATAAAAATAGTACTTCCCGACGTCTTCCTTTCGAGCTTGGGAGATAAAAATGGTACTTTTGACGTCTTCCATCTTAGTTTGCGAGATAAAGATATACTTCTTGATGTCATTCTTTTGAATTTGGAGATAAAAAGGGTAGGTACTTCTTGATATCTTGATTTTGAATTTGGGAGTTAAAGATGGTACTTCTTGACGTTTTCTTTTTGAATTTGGGAGACAATAATGGTATTGCTTGGCATTTTTCATTTGAGTTTGGGAGATAGAGATGGTATGTTTTGGCGTCATCGTTTTGAATTTGGGAGATAAAGATGGTATGTTTTTACGTCTTCGTTTTGAGTGTGGGAGAGAAAGGTAGTACTTCCTAACGTCATTCTTTCGAGTTTGGAGGTAAAAATGGTAGGTACTTCTTGACGTTTTACTTTTGAATTTGGGAGATAAAAATGGTACTTCTTGACGTTTTCCTTTTGAGTTTAGGAGAGAGTACTTCCTGCATGACGTCTTCTTTTCGAATTTGGGTGATAAAAATGGTACTTCTTGACGTCTTCCATCTGAGTCTGTGAGATAAAGATATACTTCTTGAATTCTTCCTTTTTGAATTTGAAAGATAAAGATGGTACTTCTTAACGTCTTCCTTTCGAATTTGGTAGAGAAAGGTAGTACTTCCTGACGTCATCGTTTTGAGTTTGGAGATAAAAAGGGTAGGTACTGCTTGACGTGTTCCTTTCGAATTTGGGAGATAAAGATGGTACTTCTTGACGTTTTCCTTTTGAGTTTGGGAGCTAAAGATAGCACTTTTCGACGTCTTCTTTTTGAATTTGGGAGATAAAAATGGTACTTCTTGATGTCGTCCATCTGAGTTTGGGAGATATAGATGGTATGTTTTGACGCCTTCGTTTTGAGTTTGGGAGATAAAGATGGTATGTTTCGACGTTTTCGCTCTGAGTTTGGGAAATAAAGATGGCATGTTTCGACGTTTTCGTTTTGAGTTTGGGAGATGAAGACTTCTCTTCTGCAAAGCCGTTTTGTCCCCCACGCGTCAGGCGTTGTGTATTCGCAGTGGGTGTGTCTCTCACACTACTAAAAACTTCGCTTTATTAAGAATGCGCTTCCAAAATATTATTACATTTCCTACAACCTTCTTTTCTTCGATAAATATGTCTAGAGATGATGCTGGCCACACAGAGTAGACACAGAATTGAACTTAGGATTTTTCCTGCTTTACTTGGCTTGATGTACCAATCTCTGCAGCTACGACACAATATAGGACTAAATAGAAGCTGCTCCCCGAGGTTCTTTTTAACGCCTTATTACTCGATAATCAAGGAGAATAATGCCGACACTTATTAAATGCGGTGAAAAACTTAGGAAATGCTACCATTTCGAACGCAGGGCACCCTGGTTTTGCAATACGATTCACAAAAAAAGTTTTATTATCATTTCTAAGAAGACCATCGTATTCACCAATCATTCATCCACGCTCGCATTACTTGTGGCAACGGCTCCTGCGAATAAATTAAACAAAATTTCATTGATATTTTTCACGCTCGTAGCATGAAAAGAACTGCTATAGCTATTGAGAAAACAGCTAAAGCGTCAAATTGAAATGGAATAGCCGTAGCCAGCCACAGGGACTATGTATTGACGAGTAGCATTGATGGAGCAGCTTTCTACAGATCCTCGCCACTGCACTGGTCAATAGAGCGATTTGGTGTTGATGCCACTGCCCATTGATTGGCTATTGATACTGCCCGAAGCATAGAAAATTGGCCAAAGACTTATTCCCATCAAATGTATGTATTTTAGCTAGTAGTTTCCCAGGAAGAACACGTTGATAAGTTCACTGGTTATTAGCAAATTAAACAAAAAAACGTAAACGTGGCGAAAAAAGTGTTTCAACAATTAGCTAATTTCAAGACAAATGCAGATGATAATAATAATACGTACAATGCTCATTGATACGTAAGCAAAAGCCAGTTCGTTACTGTACCAAGAGGTAAACTGTGCTGGGGTTGGTGGTGGCTCATCAAAGCATGTTTTACAATTGACCTGGAGAGAAATGTCATTATAAGTCGGTAAGCTTCCGGATTTTGTGTAGTTAGTCCAGAAACCTCAGATTCACACTCGTCGGGATGTTAGGGGGTCGCGCTATAGATGTCCCCGTAACTCCACGTGAACTCGTGACTTCTACGAATTATGATTCACCAAGGAGTTCTTCAGTGGAATATATATATATATATATATATCTTGTGTTCACGAGGAGCTTGGTATTGGCGTGTAAGGTTAAAGGTTTCCGGTTCAAGTCTTGACTTGGTCTCCAATATATATATTTTTTGTGTAACAGTATTAGAATAAAACAAATTACAATAAAAAGAAATAAAATAAACAAAAAATAAAATAATGTTATCTAAGAATATTTCACAGAAAGATCTAAGTTTGCTTCTTCGATGTTGCTGGTTATTTTAAACTTTCTGAGCAAGTCCTGAATGTTCATTAACTTTAAACAAATTGGAAAAAAACAGGTAATATTAATTGCTAGCATTTCGTACTGCTACAAACGAACTTGTTTTCGTACAAGAAGCTTATATGTCGACAGAGTCAACAGTTTTGCTATAAATTTGCTCTTGAAACTCCAGTTTACAGTAGCGCATACAATGAAACTATAAGCGAGATGTTGGAAACATTTCGGACCAATAAATTGTTTCGGAATCTCAGGAAGGCTTACATTGGCATGAAGAACCAAGATATTCCAAAAAGGCTCTTGTTGAAATCTTCAACATGATAACTTCCATTTTCTTCACAAGATCTACATATTAGGACCGGAGTTTGTTGACCTCTCATTATTGACTCTATGTACATCAGACTCATAACTGAGCTTCACTGTCGGGTTGTATGGTTTTCAGATACCTATAAAATTTACACATTGTATCTTTGCTAAAGATTCAAATTTTACTCGGAAATAACGATAACGAAATAGATAACTATTCATCAAGTAAGAAAAAACTAATTTCTACAAGTTTTTTAGGAATCTTAATATTCAATTATGGACATGCGGCTGGTAAAAGGGTACCGTCAAAAGTCGTAGGAGCTAGTTTCAGAAGCAGAGCACCTATAGTCTGACCATTTTATCAAAGCAGTTCGGCCGTGGTCAAATTCCTCTACAGCGCTACCAATTCTATGAGTATTTTTTTGAGATTTTGTTCGGCCCGTATCTTAGCCGCGTCCATTACCTGTATATAGAGAATCTTAGAAATACCCATTCAATTTACACCGAAATGTAGGAATTTGACCATTACCGAACTGCTTTGAGAAAATGGTCAGACTATAATGAAAGTTGATGAGACACTGATGTAGCACCGTACCCGTAGACCTAGCGGCATTTGCAGTGATCGATTAGCAAAAATTTGTTTAAACAATTTTATGCTTTAGTGATGAATAGATATTTGAGGAATAGCTGTGAACTCACAATACTTAACTCAATATTCTATATGATACGAAGTGGTAAAATCTCGTATTAAAATAGTACAGTCCGGTATGAATAGGGTTATACAAACAAACGCATTTGCGTACATACGTAGTTTTCTACACAAGATATTTACTAATTTGGCCGATGAAGCTCTCACAAAATTTCGACAGACGCTGCGTAATTACCTTCATTATAATACTTGAAGGTTTGTACATGATTCATTTAACTATATGAAATTGAAATATTTTGTTTATTATTGTGCATCGGAAGAGTTATAGCGTTCGAGGTCGAATACGCTTATTTCATACCCAAATTACGCAAAAGTCTAACTTTTGGTGTTGCACATCGAGACAATACACATGTTGAAAATGCCACTTGTTATTGTATACCAAATCTAACCAAGCTCATGAAAGTCATTTACTATTCAATGTTAAATCTAACCAAACGTTGGAAACATCATCTGTTGCTGTATATCTAAGCCAAGCAAACTCATACAATTTCGTCTGCTATCGTACATTGAGTACATTGAAACAAAGCACGCTCTTTCAAGCTAACGTCGGCTGCTTTCTCAATATCGAAATAAACTTAATGTTGAAAATTACGTCTGGTAAAGGTAATGTCAACGTTGACTGCATCCTCAACAGGGAACCCACACACAGACACACACACACACACACACACACACACACATACAAACAAACACACACACACTGGTTTGCGTTGTGGATTTATGTAGGCCCACTGGCCCTAGAGGAGTAAGTGCGGCTGCAGGCGTCCACGGGTCTTCAAGAACTATGGCACCAATTTGACGCCAGATTCATTTGACTCGCGACAACTCACCCCTTCATCTCTGAGGAAAGCAAGTTCAACCACGACGCAGTGCACGCACACAACTACCGAGTCAGCACACCTAGACCAGTAAAGAGCAGCTTGCGTGCTTGGGTTAGCATCAAACCAGCGAGTCAAGGATTGTGAGCTGCGTATGTAAGTATGCTGCTATCGTGTATTGAAACTTTAAGAAACATTGAATATTTCAATTGGTTAACGTGATCAAAGTTAACCAAACAACTATATTTAATTGCATCAGTCACACCTCATCGTGGCTAACCAAGCAATGAAAATTGAATTTGTCACTGCCTCGGACCTAAATAAAAACATCAAAAACTGTATCAATTCATTTCTATCCAAATTAAGTAAACCACTAAAATTGCATTTGTTACTGTGCATCAAAACCAACCAAGCAAGGAAAACTTTGCGCGATGCTGCATAACGATGCTATACAAACGTTGAAACTTTTGAAGGAATTGTGTATCTAAATAATTTATAGCTACGTTGAAAACAGGTGTTGCTGTCTATCGAAAATAAAACAAATGGTTAAATTTTCATTTGATTTTGTATATGGAAACTTGCAAAAGCGCAGTAAGGCACTTAGATTGTATGTTAGTATACATATATGGGAACAATCCAATCGTTGAAAAGTTTGTCTTTGTCTGCATACCAAAAGTATTTATATTATAAGTTGAAAGTTTTGTCCGTTACTGTATATCGTGACTTCATAACTATTAAAACATCGAAATTTCACTTGCTACTGCATACAGAAATGGTCGAAAGGTTAATAATTTCGTTTGCCTCTGTTAATAAGTTGAAAATTTCTTCCTTAACTATCTAAGCGCTTAAAATAATTGTGTCTACTAGCTGCACCCTCGGATTTTTCACAGTTAGTGAATATTTCAATTACCTTCTTTAACCTGAGGTAGCGCTCATATCTAAACCACCCCGTCTGAACTATTATCTCCCGCTTAACCTAGGCCATCATCACGCAGTCCGTCTACATAACGTCTCGTTTAACTTTTCCTAGTATTTCGATTTCATCCCTGAATCATGCAATTGTTCAGTCACCAACGAATTTGCAGTTGCGTATTTATAAAGACTTAAAAAAACGACGGTACATCATGCAATATTCCCTTTCAGTATGCATTTGCACGCCTTTTTTTAGCTCTGCTTCACAAACTTTGCGAATAACTTGGCGCTAAATAAAGTCACACATTCCAATTTTTTTTGTCGGTGTTTCGATTTTTTCTCATTATTTCGGAACTCGTGGATACAGATTAGTGGCCCATAATTTTTCTGCTTAGTTGAGTGTGATATAGCTACACAGTAGCTAAAAGAAAACATATTCGGTCAATTTCTCCACTCGCAACAGGGTCATTTTCTGTGCTCAAAATGTCATTGTGTTTGCTCAGGCATCACTCTGTAGATTGTAGAGATGGATGCTGACGCGGTAGTGCAATCGCTTCAAAAAAGACTTCAGAGCAGAAATGCCCAACACTCCCCTTTCTTTTTACCCGTGCAGTATCATAGCTACGCAACTGGCCTTATTATAAATGTCATCCTTTGCCTGCAAAGCGAATAGAATGTTATGAAAAAAATGGAAACCCGTAGGAAGATATGATACGGGGGAAATGATTCATTTTTGAGGTAAAATCTTTAAATTTGTTGTATCTATTATTGAAGAGCGTGACACACAAGGTAGGTACGTAGGCAGATAGGTAGGTAGGCACGTACGTACGTACGTACTAGCGTATTGATAAATAGATAACTACTACCTTCAGCTAAAATAAATTGCTAGCTGTTGGGATCAATACGCCAATGTTCAATAATGCGCGAATAATCACGGCTTTCAATTATTATTACACGCTCTCCGCTGCAGAAGGGTATCGGGCGACGCTTTGAAGCTTAACATCTAAGGAATGCAGGTGTGAAGATTCACATTGAGCTCGGGACCGGATTGGGGCAGAATACTGGTATCGACGGCAGCTATACTGTACAGTTCATAGTTGCGACTTCCAAGCCTGAATATTAATGGGAGATTGGCGCTTTCAGCCACCTGCGGCCACATGCAACCTAGTCGTCAAAGAAACAAAAGGCCCGATGTCTCAATTCATAACGTGAAACGTGGTGATTCATCCAAAGATAGTTTGGAAGTTGTCATTGCAGAATGAGTAAACATTACAGACTTTCCAGCGTAGTAATTACAAATTATTATCGGTGATAGGCAAGGCTGGATCTAGCCCAGGGTTTTGGAGGTGGACCAAATCTCGGATTTTTGAACCGCTGGGGATCAAGAAGAGTAGTAAGTGACCCGTAGTACTTTCATTATCTGCTTATCGTTTAATTTTGCACAGCATTATGCCATGCTTTTGAAAGATTTAAACGAGACTTTAATTAAGGTAGAGCAATAGATACTTCCAGGATTGTTTGTTGCGAGGAGGAAAATGACATTTCCGGAGCGTTTTTTTGAGGGATGCCTCCCGCTTTTCCCTTGGATCCTCAGCGGATAATATCCTTAACAAAATGATAACCATTGAATTCTCAGATGTTATCTTGCAAAAATTATGAGTAAAAGTGATCGATTTTCAGGCTGATATTCTAGTATAAAAACAGCGAAGAAGACGTTTTCATTTCCCTGACTTTGCAGTATAAAGTTCTTGATAAATAGCAGGGATAAGAGGGTGGGTAGTGACGGAGTATAGTGGTATACACAGCCAACTCTCGTCCACGAGCATTTTTAATGGGTTACGAGTCGCCCCTGAGCATCAGCCCAAGTAGTTATGGCTCGTGGGTCCCACGTGGTGTCGGGGGGCAACAGGGTTTCAAAGTGTGAGCTGTAACAGTCACCAGAGCTGGGATTCGGTATTTTTTCTGTACCACCGGATCGGTATTCAGTAGTTAAAAAGCGGGTCATTCGGTTCGGTATTTCGGTATTTTTCCAAGAAATATACGAAATGAACGGTATTTTTTTCTTATTTGGTTTGGTATTGTTATTTAAACTTCGTGCACAGGCCCCCGCGAACAGGATGCATAACTCAAATGAAGCACTTTGCAACACCGGGAAGCCCGAAATGCTGCTGAAGGAAAGCTATAAAAAAAACATTTACAGCTGACTTAAACGCCTTCAGGCCAACACGACCGAAAGCCGATGCTAGAAATGAGTTCTAAACCCTAACAGACCAGGGTACGAAGCACCGACCGAACTGATTAGTTCAGCACCTATCATTATCCAACGTGAAAGAGTGAAACCGACGGCAGAGACTGAGATCCGGGACAGAAGAATACAACCATTGCCTCTCATTATTGTGCACCTGATAAAACATACAGAGTTCGGCCACCCCGTCTCCTGTGGGACAGTTTCACCAGATCATTATCTGCGCACATGCAGCCTGCTCGCCGAACTAACAAGTCGGTCCAACAGACGTAAGTGACTGTCAGCACAAGCAGCAAAAAAACATAAAAGTATCTGCGGACAATCTCTTTGTCACCAAACACAGAATTCACCTAACGCAGGAGCCCTATCATACTGGAAGCACGTGGCACCAGTCGCCTAATATGCGGCTGAACAGTAAGCTTTTCATCCAAGACAACACCAAGAATCTTCAAGGAGCAAGACCTCTGAAACAAAGTGTCATCTATAGCCAAATGTGGATACAGCGGTACAAGTGTCTGAAATCGACTGCAATCATAGACTTGGTTTAACTGGCATTCAGTTTCATCCTCCAGGGCAAGCATTATGCACTAATTAGGGATAAATTTCTATTCAGAGACTGGGCGACATCATAACTGATGCCGGGAGCAGGTATCACTGCTATCATCGTGGAATCGTCGGCATAGTTGATCATCGTGTTTTCCATTGAAGAGAACATGTCACCAGTATACAGAACTAACAACAGCGGCCAAACACGCTACCTTAATGGGACGCCGGACTCCACCGTGACTGAGGCATTCAAAATGTCGTCAATAGACACATTCTGCGTTCGCTCAGAAACAAAATCACAAAGGATTGACAGAACCCTACCACCCACACCAAACGCCTTCAGTTCGTATTTAATAATAGACCCCCGTGGTTGACCCTGTCAAACACCGCGCTGAAGTCCAACTGTACAAAGCGTGCCTCAGACCGATAAAATAGGGCAGACTGTAAATGGTGTGGCACCGAAAAAAGGCGTCACAACAACAAAACCTGTTCTGTAGGCAAACTGACCAGCTGGCAGCAAACCCATGAGATGAGTAAAACGACAAACTTACAAGTGATCAATTTTTCGAACACTTTCGATAAAATGGGCGTCAGCGTAATGGGCCGGTAGTTGGCGACATGGGGCGACACTGGACCCTCGGGAATGGGAGTAATATTCCCAGTAGATTAGATTAGATTAGATAGGCGGCAGTAGACGAACCAACAGGCCCATTCTCAAAGAGACACTAAAACTTGCGCCCCGGCCTTCTAAGAGCTATTGCCATTAAGTGAGTAGGATATAAACGACTGGGGGAAAGAGAAGAAGAGAAAAAAAAACGAGGGAGAAGAGTCTCAGCAAAAGAGACGATCACGAATATATGAAATTATGATCAATAGCCGCTGATATGCGGAGTTAAAGATGTCAGACAGTGTAGTTGGAGCGGAAGAGAGAAAAAAAAAACGGATTTAGGAAGCTCCTGAGGCTTTAGCCGTTAGGAGTGTGCGACTCCTGGAGGAGGAATCCTTAGCTGTGGGGGATGTCTCTCCCAATATAAGTCAAGACGATTTTTAAACGCGTTGAGATACTGGTGTACATTAAGTCGGAACCACAATAACGCTCTATTACCTCTTTACTGCAGTAAACAGCTAATTCTACACTCTATAATAGCTACACAATTTTCAAAACTAAAATAAGCACGGAGCTATAAAAAGCGCAATGGAAAATGTAAGGAAAGTTTCCGCTGATTTCAAGCTACGTTGAGCATAAGTAACTAAGGACCAGGGAAGGAGAACGAACTCATTCTACAGAGAGCGGTCGGGGAAGAAGAGATGTTGAAAGTATGAACAAAAGAACAAAGTAGGTCCATGGTTGCTAGTATGTTATACTAGAAACTCATAAAAAGCAGCATGAGGTATCAATAATACCTGAAATACCAAAAGCACAGGTTGGAATTTCATGCACGAATTGCACAAGACTCAATACCACAAACTCGGCAGCTTCTAACAACACTGAATTGCATCGTACCTAAAGTTACCTCGGAGTAATGTTCGGTTGAATTGACTAGGGGGACAATTTCCAACTACAGTAGACACCAAAACAGCACAATAATATCAAGCTCCACAAAATGTTAGGGCAAAAACAACTGCAACAAAGCAAGTGCTAATAGTGGCGCAGCAAACCAAATACAAACCTGCGGCTCAGACAAATACATGGGACCCAACTTGAATCTTAATTCATTACCGTCGAAATGCTTCCATGTACATACACAAAAATCAATCAATGCACTTTGTCAAGAGTGCAAGACTCTGTACACGTTCGCGACTTGTCCTCCTGCGTACACTAGACACTGACTGAAGCATTGCAAATGGTGCTATGTTAACTGATAGTGCAGTATGCATAATGCCACACTCGCCGCTGGCGGAAGACCACATAGAAGCTAAGCAGCTCAGACTGAACTGCAACCTAGGCTTTCACTGCACTTCGGCAATGGGACTTTGAGTTCATCTACTGTCCAGTTTCCAATCTAATCTGAACAAAATGCAAAAATGCAGTACGCTATCAACGGAGAAATTTCCTAACCGTATCAAGCGCCGGAAGATAACTGGTAGCTTAGGGGCAAGAACGCCAGCGAGCTGCTTATGGAACAGAGGAAACATGCCCACCGGGCATTTAGATTTTAAAAAAAATTCTTATATTCTTAGGGTGATGTAATATGCAATACTGTTCCAGAACTCATCAGAAACGAGCTGATGCTGTTGCATCGCTTATAATTCTTTATATGTGATGATAATTCATGATAAACTTTATATTATTTGAAATGAGCAAACAATGGTAGAAGCAATATTGAAGCTTTGAGGGTAAAATTATTCTACAAGAGGTAACACTAGTTTCAACAGAATAAGCCTGCAAGAATGTTCCAGAACTCCTAAAAAAATGTGCTGATGCATTGCTCATAATTATTTATATAAATATTAAATTATTAATCCATGATAAATGAATTTCATAATAGACTCACCTATAGTTCAATCGTAATAGAAGCATCTTCAACTTCATCATCTGCACCCGTTTCTTTAGCAACAACTCTTGCAATGCGGCATGTGGGCGAGGTAGTATACCGTAGAGTCTTGGTGGATCTATTGTTTACATGAAAGTTTGGGCAAAACAGCTCACTGTATTACACGAAGGACGCGAGAAAATTCACTCGTATCACTTTATAAAAGAAAGTTTTTTTTAATAAATTTTCTTCAAAGGAATGCTGACACGTTTTCACACGTGCATGAATTATTGTGGCACTCTATATTCACAATTAGCAAATAAATTAACACAAATATGAGGGGTGTATTATCACTCCCGGGAAGTTCACGCTGCACTAAGTTGGGAAGGACGTGACACTTCAGTGAGAGAAGCATTAGGATACACTACCCCCAAATTCTCACAGCGCAACATCTCTTCAATGAAGTGCAATACAGTGTGAAAAAGCTGAACTGAACGAAAATCAATGGGATTTTCCTAATGCTTTCCAGGAAAGACAATGGGTCATATAAGGCTAAGAAGCTTGTTTGTGGTCACGGAAATTCAAAAATATCGAAAAAAGTCACTCGGTATATCCATTCGGGATCGGTATCAGATTCAGAAAAGATTTGGTATTTCGGTAGATGAAAATACTGCCGGTACTACCGAAATATCGAATTTCATTTGGTAGTCCCAGCTCTGACAACCACATTGTGCTAACGTGGTTGTAACGTGCCCAGTGTAATACTTTCTATCCCATTGGGTCAATTTGGGTGCCGCGTAGCTAAAACATTAGCGTTTTTGTCACTTGGCCCCACGAGATTTCTATATGGCGATTAGTGATATAACAAGTATAGGATCCCACGTAGGCACATTGGGCCCAAACTGGAAACGAGATTGCTAGCAAAACTGCAAAACGGATATCTGTCTCATGTGGTGTAGATACGGCAAAGCTTCGTGAGCCCCATATGGGCCCCAATTATTTTTTTTATCGGGTGCACGCTCAGTAACTTTCTAGGGTAACCAATGAAAGAAACATGAAGTGTATTTCTGTCTGCAGAGAGAATTCTAAATATACAGAAGGAATAAATTTCGGAACGGAAAAGTGGGTAGTTGGGACTATCTACTGTCATTTCTCCTCTATCTATGAAGTAAAATAGCCGGACGTATATTCAGGCAGTAGATATGGCTCGGTAGAAACAGGCTGTAGGATCGAGACTGCCGGAGGGGTTCGTCTACTTGCGTTCCTGGCTGGCGATGCAGCCGAAAGTATCAGCTTCTATTGCAACGAAGCTGTTGCACAATAAATTGAGGAGACACAGAAAAGCCATGGAGAAACGATGCCACGTTGTAATACGAGTATCACTATATCCAATCATCTTTCAATAGCCATCGGCTTTCAATTTACAGTGAAGATTGAAATCAACAACTGAGAACGCTGTCATCTGAACTCGGCATAATCTGCTCGATGTCACATGAAAGTAGATTTTCGATTGTCGAATGGAAAATGAATCCTACCCCTTGAAACCATCGGCATAATGAGATACGATTTATTTTGAGCTTGGAAGGCTGCATACAACCTATTGCTTTTGAAACGCTAGCTTTTCTCAGATATTAAAAGTACTTGCTCGGGGAACTCACTTGTAGACTCTGTGCAAATATCCCTCAAGCCAGTTTCAAACGACAGTCCTTAATAAGTCCCAATGGGTACTACTCACAGTCCGAAAGTTTTGTTGTGTCCTTGTATATTCAACTGTGTATCAACTAAGAGATCGAATTTAGAATGGAGAGGTGAGTGCAATTCGAAATAAATTGAAGTCTGCGATTAGGCCTAGCGACTGCCGATTCACAAGCTCGTCAGCTAAGTCCGATTAGCTTTTATACTATTTGATTATTAGGATTTTTAGACACGATTCTGTATTTTGAAAAGCGTTTTTTTCAGCATTTCCAAAGGGAATTTGTTTAAATATTTATTTTACTTCCAATAACCTTTTCTAATTAAAAAAAAGAGAAAGCATGTTCTGAATAATAAAAGTAACTTCTGAAATAAAAACACAATAAAGCATAAGAAAGGACTTAAACGAAACGAAAAAATATTTACTTGAAGAAAATATTTAAAATTTGAATAAGAAATTGCTATGACAAATAACAGACGATGTCGACCTGGATCAATCGGTGATTTCTTTAAATTTCTGCCTGTCCGACTGCAACTGCTCGATTTGTTAAGAGGGGGTTGGTCCTATTTGATGATCCGATTCGAAAATGCGAGTCCGAGTAATCGGATAACGGGATATTTGAATCGGACGGCCACCATTGCTGAAAGTTTACTGTTAGTTGTCACGTCAGTTGGCTGAGCTGAAGTTCCAAAGTCCCAAAAGTATTTTTTAAATTTGAATTAGTTCTACAATCAGAGAGTGGAGTACTTTTCTGCCGTTTAAAGAGCCACAGCCTAGTGAGCTGATTATTTCATATTGGGGACCGAAATAATGGCGTTTGAACCTCCAGTTAGTCTAAACTTCCTGTTCTAAGGTACTATTGAAATTAAAAATGTTGACGGTTGCTATATTTTACAGTCCGTTGTGAGTTCTTAATGAGTTTCGTCTGAGTATTCAGTTGTGAGGTTTATCTTCGGTGTAGAAAATAAAGTTGGCCAGGCTATACAGTAGTGCTGAGTGGTGAAGGGGAAATGTAGGTACTGTTCTTATGGCTTCTTTACTTCACATATAATAGTAAATTACAATTGGTAATCAGCTAAGATATAGCAACTAGCAACGGAGACTAAATGTAGCAATGCCGCAAGGTGTAGACAAGTAAGGTACAGCGGCTACACAGTTAATGCTGCTGGTGCCATCTAAACACCTGCTTAAATTCAACATACAGCACTTCCGCCCATACTTGCACCGGTGAGTTTCAGCCGGTTTCCTTCCGGAAACTATAGTAAAAATCAATCGATGGAATATCTACAGTATCTATTTGTGAGACAGGAATACATGCAAGCCCAAAGTTACAACCGCAGTTGAGTGACAGCCTAAAATTAAAACCTTCACCGGACCTATCAATAAAGAGCTTCCGTCTCTAAGATAATATCTTCTCTTCGGTTCTCGTGATAATTTTAGGATGGCAAATACCTAGTCAGGATACGATACGGGAGCACAAGTGAGCAGTTTTGAAAGGCACATTCTAAAGCAGGTTTTGAGAAGAGAAAGTGCGGTGTCTAAGGAAATGAAAAAGAAATGAGTTATAAGTTATAAGAATCGTTTATTATGGAATTGCTCAAAGTCTGTCCTACGTTGTTGCATAATATTCACAAATGAACAGAAAAATGATGGACTACCGTGTATTATCCACGTCTCCATTAATGGTGTTTACAAAATATCAATGACTTGGTGAAATAAAAAATGGACATGTGTTAGTTTTTAAAGGCTAAATAAGCTATCTGCAAACTATGGGAGCTGGAGATTAAGAACATAAAAAAGTTAGGTGAGAATAATGCAGGAAGTACTTGTGAGAACTGAGACTGCTCCATTTAATTTTTTGTTGTTGCTTAGTGTATCTGCAGGACTTGATCAAGATACAATGACAAATTCTTTGCTGGCGGAACATTTGCACTATCCACAGTTGAAGTTAGAGTACGAAAATACGCTGTTGAGAGTCAGAACGATACCCTATTGGAAACATGAAATCAACATGTAAAACAGAGTCGAGTTATTAGGACGAGATATTAAATTTGAAATGTTAACATGATATAATATTGAAATTTAACTTGAGCAATTATACCTAATCAGGTTGAGAAGATTATGTAGGAAATAGGTACGTTTCAAAGTGGTGTCCCTGCTGCACATTTTCTTTGAAAGTGCAAGGGAGGAAACTATTTCCTTGAAATTGTCAGTGCTCCCAAACTATGAACCTAGCTGTGCTCCTCTGTATTCGCCTGCCAACATTCCATAATAATTTTTGTACTCGGTCAATTAAGTTCGATGAGGTGCGTTAAGTTTAATGATATGCGTTAAACTAAATATCGTGTGTTGGGATTGACCACGTGCGTTAAGTTACACGACTGGTGTTACAAACATGGAATGCGTTATATAGTATAATGACTGAGTTCGTCAGGATTAAGTGATGGGCATCAGTATAGACACTAGATAATGTTAGAAGTCTTACGTTTGGTCAAACTAGGACAAGTAATAGAAGCGCAGCTTCTTTCCTACATTTCAGAAAGTGAAAGCATTAATTAACCGTGGAATTTCCACGGGTCCCGCAGGTGATATAAGTTCGCTTTGCTAGGGTCGCATGCCGATCAAAATACGAGTTAATTCGTAGGTAGGATGCGGTAGAAAGCGTGCTGTTCTGGACTGCTTCACTCTCAAGCACTCTTAAAGTGAAAGCGCGATGCTTAAAGAAATCAAATAAACTGACAAAAAAGGGGTTTCAACAAGAATAATCAATAATTATTGAAGAAACCGGCCAAGTCTGTTTTATCTTGTGGTATAGCTGTCCCATAAAAATTAGATGGACTACTTTATAAAACAGCCACGAGTCCCGCTGTAGCATTGAATCATCAGATCTACCGATGAAAAATGGTAATGTTAAGAATGTGAAAGGCTAAATTACGTTATCTGTGGAAAACGAGCATTGGCTTGTATATCAGTATGGAAAAAAAAGCACCTCCGATAAGCGAGATCGCTATCTTTTTTTTTTTTTTGCTGTATCTGTGTCTTTATCATGAATCAAGTGCGAATCCTTTGCTGAAAGAATACTAGCGAGGTTCACCGGTGATACAAGAGTATTCATAATATTTAATAGATAGGTTGTATGACGTGGTTAGCATAGGCGGCGGACTACATTATGCTCGCTGCATGCGAGTTGGAACACGGAGGCGCTTCGCGTTCAAGGTACCGATGTTTCTGTGCACGTGATTACAGCTTAATCTGTAAACACATACCAATTCCAAACATGAGCTGTTGCGAATTGGAACTCAATATAAATTATGAGTGAGATTTCAATATGAATTAGGTGCTTTCGATGTAACAGAATAGTCGCCACGGCGACTAAGAGGTTAAGTAGTTTTTGAATATCACATTATAAGACAAGTCTAAGCTGCATCCACGAAGCGTTGTCGGAAGTTTAGAGAGAAACGTTCCCATGTTTCGACTCTCGTGTGCATTAGACTTGATTTTAGACGTAGTTCGGCAGGATTAAGTAACGGGCGGTATTTATTGGGTTGGTTAAGTTAGAAGAGCTGCGTTAGATCAAAGCCAAATTAGTTATATTAGCATAGCTTCGGATTGCTGCGTCTTTGAATGTGAGAACATTAACTAACCGTGGAATTTCCACGGGTCCCGCTACTAGCAAGCTAATGTTATATGCACGGTGCATATTGTTTTGGCCAATAGACTATGATGCTCGTCAAATGATTACGCGTTCGGAGCGATTTGGAAGGAGAGCTTTATGGCCTACAATAGTGACTATGAAGAATCGTAGACGTGTATGGTACTATAAGTGTGCTGCTGATCATATAACCATAATTATGGCAGGTGGAAACCCTCAATATTTTCTTGCGTCCTATATACAAGTATATGCACATTTGTGGAAGTGCAGAGATTGTTAAGGTTACTGAAAGTAATATTTCATTTGGGTACAAAAGGGTTATTGGGCTAGCTGCAAATTACAGGCGTCTCAGTACGTAGTTGACTAGATATTTTAATCGTTTTTTGCCGACAATACCGCAGCTCCGTACTGAACTTTGATGTTGTAAATGGACCTATAAGAGCTAAGTTGGGCTGCTACCTTAGCTAAAGCTCAACTGGAGAATTGACAGTCAAATAGCGTTGTGTATATACGACATGCTTGCAATACCAATACGTGAATGAGGACGTGCAATAGTAGCCCAATTTGGTAGCTCCGCATTCAAATTGAGGACTTTGTAAGCGAGGCCGTCAGAGCTCTGCGGCTGAATTAGCAGACCTCACCTGCTCTTGTGGCACTGAAAACATTACAATTTATTCAATACCTTAAACTTTTCTTGGGTGAAGGTGTCTACAAGAAGTGTTGTTTTCAAGCGAACAGAGGTAGTGCATCAATGTCGTTTAATTATTCTCAAGGTCCCGATGGCTTTTCTAGCGCGGGCTTAGAAGTTTGGCTATGTTTTTTTGTTTGGCAGCCGCTTCGGATTATTCTTTTTATTATTATGAGACGACAAGCATGGCGTCCATGGGCAGGTAATGGAACCCAAATGGAGGATAAACAACTTTAGGATACGAAGGCGCTGCCACGATAAACAACTCAAGAAAAAAATAATTTAATAGAAAACAATCACCACGGACGTGAACGCCTATCACAGCTTTAATCTAATATACCTTATCATAAGCTGTATCATAATCTAATCCAGTGGTTCCCAATCTTTATTATGCCCGCGTCATCCCTAGAGAACTTGCTATGTGTACTCGCACCCTCTATAAAACTAATAACTCGCATGTTGATAACGAATTATACCAAATTTGTACCACAAAATTCATATCATCTTGTAACTGACATGGAAATATCCCAACGTTTCACTCGCCCCAAAAGCTCATTTCACAACTCCAGAGGGCGCGTGCTCCCCCGGTTGGGTACCTCTTATCTAATTCCATCTTAAATATAAGTATCTACTGGCCCCGTGGTTAAGTGTGGCTTCGCTCGTTGTCACGATACCGGCAGTTCTAATTCCCAGCCAGTGAGTAAAGTCTTGGTGCTCGGCAGCGTATCTGTTAGTGATAGTCTACTGGAGGAGCAGATGCTGATCTTACAGTCCGAGGGGAGGGGCGCAGCGGTAGTATTACTCAGCCGTCTATGACGCCATAGATTAGACAATTAAGGGTTGACTGTAGACGTACTCTGCTCTAGACGCGAAAGAGGATATATCTATATATCTGCAGCACGAATCAGTTTATGTGGATTCCTAGTTGGAGTGTACAGTCAAGACGACTGTGCCTTTCCCTTTATTAACCCTCTCCTCGAAGAAATAATTACGTTTCTCGTGTTAAAACACTGTCTCAAGTGTAAAATAACGCAAAGGTATGAAAGAAAAGGTTATGTTTGAGATACAGCTCGTATAAGGAAGAGATTTACAAGTTTTATTAATTATAATGTTTGCTCTCATATTGAAACAAAGATACGTACGGTACGAGATATATTGATCACTAAAAGAGCACAATTACGCAAATAAAATATATCCGAATATGCAAACTTCAGGAAGGAACAGGGAGAGCTGCGCGTTTTAACTCTAGCTTTCCCTAACAATTATAAATTTTTGTTGGAATAAGGTTATTTAAAACATATTCGAAGAAAACTGTCGAGTAATAAACAGTCCACTCCATTTAGCGCCGAGCTGCATGATCAACAAACCTGTAACCATGTCGAAAGTAATTCTTATTTTTGCCGATACAATATTCTGCTGGTAATATGTACTGTAGGCTTAACGTACGCTTTGCAATAGTGTTGAAATTAAATTAGTAAAGTCAGTGGCCTCTTCCTATGCCGATGATGAGCCAAATAGCGCAACAAATTTATAATAATGGCACTAATTTCATTTGAATATCATCATCTCGTTGATGGGAATTGATCGAATAGATTTCCTGTAATTCAGATGCACGGCTCAACTATATAACGAAGCCTGAACAAAGCAGGACTTTATTGAGCAAGGGTCACCAGAAGGAGTCAGCCGACTTGTGCATAAAGATGGCGAATTGTTCTTGAAACTAAAAATATATCTATTCGGTAATGTGGATATGAAGACAGCGCAATGTAATAAACCACGCAAGTATGCAGTGCGTATATATGTAAACCGGACCTAAAACGATAGTTTCTATTGTAGTATACCAGCGAAGAGAATATTATTGCTCCTCATTATTTTCAAAATTACGAGTATGTTCAGCGCAAACTTTTTTTTTAATTTAGTCCAGAAGTGATTAGATACTGTCGAATACTGAAGGCTTCAAGCCAAGCGGAAAATCATCATACTATCATTAATATTTGCTACACTGTGACGAATTCGTCAACTAAGAGGTAAGTGTCCACCCGCGATACTTTGTGCTCTAGTTTCTAATACTTTTGCGATAGAATCGAGATATGGTAGCTAATGATAAACTACTTCGATATCTATGTCTTGGTACGTAAGATACATTCTTCCAGTTTCTGGGATATATAAAAGTGTATTATGCCCTTTGCATGAGCATATTACATATCAACCTTTCCGGTCATAATGCTTTATAATTATTGTGGTACGAACCGGATAGCATTACACAAACGGAATAGCATGTTCAACATGTTTCTCAGGCGTATGATTATGTAATCTTCTAACAATCTTATTTGTTGGCGTGATATCAAGTAAAAAAATAATGGGTGAAAACAAGCAATAAAGTATTACATAAGGTAGGTAATATATAATTATCAAAATCCATAGCAGGGTTCATCTGTTCCTTCAGAACAATTGTTTGCAAGAAATATAAAACAATGGAGATTTCACTTTAGACGCTTGGCTAGTGTTATTAATGAAGTTAGATTTACATAATTCAGTTATAACTGCTGTTTACACCAGAAATTCACAGGCAAGGAACCTGTGAAATATTTCATTTTGCCAGTGCCTAGATATGTCTAGTTACAGAACACACAATATCTGACTGCCCAATCAAATTTTCTATTGGGTCTGATTGCAAATTAATTGAACTTCAATAAAAGCTTCTACAATAAACAAAGCGACCTCAAACAAAAAGGAATCTGTTCTCAGTGAGGACAAAAATGTGTCTAACAGCAAGAAACACAAATTCACAGCCAGATAGCAACCGTGAAGGACGATAATTAAATATCAGAGTTCCAAAACAATCCAAAAATCGCAAAACTTTAGGTACTTCAAATCAGCACATAACTTCACGAAACACTTTGTTTTCTTCTCCAAAGTTCTAAAAATACGTTTGTGTTCATCACTGATTTTATTAAAGACTATTCTTGAATAAAATGAAAAATTGCTAAATAAAATACAATGTTTCGTCCATCAACAGTAGACATCTTCAGATACAATTAAAAGCTGATATCTGAAACAAACAAAAGACAATAGAGTTGCATGTGATGCATAAGTTAGGCCTTAAACAGTGTATATATAATACAAGGACTTCTACGCTACATGTAGGGGTGGGCACAGTTACTAACAAACTGGGATGCTGCAAAGCAAGTGGTTGGTTGATGACCTCAGCATGACACCTCAGATCAAAAAGGGCGGGGCTATTCTAGTTGAAAAGGTTGAGGAAGTGTGAGAATTCACTATACTTAACGTTGATGGCTGGCATGTCTCTTCTAATTGTTATGGCTTCGGTTATTTTCAGTGATGTTACATCTGGGTATGAATAGAGGACGGAAAATGCGGACGAAAATTGGGCCTCTCCAGCGCGCCTCTCCGGTGCTGTTTGCACCGCCTCTCCAGCGCGCAGGAGGTGTACCCAATGTATTGCGCGGCGTTACAGCCTTGCTCTGGGCAGGTAAAGCGATACACCACGCCGACACGCGCCAACACCACGCTGTATTATATATATATATGGTTTAAGGCCTAACTTATGCATCACATGCAACTCTATTGTCTTTTGTTTGTTTCAGATATCAGCTTTTAATTGTACTTAAAGATATCCACTGTTGATGGACGAAACGTTGTATTTTATTTAGCAATTTTTCGTTTTTATTCAAGAATAGTCTTTAATAAAATCAGTGATGAACACAAACGTATTTTTTAGAACTTTGAAGAAGAAAACAAAGTGTTTCGTGATCCAAAAATCGGTAAATGAATTTTGCAGTTATCAATGGCCAGTGCTCATGCAAGGGTGCTTCTTTTCAATAGATGTATTACTTGAATTTCCAAGGACACTTCATTTTCCAGATTATTTAATAGTTGTTGCATACATTCGTACCAGGATGCTGTAGTTCTACACTGGAGGTGTAGAATAAACCGGAAACGATGGGAAACGGAACGCCTTTCACATCCAGAACTATTGGCCAAATTTTTGAAATCTTCGCCATAATCTTCGGGGTCAGCGCACAACAGACTGTCCCCGCAGTGCACTTCCAAGCAGGCGGTGTGCCATCCAACGGATCGTACGTCCGATGGAATAGTTCCGTCCCTGATCTGAGATCGCTGACTCTCTGTGCTCACTGGTACCTCATCAACGTTCGGGGCCATGATCTACCTCTCATCAGCTACGCAACTGAAGAGAACCCCAATGAGTTGCTCATAGGTAAGTAGCTACAGCACTATAGTCGTGTATCATTCATCTGTTGCATTTTCTTTCATGCATTTGTTGCATTCTGTCATTCAGCTATTGCATTCTATCAATCATCTGTTGCAGTTTGTCATTCAGCTGCTGAATTTGGTCATTCATTAGTTGCATTCCGTCATTCATTTCGGGCATTCTGTTATTCATCTACTGCATTTTACCAATCATCGGTCGTATTCTGCCATTCATCTGCTGCATTCAACTAATGATCTCCTGCACTTTGTCCATCACCTGTTGCATTTTACAATTCATGGTTTGCATTCTGCCATTCATTTGTTGTATTCTGCCATTCATTTGTTGCATTCTGTCATTCATCTGTTGCTCATAGTTAAGTACTGAACCACATTCATCTCGTATGTACCCCTTAACCCAATATCTTTCATTGTCAATTCGCGTTAAAGTTGATTTCATGTTTTTACATTGTATA
>LQNS02278076.1:12192623-12262043 GCA_001587735.2 Parhyale hawaiensis | reverse complement strand
AAGTTATGAACGGATCTTCAAAAAAATTAAACAAGCTGTTATTAATATAAAAAGGCACAAATGATTAGATTTTGGAGTTTATGCAAAGAAAATTATGGTTTCAGAGCCAATGTGAATTTTCGCTACCATTGGCTCACTTGGCGGAGGTATGCGCTCTCAGAGTGCACTAGTTAGAAATGCCAGCCTTTGCCTGCAAAGCGAAAAGAATGTTGTGAAAAAAATAGAAACCCGTAGGAAGATATAATCCGGGGGAAATGATTCATTTTTGAGGCAAAATCTTTAAATTTGTTCTATCTATTATTGAAAAGCGTGACACATAAGGTAGGTACGTAGGTAGATAGGTAGGTAGGCACGTACGTACGTACTAGCGTATTGATAAATAGATAACTACTACCTTCAGCTAAAATAAATTGCTAGCTGTTGGGGATCAATACGCCAATGTTCAATAATGCGCGAATAATCACGTCTTTCAATTATTATTATTACACGCTCTCCGCTGCAGAAGGGTATCGCGCGACGCTTTGAAGCTAAACATCTAAGGAATGCAGGTGTGAAGATTCACATTGAGCTCGGGACCGGATTGGCGCAGAATACTGGTATCGATGGCAGCTATACTGTACAGTTCATGGTTGCGACTTCCAAGCCTGAATATTAATGGGAGATTGGCGCTTTCAGCCACCTGCGGCCACATGCAACCTAGTCTTCAAAGTAACGAAAGGTCCGATGTCTCAATCCATAACGTGAAACGTGGTGTTTCATGTAGAGATAGTTGGGACTTATCATTGCGGAATGCGTAAATATTACAGACTTTCCAGCGTAGTAATTACAAATTATTCTCGGTGATAGACAAGGCCGGATCTAGCCCAGAATTTGGGAGGTGGACCAATCTTGGGTTCTTGAACAGCTGGGGAGAGGAGTAGTTAGTGACCCGTAGTACTTTCATTATCTGCTCATCCTTAATTTTACACTGCATTATGGCACAGCTTTTAAAAGATTTAAACGAGAGTTTAATTAACGCAGAGCAATAGATATTTCCAGAATTGTTTTTTGCGAGGAGGAAAATGACATTTCCAGAGCTGTTTTGGAGAGATTCCTCCCTCTTTTCCCTTGGAATCTCAGCGGGTACCTAATGTCCTCCCATATGTTATCTAGCAAAAATTATGAGTAAAAGTCATCAATTTTCAGGCTGATGTTCTAGGATAAGAACAACGAAAAAGACGTGTTCATTTCCCTGACTTTGCAGTATAAAATTTTTAATAAATAGCAGATACATGAGGGTGGCTAGTGACGGAGTATAGTGGTATATACAGCCAACTTTCGTCTTCGTGCTTTTTCAATGGATTACGAGCCGCTCGTGAGCATCAGCCCGAGTAGAAATGCCAAGTGGACCTCACGTGGTTTCGAGTGGCAACTTGGTTTCAGGGTGCGAGCTGCAACAATCACCAGAGCTGGGATTCGGTATTTTTTCTTTACCTCCGGATCGGTATTCGGTAGTTAAAAAGCGGGACATTCGGTTCGGTATTTCTGTATTTTCAAAAAAAAAATTACCCAATGAATCGGTATTTTTTCCGTATTTGGTTCGGTATTACTATTTAAACTTCGTGCTCAGACCCAAGACGGACAGGAAGCATAACCCAAATAAAGCACTTTGCAACACCGGGACGCCCGAAATGCTGCTAAAGGAAATCCAACAAAAACATTTACAGCTGACTTAAACGCCTTCAGGCCAACACGACCGAAAGCCGATGCCGGCAGTGAGTTCTAAGCCCTAACAGACTAGGGTACGAAGCACCGACCGAACTGATTAGTTCAGCACCTAACATTCTCCAAAGTGAAAGAGTGAGACCGACGGCAGCACGATAATTATTCTACTAGAGACTTTGAGATCCGGGACAGAAGAATACAACCCTTGCCTCTCATTATTGAGCACTTGATAAAACATACAGCGTTCGGCCACCCCCTCTCCTGTGGGACAGTTTCACCAGATCATTATCTGCACATATGCAGCCTGCTCGCCGAACTAACAAGGCGGCCCAACAGACGTGAGTGACTGTCAGTACAGGAAGAAAAAAAAGCATAAAAGCATCTACGGACAACTTCTTCGTCACCAAACACAGAATTCACCTAAGGCAGGAGCCCTATCTTACTGAAACCACGTGGCCTAATATGCGGCTGAACAGTAAGCTTCTCTTCCAAGACAACACAAAGAATCCCCAAGGAGCTAGACCCCTGAAACAAAGTGTCATCTATCGCCAGATGTGGATGCTTCGGTACAAGTGTCCAAGATCGACTGACAATCATAGATTCAGCTTCATACTCCAGGCCAAGCATTATGCACTAATGAGGGACAAATTTCTGTTCAGAGACTGGGCGACATCATTACTGATGCCGGGAACAGGTATCACTGCTATCAAAGTGGAATCGTCGGCATAGTTGATCATCATGTTTTCCAGGGAAGAGAACATGTCACCAGTATACAGAACTAACAACAGCGGCCAAACACGCTACCTACCTCAAGGGACGCCGGACTCCACCGTGACTGAGGCATTCAAAATGCCGTCAACAGACACATTCTGCGTTCGCTCAGAAACAAAATCACGAAGGATTGATAGAACCTTACCACCCACACCAAACGACTCCAGCTCGTATGTAATAATATACCTCCGTGCTTGACCCTGTCAAACACCGCACTGAAGTCCAACTGTCGAAGGAGTGCCTCAGACCGATAAAATAGGGCAGACTGTAAATGGTGTGGCACCGACAACATCTATGATAATTCATAGATAAACTTTATGTTATTTGAAATGTGCAAACAATGGTAAATGCAATCTTGAAGCTTTGAGAGTTAAATAATTATACAAGAGGTAACACTAGTTTCAACAGAATAAGCCTGCAAGAATGTTCCAGATCTCCTCAGAAAATGTGCTAATGCATTGCTAATGATTATTAATATAAGTATTGAATTATTAAATCATGATAAATGAACTTCATAATAGACTCACCTAGCTCTATCGTAAAAGAAGCATCTTCAACTTCATCATCGGTTCCTGTTCCTTCAGCAACAACTCCTGCAATGCGACATGTGGGCGAGGTAGTATAGAATCTTGGTGGATCCATTGTCTACATGAAAGTTTTGGCGAAACAGCCCACTGTATTACACGAAGGACGCAAGAAAATTTACTTGTATCACTTTATAAAACTAAGGTTTTTTAATAAGTTTTCTTCAAAGGAATGCTGACACGTTTTCACACGTGCATGAATTATTGTGGCACTCTATATTCACAATTAGCAAATAAATTGACACAAATATGAGGAGTGTATGATCATTCACGGGCAGTTCACGCTGCACTAAGCTAGGAATGACGTGACACTTGAGTGAGCGAAGCATTAGGATACACTATGCCCAATTCTCACAGCGCAACATCTATTCTCTTCAATGAAGTGCAATACAGTGTGAAAAAGCTGAAATGAACGAAAATCAATGGGATTTTCCTAATGTTTTCCAGGAAAAACGTTGGGTCATATAAGGCTACGAAGTTTCTTTTGTGGGCATGGAAATTCAAAAATACCGAAAAAATTCACTCGGTATATCCATTCGGTATCGGTATCAGATGCAGAGAAAATTCGGTATTTCGGTAGATGAAAATACCGCCGGTACTACCGAAATACCGAATTTAATTTGGTAGTCCCTGCTCTGACAACCACATTGTGCTAACGTGGTTGTAAAGTGCCCGATGTAATACTTTCTACCCCATTGGGTCAACTTGGGTGCCGCGTAGCTAAAATATTAGCGTTTTTGTCACTTGGCCCCGCGCAATTTCCACATGGCGATTAGTGATATAACAAGTATAGGATCCCACGTCGTAGATTGCCGGCGCTTGATCCAATTGCAAAAACGGATATTTGTCTCATGTGGTGTAGATACGGCAAAGCTTCATGAACCCCATGAGGGCCCCTGTTATTCTTGTTATTGGGTGCACGCTCAGTAACTTTCTAGGGTAACCCATGCAAGATACATGCAGTGTATTTCTGTCTGCAGAGAGAATGCTTCTACAAATTTTTTAAATATACATAAGGAATAAGTTTTGGAACGGAAAAGTAGGTAGTTGCGACCATCTACTATCATTTTTGCTCCATCTATGAAGTAAAATAGCCGGGCGTAGATTCAGGCAGTAGATATGGCTCAGGAGAAACCGGCTGTAGGATTGAACTGCCGGCCTGGTTCGTCTACTTGCGTTCCTGGGTGGCAATGTAGCCGAAAGTATCAGCTTCTATTGCAGCGAAGCTGTTGCATATTCACTTAATAATTTTTGAAAACAATATATCGGGGAGACACAGAAAAGCCATGGAGAAACGATGCCACGTTGTAATACGAGTATCACTATATCATATCGTCTTTCATTAGCCATCGGCTTTCAATTTACAGCGAAGATTGGAATCAACAACTGAGAACGCTGTCATCTGAAATCAGCATAATCTGCTCGATATCACATGAAAATGGATTTTCGATTGTCAAATGGAAATTCAATCCTACACTTGAAACTATCGGCAAAATGAGATAAGGTTTATTCTGTGCTTGGAAGGCTGCATACAACTTATTGCTTTTGAAACGCGAGCTTTTCTGAGATATTAAAAGTACTTTCTAGGGGAACTCACTCGTGGACTCTGTGCAAAGATCCCTCAAGCCAGTTTCATACGACAGTCCATAATAAGTCCCAATGGGTACTACTCCCAGTCCGTAAGTTTTGTTGTGTCCTTCCAAATGCAACTGTGTGTCTACTAAGAGATCTAACATAGAATGGATAGGTGAGCGCGATTCGAAATAAATTGAAGTCTGCGGTTAGGCCTAGCGACTGCTGATTCACAAGCTCGTCAGCTAAGTCCAACTAGCTTTTATACAATTTGATTATTAAGATTTTTAGACACAATTCTGTATTTTTGAAAGAGTTTTTTAGCATTTCCAAAGGGAATTTGTTTAAATATTGATTTTACTTCCAATTACCAGTTCTAAATAATAAAAAGAGAAAGCATGCTCTCAATAATAAAAATAATTTTCGAAATAAAAACACAATAAAGCCAAAGAAAGGACTTAAACGAAACGAAAAATATTTACCTGAAGAATATATTGAAAATTTGAATAAGAAACTGTTGTGACAAAAAATAAACGATGTCGACCTGGATTATTGGCTACATTCTTTAAATTTCTGCCTGTCCGATTACGACTAGGTACTCGATTTATTAAGCGGGGTTTAGTCCGATTTGATGATCCGAATCGAAAATGTGAGTCCGAGTAATCGGATAACGGGATATTTGAATCGGACGGCCACCATTGCTAAATATTTACTGTTAGCCGTCACGTCAGTTGGCTTGGCACACGCCAGTGGTAAAGTTCCAAAAGTCTCTTCTACATTTGAATCAGTTCTACAAATCAGAAAGTGGAGCACATTTCTGCCGTTTAAAGAGCCACAGCCTAGTGAGCTGAATATATTTCGTTTTGAGGACCGAAGTAATGGCGTTTGAACCTTCAGTTAGTCTAAACTTCCTGTTCTAAGGTACTATTCAAACTCAAAAATGTTGACGGCTGCGCTGCTAAATTTTAGAGTCCGTTGTTAGTTCTTAGTGAGTTTCGTCTGAGTATTCAGTTGTGAGGTTTATCTTCGATGCAGAAAATAAAGTTGGCCAGGCTATACAGTAGTGCTGAGTGATGAAGGGGAAATGCAAAGCTCTTATGATTTATTTACTTCACATATAAGAGTAAATTACAATTGATAAGCAGCTAAGACATAGCAACTCGCAATGGAGACTAAATGTAGTAATGCTGCAAGGTGTAGAAAAGTAAGGTACAGCGGCTACACAGTTAACGCTGCTGGTGCCTTTTAAACACCCAACATAAAATACAGCACTGCCGCCCATACTTGCAACCGGTGAGTTTCAGCCGGTTTCCTTCCTGAAACTATCGTAAACATCAATCGATGGAGTATATATCTATTTGTGAGACCGGAATACATGCGAGCCTAAAGTTACAACAGCAGTTGAGTGACAACCTAAAAATAATAACCTCTGCCGGACCTATCAGTTAAGAGCTTGCGTCTCTAAGATAACATCTTCGCTTCGGTTCTCGTGATAATTTTAGGATGGCAAATACCTAGTCAGGATACGGTATGGGGGCACAAGTGAGCAGTTTTGAAAGGCAGATTCTAAAGCAGTTTTTGAAGCGAACGTGTGGTGTCTGAGGAAATGAAAAAAAAAGGAGTTATAAGAATCGTTTATCGAAGAAATACTCAGAGTCTGCTCTACACGGTGCTGAATAATAATCACAAATGAACAGAAAAACAATGGGCTGAGGTGGATTATCCACGTCTCTATCACTGTGGTTTGTAAAACATCAGTGACTTGGTGAATAAAATTAAAATGTGTTAGTTTTCAAAGGCTAAATACTCTATTTGCAAAATATGGGAGATGGAGCTTAAGAAAATAAAAGTCAGGTAAGAATAATGCGGGAAGCACCTGTGAAAAGTGAGACTGTTAAATTTCACTTAATTTAATTTTTTTGTTGTTGCTTGATGTATCTCGAGGACTTCATCATGATACAATGACAAATTCTTTGCTGGCGGAAAATTTGCAATATCCACAGTTGAAGTTAGAGTACGAAAATACGCAGTCAGAACGATACCCTATTGAAAATATGAAGTCAATTTTTAGAATAGCGTAGAGTTATATGAACGAGATATAAAATTTGATGTGTTAACATGATATGATATTGAAGGTTAACTTTAGCAATTATACTCAATCAGGTTGAGGAGATTATGTAAAAAATAGGTATGCTTCAAACTGCTGTACCTGTAACATATTTTCTTTACAAGTGCGAGGGAGGAAACTCAGTGAAATTATCACTGCTCTCAAAATATGAACCTGTGCTCTTCTGTATTCAACTGCCAACAATTCCACGATCATTTTTGTGGTGGGTTAAGTTAGATGAGTTGCGTTAGGTTACACGACTTGTGTTACGGAGACGGAATGCGTTATATAATGACTGAGTTCCTAAGGATTAAGTGACGGCGTCAGTATAGACATTAGGTCATGTTAAAAGTGTTGGGTTTGGTCAAATTAGGACAAGCAATAGGAGCGCAGCTTCTTTCCTACTTTGTGAAAAGTGAAAGCATGATTTAACCGTGAAATTTCCACGAGTCCCGCTAGTGATATGATGTTCACGATCCAAATATGAGAAAATTCGTAGCCTGGATGCGGTAAAAAAAGAGAGTTGTTCTGGACTGCTTCATTCTAAAGTATTCTTGAAGTGAAAGTACGATGTTTAAAGAAACAGAACAAATTGACATAAAGGAGTTTCGACAACAAGAATCAATTGCTGAAGATGTGGGCCGAGTCTGTTTTATTGTGTGGTATAGCTATCCCAAAAAAAAGAGAGCAAATGTTGGACTACTTAATGAAACAGTCACGAGTACCGCTATAGAATTAAATCATCAGATCTACCGATGAAAAATAGCAACGCTAAGAACATGAAAGGCTAATTATGTTTTCTGCAGACAACGAGCAAAGGCATGCATGCAAATATGGAAAAAGAATATTAAAAAAAAGCACCTACGATGAGTGAGACGGCTATATATTTTTATTTTACTGTATCTATGTCCATATCAGGATACAAGTACGAATCCTTTGCTGATAGAATACTAGCATTAGAGAGTGCTAATGCTACAAAAAGTAATGTCTCATTTAGACACGAAAGGGTTATTGGGCTAACAGCAATTTGCAGGCGTCTCACTACGTAGTCGAATATATATTTTAATCGTTCATTGCCGACAATACAGCAGCTTCGTACTGAACTTTGATGTTGTCAATCGACCTATAAGAGTTAAGTAGGGTTGGTACCTACCTTAGCTAAAGCTCAACTGGAGAATTAACAGTTGGTAGAGTATGCACGAAATGCTTGCAGTACCAATACATGAATGAGGACATGCAACAGTTGGCCAGCTTGGCGGAATGGCATTAAAATTTAGGACTTTGTAAGCGAGGCCGTCAGAGCTCTGCTGCTGAATTAGCAGGCTTCACCTTCTCTTGTGGCACTGAAAACATAATAATTCGTGTGTTACGCTATTCAATAATAGATACTAGCGGGACCCGTGGAAATTCCACGGTCGGTGAGTTAATGTCCTAACTTTTTATAATGAACCAGTCCTAACCTACGCTATTATAACTCACTTTAGTTTGACCAAACGTAGATTATCAACCTAACCAATCGATAAATAGCGCCTGTTCCTTAATCCTAACGAACTACGTCAAACCTCAAGTGCGCTGCACACAAGAGTCGTAACATGGCAACGTTGCTCCCCTCCTTCCCCTTCGGCTGCAGTATATCCAGCTTCGACTTATCTAATACTATTATTATCTTCAAAAAACTGTTTAAGCCCCGAGCTGTGGCAGCTATTCCACTACAGCGAGGGCCACGTGCTCACTTTAGACTCTGTCTTTGAATTACTATTGAGTTTCAATGCACAACTGTACGTACATTTTTCCATCGATGTATCTTAATTGATTCAACCGTTATCATGACTTCGGTGTTCCAACTCGCAGCAAGTCTATTTTTAATAGTGTGGGCACACTATGGTAATAATTGCTAAGCCACTTAACTTTTCGCTTTAGCCTTCATTCTGCCGTGACTATACAACAAATAACGATTGAAAGTCACGCTAAAACTATGCGTCATTGCAACTTTAAACTAACTCATAAGTAGGAAGTACATATTCCCAAAGCCTGGCCATTGCTGCTTGTTATAACGTACTAACCGCCAGAAACGACTCAAACCTTAGATATTCTTTTTAGTGACATTGAAATGTCCAATTCGATGCAGATTTGCGGGGCAATGCAACTCTTACGTAGGCGTGCCCGCGCCCTAAGTCACCCTCTACATGCACAACATATTATCTAGGTGCTGCATCACTGGTGGATATCTCAGATATTTTACCAGCAAAATTTTTGCCCTAGTATATCATCATAGATAAATAAAAACAGCACAGACTAAGCAAAAATAACAATCTTGCTTTTAGGAGGCACTTCTCTCATTGCTTCTCTTCTATATTTACACGCCTTTGCTATCCTTTGTTTCTCAACGTCTGAAGATAACATTATTTAGACTTTCATACATTTAACTTTTCCATTTTTCATCGCTGTGTTTGATGATTTCAACTCTACTGCGGGGCCCGTGGCTGCTTTACAGTTGAAGTGCGATAGCCTGTTAACATAATACAACACTTAGCCCATTATGAAGAAAAAATTGATTGATGTCGCTAATAGTATTTTTTCTGCTTCCATTGTAATAATGACTTCTACAAGACAAGAATTTTATTAGCCCAAGCTTTCGGCGTGAATTTGCTTCAGTCGTCGTCAGGGGAAAGATGCATATATGTCCTGCAGCTATATACAAAAACTCGTATCCATACTACGGGAGAAAATTCTATAGCAAAACGAAAAGTACATAATAGCAAATAATATCAGCAGTCAATGAGCAGAGGAAGCAGTTGTTATGGAACATCTAAGTGCCTGTTGATCCTATTTTGTTATTGCACACTGTAAACTGATTCAACTACTTTACGAGACTGCCAATTTTTAACTTTTTGGAGTACTGACACATTTTGAAAACCAAAAGAATGACTATTTTCGCGGCAATGTTGATAAATTAATGATAACTCATGCTTCCTCCGCACATTGCTTGCGTGTTCCTCGACACGTGTTTTCAGATTTCTTCCGGTTTCGCCGACGTAGCAGGGTCGCAGTTAGAGCATTCGAGTTTGTAGACTAGATCCGTCGACTCTTCATTTGTTCTTCTGCCTTTGAGTTTGCACAACTGTGTTTTAATTGTGTTTGTTGATTTATTATTTGTTGAAGGTACACTGACGAATTTGACATTTTATGAATTGGAGGGTGGTTGAGGTTGTTCGTTGTTCTGAACTCCTTAATTTTGTGATTGACGATTTCGTTGTTGAGTAAATTTGGAAGGAAAGTTGTTGTTCTTCAGAAGCTTCTTAACGTTCTTGAATTCTTCTTCTCTGTGCTCGTCACTGCATAGCGTATTTGCTCGATGGTAGAGGGATTAGGCAACACTTTTTCTTTGGCAAAGCGGATGGTAGCTTCTGCAATCGAGGTATCTTCCCGTTAGTTTACGCCATTTCTCTAAACATCGCACTTGCAATTGAAAAATGCAGCTTAGAATGATGCAGTTCACAACAGCTTCGTTTGAACCGTATGGCTACGATCGGATTTTCCCATATTTGGATCGTTATGCAACCCCAGCAACGTGAATATTACAAGAAATGAAATTTGGTATTTTGGTAGGCATGATACGTGCACAATGAACTTCATGTCTTTGCTTCGAAACTGACTGAAATTATTTCAAATGCGAGCTGAAAGCAAGGAGGTTCTAATAGAGAGGAGCGCACCCTCTACATTTATCCTACGGGAGCGTTGCGAGAAAGTTTTCCCTTAAACTGGCTGAGTGGCTTATCCATTCGGAGAGCGGCATTGTCTCTCGCAGCCTATTTTGGAAAAAGTTCTGAGCTCAAATTTCTATAGCCATTAACCATCGACGAAATTCCGAGCGGATGGAAGCATGTAAAGAAAACCTGTATCCTGTATACTATCTGATGATGAAAGTAACAGGGTGAGCACTGGGATATAAATCTTCAGACATGATAGTCTTTGCCAAAATATTGAAGAACTGCATGTATCTTCCTTAATTATGTATATGTGCTGACCACTGCCACTTCAGCTACATTAAGGACTCCAAACGCCAGCTTCGATCACGTGATAAAGCCATGTGTTTACTCGCCCAGAGAGTGCTTGTGCTTGCTCCTCCCATTAGAAGTTCCTTGGCTGAAAGAAAACAGCTGAGGTTGAACTTCCTCCAGCGAAAATCAGAGCTTCTTAGAAGTCTAATTTTTCCCTCTCTTTAACTGAAGAGCGTAACACACAAAGGAACGAAAGAGGGAACAATGCTATTAATATTATAGATAGATAAGAAAATTGGAGCAAATAGTCTTAAAGCTTTGCAACTGTCATCGATCAAATAGCTTGGAAGAAAGTCGGTAAAATCTTCAAAATAATGTGAATCCGGCAGCATTATTAAGGTAACGTAGGTATCTATGATACGGCGGGAATCATCAATCGGATGCAACAGGGCGAGGTTTTTCTAATAATTACCTCTGCCAAGGAGGTAATATTTTCGTCGGGTCTGTCTGTCACCAAGCTAACAACATAAAAAGTTACGGACGGATTTTGACAAAATTTACAGGGATTGTTAGGTATGTTAGGAGGAAGAGATGATTATTTTTTAGTGAAGATCCATCCATCCGTTTGTTTGTTTGTGTGCCTCATTTTTGTGTGTCTCAAAGTCATAACTCAAAAAATTATGAGCTGATTTTATGAAATTCAAATGAGTTGTTGGGTATATCATAAGGAGTAAATGACCAAATTTTTGTGATGATCTGTTGGTTCGTTCGTATGTTTGTTGCACTTTTGTTTGTTAGTAAAAAGTTTTGAGTGAATCTTTATGAAACTTGCAGGAATCGTTAGTAATGTTAAAAGACATAAATGATTATATACTGGTATAGGTCGGCTGGTTCGTTTCTATGTTTGAGTTGTGTTTTTCGCAACATTTGTTACGCAATAACTCAAAATGTTTTGAATAGATCTTTATGGAATTTAAAGAAGTTGTTAGTAATGTTAAAAGATATATATGATTAAATTTTGATGCAGATCAGTTGGTTCATTTGTATGTTTGATCTATGTTTATCGTAATGTTTGTTAGCAGAATAACTCAAACAGTTATGAAAGGATCTTCAAAACAGAAACTCTTAAAAGGAACAAATGATTAGATTTTGGAGTTGATACAAAAGAAATCATGGTTTCAGAGCCAATTTGAATTTTTTGCTACCGTTGCCTTACTTGGCGGAGGTATGTGCTCCCAGAGTGCTCTAGTTATTTTTATGCACCTGGGCTGTTCTACGTCAGCGCGTTAAAATCAGTATCATTGCTTGCCGTTACCGTGGAAATTCCGCCAGAACAGTGCGATGTCTGAGCAAATACAATGACAGCTTGAGAACAGAAGATTACCCTCCTGCGAGGGAATAAATTGACAGAATCTGTTTTCTTTTATGACCTAGCAATGGCATTAAACAGAGCAGAAAAATGATGGGCTAGTGATCAGTAGCCACGGGTCCCGAAATAGTGAGAAAAATCGAATACGCCGACAAAAAAATGAAAAGCGTAAAATAATAAAGGGCTAAATACCTCTACTGCGGGAAACAGAGCTTGAAAAAAGTGTGCAAATAAATTGAGGAACAATGCCAGAAGTACCGTCATGTTTCTGTCTATATCAATATACCAGTGCGAATTCTTTGCTGACAGAATAAATTCGTGATCAATTTTAGTGGAGAATTAAAAATACTACGAAAGGTTAGGCGAGGTGTAAGGAAGACGGATTGCGTAACGAAAGACAGGAGTAGCTAAGCGACGGACGTCAGCTCAGACGGGTTGAGTTAAGTTAGAAGCACTACCTCAGGTTAAACTATGGTAAGTGTAAACATTTACCAAGAGTAGAATATCCACGGGTCCCGTAGAGGACAGATACCTAAATAGCAGGATAACTAACGCCATAGGAGGTTAACTATCCCTAGGAGGACAACTACCCTTGGGAAGTTTTAACTACCCCCATTAGGACAACTGCCTACTTGAAGGACAACTACCGATTTGCACTAATAAACATGATTAAATTAGATGTGCAACTAACTACATTAAAATCCAGTAACAAGTATACCGGTACCAGGAATTTGCCAAACACTTAATGTTAGTAAACCGTGAATTTTTTTACGGGTCTAGCTAGCTATCATTATTATAGAACTACAAGCTTGGGCGTCCATGGGGAGGTACTGGAACCCAAATAGAGCGTGAACAACTTCAGGATAAGCAGGGTGCTGCTACGATAAATCACAAAATAAAAATGAATAAATAAAAAAACAATCGCGATGGATGGGAATACCTATCACAGCTTTAATCGATATAGCTTATCGTAACCCGTATTATAATCAAATCTAGTGGTTCCCGACCTTTCCTATGCCCGATGCATCCCTAGATGCTATGTGTACTCGCACCCTCTACAAAATTAATAACTCACATGTTGATAAGGAATTATACCAAATTAGTACCACGACTTCATATCAACTTCTAAGTGGTAGGGAAATAACCCAACGTTTCAGACACCCTAAAAGCTCATCTCTCACCTTCAGAGGGTGCGTGCTGCTCCGGTGGGGTACCTCTTATCTAATTCCATTCTAAATATATGTAACTTAAAGGTGTGGTTTCGCTCGTTGTCACGATGCTGGCAGTTCTATTCCCTAGCCAGGGAGTAAAGTCTTGTTGCTCGTCAGCATATCTGTTGATAGTCTACTGGAAGAGCAGATGCTGACCTTACGGTCCGGGAGGAAGGGCGCAGTTGTTGTAATAGTCATTCGTCTATGATGCCATAGAGTAGACAATTTGTGGCTGACTGTAGACGTACTCTCCTCTGGACGCGAAAGAGGATGTATCTTTATATCTGCAGCACGAACCAGTGCATGTGGATACCTAGTTGGAGGGTACAGTCAAGACGACTGTACCTTTCCCTTCATTAACCCTCTCATCCAAGAAATAATTTATTTTTCTCGTAATAGCCTAAAACACTATCTGAAGTGTAAAATAATATAACGGCATGAAAGAAAAAGTTATGTTTGAGATGCAGCTCGTATACTCGTAAGGAAGAGATTTACAAGTTTGATTAATTATAAATTTTACTCTCATATTGGAAAAAAAGGTAAGTACGGTAGGAGATATATTGATCACTAAAAGAACACAATTACACAAATAAAACTTGCGGTATGTGCAAACTTCAGGAAGCATAAGGGAGAGCTAAGCGTTTTAACTCCAACTTTCTTTAACAATTATTAATTTTTGAAGGAATAAGGTTACTTAAAACGTATTCGAACAAAACTATCGAGTAATAAACAGTTCACTTTATTTAGCGCTAGTTGCATGATCAAGGAACCTGTATCCATGTCGAAATTAACTATTATTTTTGCCGATACAATACTGTACTGTAGGCTTAGCGTACGCTTTACAATAGTGTTGAAATTAAATTAGTACAGTCAGTGGCCTCTTCCTATGTCGATGATGAGCCAAATAGCGCAACAAATTTATAATAATGGCACTAATTTCATTTGAATATCATCATCTCGTTGATGGGAATTGATTGAATAGATTTCCTGTAATTCAGATGCACGGCTCAACTATATAACGAAGCCTGAACAAAGCAGGACTTTATTTAGCAAGGGTCACCAGAAGGAGTCAGCCGACTTGTGCTTAAAGATGGCGAATTGTTCTTGAAACTAAAAATATACCTATTCGGTAATGTGGATATGAAGACAACGCAATGTAATAAACCACGCAAGTATGCAGTGCGTATTTATGTAAACCGGACCTAAAACGATAGTTTCTATTGTAGTATACCAGCGAAGAGAATTGCTCCTCATTATTTCCAAAATTACGAGTATGTTCAACGCAGACTTTTTTTTTTTTTAATTCTGTCCAGAAGTGAATTTTATTAGATACTGTCGAATACTGAAGGCTTCAAGTCAAGTGGACAATCATCATATTATCATTAATATTTGCTACACTGGGACGAATTCGTCAATTAGGAGGTAAATGTCAACCCGTGCTCCAGTTTCTAATACTTTTGGAATACAGTCGAGATAGGTACGGTAGCTAATGATAACCTATTTCGATATGTATGTCTTGGTACGTAGGAGACATTGTCCCCGTTTCTGGCTTATAAAACTGTATTATGCCCTTTGCAAAAGCATATTACATATCAACCTTAATTTTCGGTCATAATGCTTTATAATTATTGCTGTACGAACCGGATAGTATTACACAAACGGAAAAGCACGTTCAACATGCTGCTCAGGCATATGTGATTATGCAACCTTCCAAACAGTCTTAATTTTTTAGCGTAATATCAACTAAGAAATTAATGGGTGAAAGCAAGCAATGAAGTATTACATAAGGTAGGTAATATATAATTATTAAAGTCTATAGCAGGGTTCATCTGTTTCTTCAGAACAATTGTTTGCAAGAAATATATAACAATGGAGATTTCACTTTAGACGCTTGGCTAGTGTTATCAATGTGCCTCGATGTTGTGTAATTAATGTAGTTAATTAAACTTAGATTTACATAATTCAGTTATACCTGCTGCTTACACCAGAAATTCACTGGCAATGAACCTGCATTTTATTTCATTTTGCCAGTGCCCAGATATGTCTAGTTACAGACCACACAGTATCTGACTGCCCACTCAAATTTTCAATTGGGTTCGATGGCAAATTAATTAGACTTCAATAAAAGCTTCTACAGTAAACAAAGCGACCTCAAACAAAAAGAAATCTGTTCTTGGTGATGCAAGAAATGTGTCTAACAGCAAGAAACACAAATTCATAGCCAGATAGCAACCGTGAATGACGATAATTAAATATCAGAGTTCCAAAACGATCCAAAAATAGGTAAATGAATTTTGCAGTTACCAATCGCCAGTGCTCATGCTAGGGTGCTTCTTTTCAATAAATGCATTGCTTGTATCTCCAATGACACTTTATTTTCCAGATAAATTAATAGTTGTTGCATACATTCGTACCAGGATGCTGTAGATTTACACCGGAGGTGAAGAATAAACCGGAAACAATGGGAAACGGAACGCCTTTCACATCCAGAACTATTGGCCAAATTTTTGAAATCTTTGCCATAATCTTCGCCGTCAGCGCACAACAGACTGTCCCCACAGTGCAGTTCCAAGCAGGTGGTGTGCCATCCAACGGATCTTACGTCCGATGGAATAGTTCCGTCCCTGATCTGAGATCGCTGACTCTCTGTGCTCACTGGTACCTCATCAACGTTCGGGGCCATGATCTACCTCTCCTCAGCTACGCAACTGAAGAGAACCCCAATGAGTTGCTCATAGGTAAGTAGCTACGGCACAATAGTTGTGTGTCATTCATCTGTTGCATTTTCTTTCATGCATTTGTTGCATTCTGTCATTCAGCTATTGCATTCTATCTATCATCTGTTGCAGTTTGTCATTCAGCTGCTGCATTTGGTCGTTCATCTGCTGCATTTGGTCATTCATTGGTTGCATTCTGTCATTTATCTCGGGCATTCTGTCATTCATCTACTGCATTTTACCAATCATCGGTCGTATTCTGCCATTCATCTGCTGCATTCAACTAATGATCTCCTGCACTTTGTCCATCACCTGTTGCATTTTACAATTCATGGTTTGCATTCTGCCATTCATTTGTTGCATTCTGTCATTCATCTGTTGCTCATAGTTAAGTACTGAACCACATTCATCTCGTATGTACCCCTTAACCCAATATCTTTCATTGTCAATTCGCGTTAAAGTTGATTTCATGTTTTTACATTGTATATCAGAAAAGATAAAAATTGTTCTTGGCTACTAGAAGATCGGCAACACAGGATTTACGGCAACGAGTCCACATTTCGGAAACTAGACGACGTGATTTTGAGTTGGCACGATTATTGAAGTTGGCGCAGCGTGAACCAATACTTCAGCTTCGACACGAAGAGTTGTCATTTTGCGGCATTTCGAATAGTAAAGTTTAGCACAAGAAGTAACCTCAGTGCCACTCAATAATGAATTCAGATGTAAAACATTAACTGATAACCACCAAAATGGCAATAAAGATCACAAGCATGAAGTCCCTTTCTCTCTCTCTCTCTCTCTCTCTCTCTCTCTCTCTCTCTCTAGGCGAACAGCTCAAGGCGATACACAATTGCAATTAGTACAGAAGTCGGCGACGTTAGAAGCTCAATCGAATATTAATGTGCACTGACGAACTGTGTTTTGTCAGTGTTATCCGTTTTATTAGCAGCGCAGTGACATTAATGATAATACGTTGCAGTGTTTATGAGGACATCCACTAACGGTAGGACGTTGCAAACACATGTGCTGCGGGTTTGATGAGTCGTATAAACGAGGTTAACTACTGATTTCTCAACTCACGTTTTGAGTTCCATTATTAAACTGGAATGGAGAAGGGCTTACTGTGTCTGCCACAATAACATATACGAACGTGCTTTTGCATATATTAACATTTAGCTCAATGTTGCAGCACTGCATGTGATGTGGCTGTGTAACTCATTTTAATAAAGCTCGACACCTCCTACGTTTGAACCCAATTAGTGAATGCGCTATTCTGAGCACGTCAATTAGCGTGGGTGAGACAGTGCGTCTCACAATCTGACCTGGTAAGTTACAAAATGAAAATCGTCGTCATTGGATACGCCTTTATACTTGAGTTCTCAGAGAGATATGTTCTTCGGTGCTGCGAAAGGCAAATTTAGTTGAAATACGTTGACTTTATTTTCATTTCTGTAAATGCGCCTTTTAGTGCATGCAAGGGGACTCTCTAATTAACAGAACGATAATAATTTATCCGACTAATAATGCCGGGGACACACTATTCAATCGTAAGCTTAACTTATGGGCGGACGTTCATCTTGCACGTTGTCGCAATAACACAGAGCAAGTCGATAGCTACGATACCTCTGGAAAGTGCTTAAGTTGAACGACGAGTAAGCTCACTGTCCGCACGTAAGTTGAGCGTGCGAATGCATATAGTGTGGCCCTGGAATGACGTCACAGCTTTTAAAACCAAAAGTTACCAACAAATATACTACTTTTCTATCGGGCCTCAAAACGAAAGTATTTCCACTACAGCATGTGAGTTCCGTGAATTAAAAGCAAGTCCTGACTCCTCAGTATCATTTAATTAGAACACTGCAGGGACCAAATAACACGTTTTCTTTTATTGCATGCTTCACATCTAACGTACGTTTGGAGCGAACTCAATAACGCAATAAAAACGTGCATTGCAGTACAGTAAGTCATTTCAAGGAAGGATGGCCCTCCTGTACATGGCAAGGTATGTACCAGTGGATATCCCGAGCTCGGATCTTCTACTTATTTGCATCGATGTTACTACAAAAAATAATTTTACTCCACACCCTGGAAAATTGAATACTTCTTCGTTGATAACCATTTTGATATAACAGCAATTGAAGTCATACTTATTTTTACAGGAATGAACGTGGTCAAAGGAGACATATTTGTGCAGTGCTGCAACCGAGCTTCAAAGTTCAGATCCGTCCCCATAATCGGGACCGTCCCACTCCTGCGATGGTTCCACTTTTGCATGACGATGAATTTTTTGACCAAAGAGTACAGCCTCTTCGTGGATGACCAACGCACCCACGGAAGTATTGATACGAATGCAGAGACCTCTCTTCAGGTAAAAGGTGGAGGACTTTTAATAGTGGGCCAAGAACAAGACTCCTTTGAAGGAGATTTTGAAATCACTCAGAGTTTTGCAGGTAAGCTGGTTGGGTATTCTATGGCCTTTGAAGTAGTTTCCGACAACGAAATCAAAGATTTCATGAAATGCCATACGTCGTTTTTGGAAAGATCAGAAGTGACGATGAGTACTAGTGAGATGTGGGATATTAAAGGAGATGTTTATTTTAAAGACACGTCTTTGAGTGATCCCTGCACGCCACCGATTCCCACATACGTTATCCTTCCCTTTCCTTTCACCTACGATACATCAATTGCAACCTGCAGGAGTCTCCAAGGTGAAGTTGTTGTACCGGAAACTTCCGATGAAAATGAAAGAGTCGTCGACTTGGCCCGTCCAGTAACAAAAACTTGTTCGCTGATAAAGTCGAATATTTTCGCTTGGATCGGAGCTAAAGGTTTTTTTAAAGATGAAACGCTGCAGTATAAAAGGTTTAGCACAGCTGAAGTGGTGACGTATAACAACATATTCTATAAAAGTCAAAATCAGCACTTCGAAAACGAATGTTTATTTTTCGACGCGGTGATCCCTGGGTACTGGAGCCAGAGGCCCTGCGACTTAAAAAGCTGCCTAATTTGCTCATTCGAGAGGCCAACGCTCTTCAGGTTACGAGGTCTGCAGAAAGATTCAAAGATCGACAGGCATTACGTAATTCACGGCACGTACAACAACTTGCCTCTTTTCAACGGCCTCAGTCATTCCATTATTCGAGCTGCTGGAAATGCAACATGGGAGCTGGTCGACACGCTGTATCCTGACGTGAAGGGAACAATGACTCAACTGCAAAAACCAACGCCTGTTGGTCAATATCAATGGCTTCTTGGGGAGAAATTAGGAGAGGAACCGAAGGAAGTTGAGCTGCTTCTGACGGCGTGCACTCCGGATCAGTTTACGTGCTCGGATGGTTCTTGCATTGATAGGAAATTCATATGCGATTTGCAATCGCAATGTCCTGATCAAAGTGACGAACGTCTGTGCCTTCCACTGATATTGAATGAAGACTACCTGAAAGACGTAAGTTTTAATATTACATCTTCTTAGGTAAGCTGATCATACGAATTGATGAAAGTGATAATCATCAGTGTTTTGCTCTGAAATATGAATGAAAGTTAACTAACGTATAGTAGCCTTATACCCAATATCAGTTTCAATATTTATGTCGTAAACTTCAGTGTTTTGCACTCGTACCTAAATGAAAAGTGTCATATGTGCATAAACTCTAAGATCACATTTCAGTCGCTTACTGATAGTATATGAAATAGCTTCATAGATAATTGCAAATTAGCTGCTGCGTACGTGCGATACATTTCCTAGTTAGTTCTACATTGGGTATATTTTACCATAAACCCAAACTCAAAGAAAATAATTTTAGTTTGCTGGTCTTGAAGTTAATAATGCGCTGAAGACGAATATATAGCAAACAGCTGTCAGAAATGAGTAATTTTAGAGAGGATGAATTGTTAAAATCAGCATTACATCAGTATTCGAGCGCTATTAATTAAGCCAAGGCTTCGTTTAATTAATTGCCTAAATGAAGTGATTTTTAAAAAGAGGTTTGTTCACGAATCACTAAACCATTATAGAAAGAAGCTCTTGTTGTATTGTTTAAGTAATATTTAAAGCAAAAGGCTATCCAAAGATCGTTCACTGCTAAAAACCGGGGCATGCAAGATTTAAACTATCACTATCGCACTTGTGAAGTGCGATTTCCGATCAAAACTGGTAAGCCATAAAGTATTCCAATAGTTTCGCGTTCGGGGGGCTAGATTATTCAACAAAATTCCACTTCACATTCGAAATGTCACAGGTACAAAGACTGTGAAATTTAAAAAAAAAACTTACGGGACGCGTACTTACTGAAAGTACCAGATAAACCTGTTGTAAGCGGCTACGTGAACTGGGGTGATAACTCGCTGTTAGCCATCCCGCTGGTCACGGACTTCAGCATCACCTCTGCACAAGATGGGTAGCGTGCATAGCGCCACCTGAACCTCGTTCGAAGTATCAGCAGGGTAATTAAGGTAAGGTATGCACAAAATCCCACCATGTTCTGTCAAATGAAACATACAGTATCAGCTATTGCGTCCCTGTCTCGAATTGCAATTGCCCGAGTTGTGTGGTGTCTGACGCGTGGTAACCAACTTGCAAAAAATAATAATAAAAATACATGAATAACAGCCAGTTCCCTACTGCTAACTTATCTTACGGTACGACAACTTTGAAAATTACGAATGATACATACCTAATTTTAGTGTCTCAAGACGCATAATAAAGTCTTTTGGGTAAAGAGCGCCGGACTAACTCTGCTATTGACGTAACAGCTTAGGCAAACAATTTACAGACAAATGGCGGGCAGTTAAGAGGGCCAGTATTAATTTAATGTTGAATTTAACGTATAAGATAAGTAGCTCTAAAATTAAGCATGTTCCAAGGCTGTGAACAATAAATTCCTGTTCAGCACATCATTATCTAAATTTATCTGTGCAACAATAGAAAAAAAATATAAGAAATAAATAAAACGGAGACGATACAACCATTTTCTCGGGGTATTTACTTCGTAAATCATGAATATACCATCCCTTTTCTTTCTGCCACATTCCAGTTTTTCGTAAATAGCAGTGCCCGCGATATGTATCTGTAGTGCCCTTCAGCTCTCCTATGAACTAAATGAGTGGAGGCTATTCGTTGTTGGATCCTTTTCAGCTTAGAAGCAGTTCTGCTGCACAGTGAGAACACCACGCCTTCAGCTCCATCTGCTCACTCAGCCATTTTAAAAGAGACAGATGAGAACCTTTCTATCATACTATACTGCATAACTTACAAAAAGCATGAGTGGTTAATTTTTACAGAATTGGAAGTACTAGACATACTTAATGGACTACAAACTGGGTACGGTACATCAAGTTTATGTGCTCTGTTTCCAATTTGCGCAGTAGGAAGAGATCAGAGTGGTCAGTCACCTAACCAATCTGTGACGCTTGGATGCCACAATGTAGTTCATGAGACACTAGTTAATTAACGAAAACAATCACTTTGCATACACGGCATATACCGCTGCATATATTAGGCTCATTGACGCAATTTACCTAAGCACTGCAACAGAACAAGTAATCTTTCTAGTGTCTCAAAAGGATCTTCCCTAAAATGTTGGATGCCAAGATCAAAGAGAATATATGAATGTAGGCCCTCAGATTTGCAAGTTTATTAACGACGAGGACTTTAAGGCGACAATAAATGAATCTGTGTTTGGCATTTTAATGATTGCGCCTGCGAAACAACGGTCAAAAGCTCAAGCATAAAGTCCGAAGAACAACCTTAAGTCAGCTGTTCTTTCCGTATTTCATAGCGAACATTTGGAATAGACTCCCTTGCGACGTTGTCGGTGCGGAGACGGTCAAAGCGTTTAAAAATCGTCTCGACAAACATTGGGAGAGACATCCTCCACAGCTAAGAACTCCTCCTCCAGGAGTCGTAAGCTCTTAATGGCCAAAGCTTCCGAGGCCACCTTGATCCATCTTCTTCTCCTCTTCCGCTCCAACTACACAGATGGGCATCTCTCAGCTCCCATATTAGCGGCTATATATATAGATCGAACTTGCATGCATGATCGTCTCTTTGACTGAGATTCTTCCCCGCTTTTTTCTCTTCTTTCTTTCTCAGTAATCAATATCCTACCGACATAGTGGTAATAGCTCATAGAGGGGCTGGGGTGTAAGCGTCGGTGTCTCTTTGGGACTGGAACTGTTGGTTCGTCTACTGCCACCTATCTAATCTAATCTGTTCAAAGATGCATGCTAAGGGCTAAACGCTTGTAGGAAAGCACCTAGAGTCCTAGCGAAAGCGTAAAGTGGAGAGGATAATTAAATGCTACCAATATCTCGGATGCAATATGACACAAAAAATACACCTTCTTCATTCTCATCTGTCCTTCTTCTCAGAGAATGAAGTAGATGTGAGCCATGAACATAGAAAGAAGTTCTATCAAGCTCAGGCATAAGTGGAAAACAGGTACAAGGAAAACTGTCTCCTGCTTTGCTGGGTGACTTCTGTTGGAATCTGACGGGTGACACACCTGAGACGTCTTTCAAAAGAAAGAGTAAATGCAAGATTTCAGGTTAATACATTGTGTGATACTGAAAAATCATGCCGATTCATTAAATATTTGTGAAATAACTACAATAAACCATTCAAATTGACGTTGTGAGCAAAATACATCTATGGTATTTTGGAAATCTTTATTTATTGCGTAATTATTAAACCAGCAAATTTACAAAAAAAAAAATGGGGCGTGGTAATAAATTTTCGTAACAAATTCAAATTCAGCACCCTGCACTTCATATTAAATGAACATGAGAACTATGTTTTTTCTTGACCGAAAAATTTGTTGCACAGTGATATTAGAAGAGTGGCTTAAAGTGTACAGTTTCGAGTGGGGCTATGATAAAAATTGACCATACACTGAAAAATAAAATCTTGATAAATTACTTTTTTCAAACATAACAAGTGAGTGGAGCCTCATGAGAAGGCGACGATTCAATGTTATTGAGAATGCAAATGAAATGCAGTACCTACATAAAATTTTCCAGGGCATTTGGTTGGAGGTTTCCTGCTTTGTGTCTTTAAAAAAATGCAATTTACCTGCCCAGATATCTCACCTCGAACTGGGGTCAGACTTGCATTATTTTAAGTTTGTAGATCGTTATCTGCAAATTAATTTGTGAAGCATGTATGTCGACAAAGCTGCAATAGCATCAGCTGTTTGGTGTCTGAATTAAGGTGCTTGTTTTACCATATTACGGCTTAGATCATATACAGTATGTATGTCTCGGTAGAGTAATGGAGTGCTAATAAGAGAAAGTGATAATGCATTATATAAATGATATGCTAAAGAGGGATGCTGTACGTGCAAAGCTAGCTACTCATGTATTACTTACCTTAGAAGGGCCTTGGAAAGCAATGCGTGTTTATTTAACATGTGCTATTCTTTCATTATTGCAATAACAATTAAAAACACTATAGGTATTGCTTTAGAAGAACTCTTGAAAGCACTGTATTTTCTCCAACTTTTGCTAATTTGCCGTCTATTATAAGGAAAGAAATCCATTCCTGGACTTATAGTTTATCAGCTAAAAACCTAGAAACGAGAACGTAAGCTACACTTGGGCATGAAAACTGTCAGCCAGTTTATCATGTAACGGACGCTCGTCACACTACCCATGGCCATTTTTTGAGAAATTTACAAGGTCATTTTGTGCTGCTGGCAGATTACTCCACCCAAAACTGGCAATGAACCCTTGCCTGTTAGCATCTTTGTGGACATCCTGGATATGCGGCCCCTCGACATAATCAACATGAAGCTCAGCCTTTCCATGAATGTGGTGCTGGAGTGGACCGATTCCAGGCTGGGCATGAAGAGCCTTAGTGATGACCATGCTCTTAATGCCATCTTGCGGACCAATACGGTGAGTGTTGGGCATGGTTATGGATAAAATTATAAACTAGCTAGCGAGGATAGCTAAGACTTTGGTTGAGAGAGCAGCACAGCCAAGTTCAAGTATTGCTGCATCCAAACTTCGGGGCAACTTAGTAATGACCACACTACGTATTGCTGACCAATAAAGAAAAAAATGGAATATATTAAACACTAGCAAGGCGTTCTACATACCAACTAGATTTACAGCGGAAGCAAATCGCTCACAGTATAGCACATCCACACGCGACAAGAGTATGACGCACTGAAGTAAGGTTCTTGATTAGACACAACCTTGACTGAGACCCCAACAGACTCTGAGGACACTCACGGTAAACTTGCCTACATAACCTCGCTTTCTCTTTGCTACAGCGGGCTGTGGACATGCACTATCGAAAACGAAAATATTGTGTTTTACAGAGCAATGCAATTTAGTCTGAACATGGTGGGCGGTGGAACAGGGATGTTATTCTTAAAACAAAGAGGGCAAAAAACCACAATCTAACCATGAATGAACGTTTTCAGTCCAAGCAGGTAATGACACCGCTAAAACCATTAAGAGCCTACAACACTTCCAGCTTCAAGTCAATTACGACACGACATGTTAAAGAGGAAAAGATCGCATATATATAGGCACGATTAGGTAAATAAAATTGTAATTATTTTTGAAAATTAGAATATTTATTATTTCATTTAGAGAGCTGTGCAATGCAGTATGAATGTGGCAAGATGTCTGGAAACCACTCTAGTAAAGACGATAACCGTTTTTTTAGATCAGGATAAGCTCGCAAATGTTTGTTATACATCATCTCATGAAGTGGATGGAAGCAACTATCACGAAATTGTAGCACTTTGACCAATGATGCTGCTAGGTACTATGTTTTATATTGATGTGCTTTGGTGCAATAGTGGCAACATTACATATTAGAATTTTTACATACGGTATAATATCATACCGTGGTACCGCTGCGCTGGTCGCAACACAGCGTAATTAATTAAATTGGTATTGTGACTAGCGAGTTTTTGGTCCGACTTTGAAGTTGGTTAGTTTAAGTTAAGTTAGGTTAGTTGAATATAGGTAAGGTCTGTTTGGTTCAGCTGGCATAGGTACCTAGCCTAACTTAAAGGCGCACATATTACACCCGAATCTCATGCATGGTAAGCCACATGTTACACAGGCATCGAGTTTATTTCGTATTCACAAATACCATTTTGATAACAAACTATTTACAATAGTGATACCCTTTACTTCGGCGCTGTGTGGTTAGCAGTTAAATAGACAAGTTTAAAAGTTTACAAAAACTGAGGTGAACAAGAATAATATATCCAGTTATTTTACCCCAAGAAGCCTTGTTTTGGAAATATATTTCCAAAAAGTTAGAAAAAATACGAAACAACATGGCATGTATTGATTCGAACTAGGTTATCTTCATTTAGTAAAAAATTTATGAACTTTGTAATTAACACCCATACATGAGCAAATTTACAGGTATCATACAGTATCATTATTTACACTTCTTTTCATTGAAACAGTGATTCTTGTTCTGATAACGTGATGACTCTTTTTTCCACAATTATTAGTGACTTACACATACATATATTTATAGGGTCATCATAATGAAAACCTACCATGTAGTGTTACTACCTAACTGAAATGGCGTCTCATCGTACCGGGCAGTTCCATTTATAGAAAATTCCTAACGCACACCTACCTTCTGGTGCTACTCCCTAGTTGAAAGTCATAGGTATTTATCCGATCCTATAAAGGCAGCCTTTCAAAAAATATCAGACAATTATCTCAAAATTTCTGATTGGGTTTTTAAGTGCTGGGTGACGACCCGTGGCTTGTAAAGTTCCATTTATGTCTAAAAATTTCCTAATCACCTACCTTATAATGTCATCCTTATGGAGCCATGCAGTGATTCTGGTCTTGCCAAGAAAATCGTGACTAAATTGATCAGGAAAAAAATGGCACGATATAATCATTCAATAACTACATATTTCTAAGGAGTGAATGTCCACAAAAGATTGAAGATCAAGTTCAATAATGCTTAAACATCAGCATATCTTCTCATTGCTCAATTATGAACTTCCAAGCCTTGGTTTAAAATAATTTATGCAAAACATATCATTTTCGTTCATGATCAATAACTTCACGATTTTGCTGTTCTGCTGAAAGAGAAATTGTGCATTTTTATGGTGCAGTTATTTCTAAAGTTGGGTAATACTTTTTTCTAACGTTATCACAGCCCGACAATTTTCCGAACGCTTTGCTGCATCCTTGAAAACATGATTGTGCGTTTACCACAGGAGTTACTAAGATATTGATAGTCATATTGCCCGGCATTACATAGCGAAGTGAAATTTTGGATAGCTCTTAAATTTTGTGGTAAACTAGAAGTGTGCGCTTTCCGTTGTTTACTCTGAAGCAAGGAAACAATAGGGCGCATTGATTGTCGTAGTAAGCATGGGAAAATTTCGATAGAATAGCTATCATTTATGAGATACAAAAGTTTAAAGCTGAACTTTTGTGAATGAGATAGGTATCCCTTTTTAGAGTACAGTGGGACGGACTAAAATAATCATGTCAGAGTTCGAAGGATTAATCTAACAATAATTACACAACTTGCGCTTATTTGCTGAAACACTCACTGTTTATATTTTATTTTGATATGAGGTACGTTAGTTAAGCGTACTTGGCAATTGCAAGTTTCCGCGCCGTGTATATCAGAGATTGCGAAAACGATGGTAAGAAGGAAGAGCTATAACGACACATTTGATTGGCCAGCTGAATCAAAATTTCACGATTTGAAATTTCCAGAACTTTATACAAGAGCATTGGCTTTCCCGCCTGGAAACGTGCTGCACGTGTTATAAGCAACCATGCGTTGAGCTCGTTGAAATTTCCATTTCCGAGCAAGGCTGGTGGAAGTTCTATGTTCAAACGACTAAAAGGCAACACCTGAAATTTGATTCAGCGCAACGAAACCAACGCGCCTCAAGATCCGAACAAGTCTGGCCGTAAAATCTCCATTACGACCGTCACTCGAACGCCACTCTCTCTAACTAACGAATGACCTCAGCTCAATTAATATTACTTACCGATAGCATGGTCTTCCATTTCCTTTTAAATTAATGGCGGCAGCTGCACTGCGCTGTACGCTCCGTTTTCTGTAGCGATGACGTCCCGTTTTCTTTCATTTCTTCAAGTTCCCTCAAGCACTCTGTCTTTTTTTTTTTAATAATTTACCACCAAGTTTCACTTCATAGCTAGTTTTAAATGCAGGCTATGGATAAAAAAGGGCCATATTAAAAACTGATTAATAAAGAATTGGCTTTACGGGGAAGTCAGACAGAGCAGCGGGCGTCGTTTCAAGTCTACGGAAGAAATGCAGATTTTACCCGGTAAAGAGTCACAGTTTTGCACGACCTTACATAATGGTGTTGCAACTTAAAAAACGCAGTGTGATTATTGTCCAGCACAATCAATTTTCGATGCGTGAACGTCAATAACTTGTAACGAAAATGATAGGAAACGGAATGCTCAGACACGTGTCACACACCCTACACGACAACCAAGGTAACACTAGCTGAAAATCAGAGATGACGGTTAATATTTTACAATCTTTTCTCGCAAAGTTTTTCGTTGTTGGCGCTAAGTATGCATGTCTTATAACTGATGACAGTTGATTTTTGGTATGCAATTTTTTCTGGTGATAACTCGTTCACTACTAGTTCTATGGTTATTATATATTTCTATAATATATACTTATTTATTTGTTGCTATATAACTGTATAAATAGGGTGTTTAAACCATTTAGTCTTCTATTCCATGTAAGCAGCACAAAGCGTTCGAATGTTTCGCTGCTTTCTTGTAAACAACAAGAAAGTGGACACTTTTTTGATATTTACTTTACTGTAGTTTCGAAGAGATACCCAGAGCTTTACTATATATATAGCGACTCTTGGAAAGTCAGTTGAACTTGACGGCTAGTTAAGATCAGTACTTATATGCACATCAACTTTCGTTGGCGCTAGTACTATGGAGTCAACTCAACTAAGCCTAGTGAGTAGTGATGGCCGTGACATCGGAGTGTCTTCTATGAACATCGTTCTCTAATTCTTAAAGTATCAATCTTTGGGGATGTAAAATGCTGATTAGGAGCCATAGTTGAAAGTTCACTATTGGCACCTGCTTTGGTTCAAAAGTTACAGTAGCGGGTGAGATTTCAGCAAATTTTGGTACAGGTAAATTTTGCGCAAGCTAAAGCCCTGTCGCGGCAGCGTAATCGGATTAGTTTAGTTGGCTCTAGACTGCTAGCACCAACGAAAGTTGTTAAGTGGGTACCGGGCTTCACATCTTAATCACTCTTGTTTCAGACGAAATATGATATATTGTATCTGCCACGACGCATCAGTACGTTCAGGTGCTTTGTCCTATAGCCTGTATGATGTGAACATACCTTTAGAACTTTTATCGGATGACAGGTTTCTGAGTACACCTACATCATACGCCTTGTCTACGTTACTTGGGCATAAATCAAACCGGGCTCACATTACAGTCGCTTTGTTCCCATCACGAAGACAAAACGTTCAATCGCGTAAAGTCTGTCTACGTAAACACAAAGTCAGTAGAGTAAAGGACTTGTTAATAGTTTCTCCATTGCAAAACTATCTATGTGTGAATAATAGCTAATGTTTTCGATTTATTTTCGTCTTCCATCTACGACCTGCTCTTTTCTACAGCTGCAAATGCTACGACAAAATATTGGTTAAGACTCGTTTAATTAAACGCGGATGAAGAAATAATAATAAAAAAAATGCACAGAAAGCAGTAAGCTATCAGAGGAACGAACTTCTTTCCTTAGCCCGCAGTAATATTAAAGCAACAGTCTATATTCATAGCAAACATGAAGCATACAAAGGTTGGTATGATGCAAGAAATAAGTATATCAGCCATTGCGGCCTTGGCGGGGTTGCGCCTGTTAGGTAGTGTCTTGTCCGATTCGTTGTAACTAACTTGCAGAAAAAAAAAGCTTAACCAGTTCCTCATCTCTAACTCGTCTTAGGGAACGATGTGATTCAAACTTGTGAATGACAAATTCATTAATTTTTTATCCAAAGACGCTCTAATTTTAAAGTTCGGAGCGTAAGATTTGTTCAGCTAATTATTTCAGAGCTTAGCCACCCATGTTACGAGCAAATTGTGTTGCCGGACGAGTGCTTGTTACGAGAAAACAATGTAAATTCTTATTAAATATCATGACAGTTTCCCTTACAAAATCAATTTCTCACAAAAAACACGCTCCAGTGTATCGTTCCTCAGTGTTTTCTATCCAAAGCTCTACTTAAAACCGTTCGATTCATCATTTAAATAAGTGAATCATTACTCAAATATTGAAGGTCACTAAGGAATTTAGAGCCACGGTATTCATTTAATATTTCTTCAAGTAGTGGTATTTCCTAGTAGTAACAACCTAAAATAAATATATGGGGCCTAAAAATTTACGTCGTGGCACATTTTGTGACATTGGTTTAGCTTTACTGGTACACAGAGATAAAACTTTACTCATTAGGTTCGACCAAGGTGTAGAGGAAATACAGAACCTTTCTATCGGAGTCTTCCTAGTCTGGGCCGGGATGCACAAAACTTCACTAAGTGTATTTAGCTCACAGATTTTCCCTTAACTTCAGGTATAATGCACTTTGTGAGCTACGGGCACATGCACAATGGATTTTCGCTCTCCCGCCATAAGAGATTTTCTTTTATTTATGACTCAAGGTAAGGGTGCTAGGACCATCCTTAAAAGCAATAAAGAAACAGCTGCAGAACCAAAACATCGACAAAGAAACACATAACTACTGTATATTCGGTCCAGTTTACATATTATTAACATCCTCTAAGTTTTTGTGCAAATATGTCGCTCAGAAATGTTCTTTTAGTCTTGTTTACCCAAGCGCGCAACTGACAGAAAAATTTATTGTACTTCTGGCAACTTCGCGGGAGCTTCGAAGTGGTAGTATCCATTTTTCTACCCCGGATACTGTTGAACACTTTGAGGTGCAAATGAAACTGATTTTAAACCATAATCTTTTCATATTCCAAAATAGCATGGCGCGTTCTAACTTTTGTTTCTTGTTTACAAAATTTTATGAAAGTACTCAGCTCTTTGAAAGACCCAACTCCATAGCAAAAAGCGGAACTTAGGCTGATATTTTCAATGCTGTTTCGGTCGACATGCGGTAGAATACAACACCATCAGAAGGGGGAAAACCACATATTCGGACACTTTCTAGTGCATACGGGGAACAAAAGACTGTCCACGAGTCCCAACCGTCTTTTCAACGAGTTATCTCCTCTAATCGTGCGAATGTTTTGCAGCATCCTTGCAAACTCAACGTTGAATATACGGTGCTCCATTCCAGAAATTGCTAAGTGCCAAACATTCAGTTTGCAGCACGCTCACACCTAAAGAATCAATTCAAAGATACTGTCATTGCATTTAGAATGATTTTTTTCATTATCTCATGGGTTTTTACACTAAAATATGTTGTATTACGTATAGAACAATAAAATATTTTTGTACTCCGGTCACGACAGGAACGGAAGAAATCAGCTGGTCGTCGGCGTTTTATTTTCGCGTTCCATTTCTGCATGTAACGGGGGGCTGTGATTAGTCTATATCGGGCTAAGGACGATTTTAAGCATTTGCACGCAGAACGGACTTAAGACACGTTAAAGGCCCTTGAAATTGTTTTATGCATCATTGGATATTAGTGGACTTAAGATGTCGTCAAGATAAGGCCATTTAAGCAGTTTAAGGAAGCGTTACGGGCGTTTTGGGCTTCCCGGCCCAGCAGTCTGTCTTCTACTGGGTTTGTCGCTTTGTCTACTTACTCCTTCTTCTCCTCAGGAGGCATGAGATGGTAAACATAGGGGCTAGGTTAGTTAGGTTCGCCTTTCTAATGTTTTAGGGAGCAGTAATCCCAGGGCGACTTCGTAGGTTACTTTAGCCATTATAGCTAGGCTTTCGCGATGGCTGTCTTTCGTGCCCACTTTGCATTCATCATGTTTTATACTCTTGGTGTTGATGCTTCATTCTGTTCTTCGTTTTCTTTCCCGATCCCGTTTTCTTTCCCCATGTCTGTTGATCCAGATTGCGAACACCTGTGTGCCTCAGTCCAAAGTATGTGTCAGCATACTATGTGCTCCAGGGCCGGGATGCACAAAACGCCCGTAACGCTAAATAGAAATTTCTTCTTTAAACTGCTTAAATGGCCTTATCCTGAGGACATCTTAAGTCCACTAAATCTCCAAAGCACAAAACAATTTCAAATGCATTTATCGTCTCTTTAGGCCCTTCTGCGTGCAAATTCTTAAAATCGTCCCTAGCCCGATATCGACCAATCTCAGCCCCCCGTTACGAGCAGAGATGGAACGCGAAAATAAAACGCCAACGACCAGCTGATTTCTTCCGTTCCTGCCGTGACTGGAGTACATGTCATATTTTCTCGTTTTAGATGCCCTACAACAAATTGTAGTTTAAAAATCGATGAAATAATGAATAGAAAATTATTGTAAATGTGAAGACAGTTTCTTTGCTCGGTAAATTGATTCTTTAGCTACCTATGCGCATGCTGCAAACGGAATGCTGAGTAGGATAGCGTAGCTGACAATTTTCTGGAGGGAGCACCGCATATCCAACGCTGTGTTTGCAAGGACGCAACTAAAAATTCAGACGATTAGATGAGAAAACTCATTGATATGATGATTCGGGCTCGTGAACAGTCTTTTGTTCCCCTTATCCGCTACAGAGTGTCCAAAGATTTTGTTTAGGAATATCAAAAGATTAAAATCAGTTTCATTCGCACCCCAAAGTGTTCGACAGTATCCAATAGAAAATTGGATACTACGGCTTCCTCGCTTCTAAGCTTGCTCGTGCGGCCAGACGTGCAAGAAACTTTTCTGCCAGTTGAGCGCTTGGGTAAACGAAACTAAAAGAATAATTTTAAGCTATACTTGTGTAGAAATACTTCGAGAATATAAATCTTATGTAAAATGAATAAAATTTGCATTCGTTATGTTTCTTCGTCGATGTTTAGTTTTTGCAGCTGTTCCTTTACTGCATTTAAGGATGGTCCAAGCACCCGTAACTTAAGTACAAAAATAAAGGAAAATCTCTGTTGGCGGGAAAACGAAAATCGTTCGTGAATGTGCCCGTAGCTCACAAAGTGCATTTTACTGCAGTTAAGGAAAATCTGTGAGCTAAATACACTTAGTGAAGTTTCGTGCATCCCGACCCTGGCCTCTCCCTTAGTTAGATCGCCGTTTCAGGGGGAGCAGACGCTTGCACTGTTCAATTTATCAATATTATTAATAATAAAAATAAAGTCTTTGAAGTGTTGCAGTGCTCTTCTGTAAGAGAATCGCACGCACTTGGTTGCTGAGCCTTCGCCCACTTTCTACTTGTCGTGTTTCGGTTTACGAGTCAATTAAAATAATTACTATATTTTTAACCATCGGTATGGTACCACATGCATTTCAGCTTCGGCAAAAATATAATTCTCAGTGAGTTTAACGTCGAAACGAATGTGCCAGTGAGAATTGAACATGAACCCCAGAAGTTATTTCGAAACAGTTATTTTCAGGTCAGCAAATCTTGCTGCGTAATTTATCTTTCATGATTAATTACACTGGCTACGTTTAATTTTTTTTTACAGAGGTTTAATGTTCATCAGCAGGTCTTATATGCATTTTCCATGCTGATTGAAAATGTAACTCGTTGTGTTCAATCAACCCAGATTTTTTGCGATTTCAGTTTGAAGAACAATGATCATCAAATATCAATGTTTTTCAGTTACCGCATAAATAATGGAGAATGTGTAACCTATGCCTAAAATAGTAAACAACTGGAGTTCATGTGAGCTGCAAGATTAAAAATGAAAGTAGTAAGTAAATTCACAATTTTGTGTAGTTAAAAAAATAAATAAGGCAGTGATAGAGCTATTGCCGTAAAATGAACTTTCGCGGTTTTTCTCGTCTGCGCTGTACATTTGAAGCATCTCTCTTGAGGCACCAGCAGTAGCCTGCAAGCATATTCACTTCCCAACGGCCCCTGTACCTCTACTCTATTACTCGAATATCTTTGAGAAAACGCTCTCATAGCTCTTTGCTCAAATTACCACAGTTTTCAGGCTAAATACGAACCATGCATTTTTATGGGCACGCATGCAACTGGAGCTTCGTAGTTTTTCAGGCAGGAGCTAATTTCAAAAATGTTTATATTCTCGATTTTGCTGGTTGCCTAGAGAGTTGATTACAATAGATACATACAATAACTGGTAACTCATTGTGTTTACCTACCTAGGGTGTTGCCATTTTAGCCGTTACTCAACCTATATTTCATACCTTTGTTAATAGAAAATATAAAATACTTATGCACTCTCTCTGTATAATCCCAGTTATTAATTTTTTAGAAAAAAATTAAATTTAGTATGCATAAAATTCATCAGACAACACTTTACTTTCAATAATTTATGTTCTTAAAACCCCAGAATGAAAACTTAACCTGATTAGGCAAAATTTCTTACACTTCCGAATTCAGAATGCAAAAGCCATACAGAAACCCATGAGAAACCCAATACCTCAATAATGACGCAGACCAGTGTTATCAGTGGCCGTTTCTTTACTGACCGTTTCCTTTTTGAAAATAGTTGTATAGTGCGCTAACCTGTCGCGTATCATCATCCTTGGTTTCTATGGGTAACAGCTGAGATTGTTGCTGTTTCTTAATATGATAGAGATGTAGATATATAAAAAACAATGCACTTGCAATTTTAATCTTAGATCGAGTTTCCAACTGAGTTCGAAAAGAATTAACATTTGTTAATGGTAAGTGGATTTAACCCTTTCATGCATCAGTAAGACATCACTTCTCATAGAAGTAACACCATTTGTAACTTCCACAAAGGGTTACCGCGGGCGTTAGCCAGTTAATGCTTGAAGTAGGCGATACTGTTTGTTAGGAATTGCACTATTTGTGACGTTCTTAAATAGGTATAGTTGGTGTTAACCCTTTTGTCATGTTTGAATGGGCGCTGTAATCAAGTCTTCGGGGCCTTACTTGTCCTGCCGGAACTTCGCTAGTTTGAATCTTGCGAAATGTTAGAATCGCCCCGAATGAGTGGAGCCTGCTGACAACTCCTTATTAAGGTGTAAAATTGAACCTCAGGATGTCTGAAGGGTAAGCGATGAAGGGTCAATGCCTGACACTCAATTCAACGGGTTCAGCGCACGTGTCTGAAGTTTCGAATAAGTCAAGCCTAGAAGACTTAATTTTGGTGCCCACTCGAGCATGCCCTTAGTGCTTCAATTAAGCCGTAATTTTCGCAGGTGTAGCACTCTTTGTAACGTCCACACATGGGTAGAGTGGACAGTAAAGAGCTAGAATGTTAATACCCTTCTCCTGTGCTCAGTTCTGGACACCAGCCGTGTTTTACGAAGACCAACATCGCAGCGAGGCGGAAACGAAGATTTTGCATCGGGAGTTTACTGCCGTGAAGAGGTCCACTGCTCTGCCTGACGACGATGCTTCAGTCAACGAAGGTGAATTAAATTTATACAATACGAATTAGACCGGCGGTGACCCATTAAATCAGTTATTTTGGTAGATAGTGGGGGAGGGGGAAGCTTGAGCCATCAATAATGAGCCAATGCACTTCAAGCTCCCAATATTGCTGCCATGTAACCAACATACATGCTGGTATGTATTGTGAAGCCCCTCCATATTTTATTTTAGCAAGTCCTAACTCCCCAATGCAAGTTTTCGGGCACTGCCTCTGATTTTAGAAATACAGTTTTCTTTGTGTTTTACCATCGCTTCCCAGCCAACAAGACCCAAAACAAGCCTTGAAGTCCGCTTGTTAACAAAGTCCATGAATTCCTCAGAGTCCACAATGGCTCGGAGGCGTTTCAGCGACACCCAATTATTTACTCCCATATCCATGATGTGGTGTTCGATTGGGCACTGAAATTAAGACTTTGAGGCTTGATTTGTCCGAATCTTTAGTCAGATGCTCTGGCTCCGACTTACAAATTAAACTTTCAGGGGATTTATTTTAATCAGTTAACTGTGCCGCCTCCTTGCTCTTCGTCTTACTGCGCAAAATGGAAATTTCAGTCGGCTCCACATACTTGGGCTGCTTCTAGCACCTGCAACATGATTCTAAGTGACAAAGCTAAAGTTCTTGTCTGCATTCTCGGACAAGTCAAGTGAGCGTAGCTTAGATGAATTCGACGACTCACTAGAACTCGTCCTTAATTTTGAAAGTCTAAAATCTCATGGGGTGTGTAAATAAGATTACTAGTAGTTACGCAATAAGGGTATATAATATTATCAGAGTTTTGGTATTCTGTAAAAATGAACTCGTAGTTTAATGTTACTTGTATACAGGCACGTTCGACTGGGCCCCCGAATTAGGCCTTTGTGACTTAATTGACTTGTTTGAAACTTTACGCGGGAGCGCTGGCTTCGACCTGCTGAATTGAGTTTTAGGCTTTGACTTCCAATCGGTTACCCCACGAGTCTGCTAGAAACTCAGTGTTACTCAGTAATATGGAATGTTCAGCAGGCTCAACGTAATAATTGTACTGTGTCTAACAAATTAGAATTTTGACTGAACTTTGGACCAGTCGAGCCTCGAAAGCCTAGTTTCGGTGCTCAAGCAAACGCGCCCTGTGTAGCTTTTGATAAAAAATAGAAATAAATAACCTGTGTATAAAACTTGGAACCTGTGTACGAGGAAGTAGTCACTTCGGATCAGCCCACATGGGTACAGGAAGTCGGGAAAAAAGAGGAAGAGCAGAGTAACATATTACTTTGGAGAAATAAATTATGGATCTATGCATCTACCTACATTATCGGTAGATTTATAAATATTTAAGGAAGTGGAGTGGGCACTCGAAGGAAAAGTGTTCCGAATGCCAAAGTGAGGCGTACAAAAATTCTAAATGTGATGAAAGGAAGCTAGGTGTAAATAAAAGCTAAGTTAGTTAACGGGGTGACAAGAAGCTAGGTTAGTTAAGAACGTGATCAGAAGCTAGATTACTTCAGGGCGTGTTCCATAAACCAAGTTTTATCTACACTTCCTAATTCAATTGCCTTAAGTTTTCTAGAAACTCACTCGTTCTGGAAGTTCACTCGTTCTGGCAGTTCACTCGTTCTGGAAGTTCACTCGTTCTGGAAGTACACTCGTTCTGGAAGTTCACTCGTGAGCACCAGTAGGGTTCTCCCCTTTGGGTGAAGCTTCCGGTGTTAATCACATACAGAAACGCTTGACCGCTAATCATACCCTGCTGTGAGAGACTGAAATGAATGTTAACCCTTTCCTTCGCGAGTTAATTTGCTTCTCGTAGGAATAATGCTATATAAAATGTTACAGGTGTGTACCGGCATGAAAGAAGGGTTTTATGTCAATATAACACTTCATTACACAGATCATCAAAATATTATCGATCTCTGAGGACAGAATGATTGTTTTCTTATGGTGACGGCTTGTTAAGATGCGAGCTAGGTTAGGGCGTGTTCGATTGGGACCTGAAAGTCGAGTTCAGCCAAGCTCACTTGACTTAACTTGTCCGGAACTGTCAACAGGAACTTTAACTTCGTTGTTTTGAATCGTGTTGCAGGTGTTAGAAGCGACGCGCTTACGTTGAAGCGACTGAAATCTCTATTATAAGAAGTAATATTGAATTTTTAGAAGCCTCACAGGTGATTAATTTTGACTCAACAAATGAAACTTGAATAAACGGGACGAAGTCGGGACACCTGTCTGCAGTTTCCGACACGTTAAATCAAGTAGGTCTGGCTTAGCTCGACTTTCAGGTCTCAATCGAACACTCCTTTAATGTAACGACTAGTGCGTAAACGCTCATTGAAAAAATAGTTTACAGCTAGTAAAATTCTGGAATTGTCAACGACTAAAGTCGTATACAGTACTCATAGAATTTAGTATATCGTTCTTCTGCTGGAGCGTAAATGAAAGTTTATTGGGAAATTTCAAATATAGTACAGGTAGTTAGACATCACTTTTGTGCCAGGCAATGGCAGGACGTTAGGGCGTCAGACTCTCAGACGCTAGTCCTGGGGATCAAGGCTGAATGCCTTGTGAATTCTCGTAGTGGATGGCCTGCTGAGTCCGCATGTTCGGCGTTTAGACGCAATTGTGAGGCTACTAACTCTAACCAGAATTGGGGATTGACGGGGGTTTGCAGCTGTCGGAAAACGCACTGTAGTGCCGACAATCTATGGTCGATTGCAGCCGATATTTACCGGCAGCACTAGCCAGTGCGCACGGAGATCAAAGTTAGGATCTGCGGTCCAGCTGCATGGCTTTAGTTTTACGTGTGTTTAAGTCTGAACTATTTCCATTTGCAGATCCTCGATTTTTGAGCTCCGAAAATCCGCTGCGTCTGGACCGCATAATATCGATGAAGGCCTCGTGTTTCATGGAACTTGGTGCCTATCCTTTCGACGAACAGCACTGCTCGTTCACCTTCCGTCTCAGAAGCACCCCGAAACATCTTCTAATTCTGAAACAAATGGATGGTGGCGTCGTGTACAATGGACCTGCCAGCATCCAAGAGTACGCAGTTACGGCCGTGGAAATGTACAGCGATGACCGGGGAAATTTCAGCGGCGAAACGGTACGACTGACATTCGAAAATTTGTCACGCCACCATATTACAGTCTCGTTTATTCCTACCTTAATAATGGTTGCTATTTGCTACACGACCTTCTTCTACGAGATGGAGGATTTCAACGATAGAATAATGGTCTCCTTGACGTCCCTTCTTGTACTGGCAACGCTTTTCACGCAGGTAACCGAAAAGACGCCGAAAACTGCGTATTTACAGCTTCTGGACGTCTGGTTCGTTTCTGCGATTTTTTTTGCATTTATCGTAGTCATTGTGCTGGTGGTCGTAAATCATCTGCGACTGAAAGAACGCCGCGAAACTCGTCTTGAGATGACGCCTGTGTTTTCCATCTCAAAACATTCTTTCGGCAGGAAGGAAGAACAATCAAGCAAGCGAATGCCCATGAGCGAAAAAATCAACAGACACGCCAAATGGCTTATGCCTTTTGTGGCTGTTTTGTTCCTGGGGGGATACTTTGTCGGCGCGTATACCACGTCATAAAGCGGCGCTTTCTGACCCAGATTTTGACTATCGCCAGCTTCTTCTCGCCTTTTGCAGTGGCGGCACAGATTGGCCTCCTAGACGCTACAGTCGAGGGGCAGAAGTTAAAGTGATACAGTAAACCAAGTGTTATGCGAGGACCTGTGTTTTCATTGCTGGTACGGCTAGATGTTTCTCTTGATGTTAAAGCATTTTTCAAGCACGAATGCACCGTAATTATTACGAACAAAACAGGAGCCTTATGGAATTGAACCACTTATTGAAAGAAGAAGAAAAAAAAAAAACAAATTACACCTCATTTGCCAATTCTTCATTTACTTTCAACCAGTAACTTTATTTTAATTAGTAACTGACTTTTTAAAACAGTTTCTGCAGTTTTATAGCCTAGATTATCTTGAAAAAATTGTTGAAAATAAATGATACCATCGTCATCCCCAGAAACTATTGAAAAGCTTAGAAAAATTTTCATTGTCAGCAAAAACGCTGTGAATGATATTCACATACATTATTATTATTATTATTTTCTGCGACCAATTTGAAAGGAAAAAATTCCTGGTACACTGTATGACGAACATAACACTTTTTGTTAGTTTACTGTAGTACAGAAATAATGACGCATAATATTGCTTGAAGCGTGCAGCCCCGTCGAATGAAGTTTTGGAGTCTAACTTAGGTTGCTGGGACATTAGAGGCATGCAATTAATGTCATGGGCTGGCTGGTAACCGAGCGTTAGAACAGGAAGCATTAGTGGCTTGCCATTTGGATGGGATGCAGTCCATCATCTAATACACCGCCAGCACTATATAGTTTGAAGCCAGAGGAGACATTAGGAACTCGACAGAAATGATTTATTGAACCGAATTTTTTTTTTCATTTATAAATGGGTGGAAACGTGCATGTCGAACGAAGTACGACTACCACACCTCGCCAAGTCTGCCGAAATGTTATCACTGGCATACCATTACACAATAAAACGTGCTTAATTTACATTGGCCTTCTATTTGGGCACTTAGAGCCCGCTGCACACGAGAGTTGAAAAAAAGAACGTTTTACTTTCCTGGAACAAAAGTTTCTGTGACCGTGACTACAAATTAACGTGTTTGAACATCGCAATAAAATGTACGTCATTGCGAGCTAAAAGGCACTCGAAATTAAGAGAGATATTCATATTCCAAACTGCGCAGTTGGCGCTTGGTGTTGAAGAATTTTTGCAATGGCAGCTTAGATTTTAGGCCATTTTGTACCGCTGAAATCTGGCCAAGCCGAAGTTGTGCCATGAAGCGACGAAATCAGTTGAGTAAGGAGAAACGTTCCCGTGTTTCGACTCTCGTCTGCAGCGGTTTTAAGACAGAAACTCTTGAAGTTTCATCATGAAGGAAGCCAGCAAGAACCTACTAATTACTTGCGAGATTGAAATTTATTTTTGTTTTGTTATTTCTCTGCTTCTTTAATGCTTGCGGATACAAATAAGACTTTTCGTTATTAATATCAAGTCCATGTCTGAAAGTGAAGCCTTTGAGATTTACTATGCGCAGAAAAGTCACCCAGGTTCTATTATTAGTACGGAGTATCAAGGATAGATACTGCGACACCTAACTTCTTTCGCGGCATATTGCTGTCAGTGGGCTCCAGACCTGCAGGGGTCTAAAATCTTGGCTTGAAATCTCTACAACTTATTTTTCTAGACACTGCCTATTCCGCTGAATCTAACTCTCTATTCAGAAATTAAATGTGCAGTGTGTTTAGTCGCAGTACTTTTATGCTTATCGCTTCAAACTGGAAATTGTACACCTTCTATTACGGCACAATTACAAACAATTCGTTGAAAAAAAAAATAAATTGCACCCCTTAGCCACGTTCTTCATTTTCCTAGCAACAACTTTTGTTTTCAGAAGATCTGACTCTTAGCGAAATAATTTTCTTTGTAAAATCTGACGTAACAAAATTGAAGCAAATTGCCTACAAACGAAACATTCAGCTACCATCGGAAGGAGTGAAAACATTGTGTAGCAAATGCTTAGTTGATTGAAACATTTTTTATTATCAGAACAAAGGCTACATATTGGTATTTTATCACAAACATCTTCAACAGAAAAGTGAATTATTTCCTGGTGCATTGCAAAACTAAACGTTTCTTTTCTTCTAGTGGGCAACAATGATAAACATTTCTATTGCGTGCGCTGTTGAATAGAAAGAAAAGTGTTTGAGTTTGATTGAGGTTGGAGTATCTGAAGAAATGGTATTACGTACATCGTTTATCATATGCTGATGCACAAAAATTGTCAAAAACACAAAGCAAGGTAAATTGCTTCCAGTTGCACCAATCTAGTAAAGAATGAAGTAATTTCCTTTACAGTGAACTATTCTTCGTTTGTTATAGATAATTTTGTTTCCTGGAACACTTGAATCTTATTAGAACAACTAGTGTCCGGAGCCGTCATTGTAAATGACGGCATATTGGGTTATTAAATGACTGGTGCACGTGTGCGATAAATGACGGCAGTACGTTAGCCCTTCAGGAAAACCCCCGCTGGCTTCCTCATTTTTCCCCTATCTAATACTGAAGAAAAAGATTCCAAGGTACTCAACTTTTNCATTTTGAAATCTGAATTTTCTCCTATCTTATTCCCATAGAGCGTGACAGGAAAGATATAAATATATAAATAAATAAATAAATAAATAAAAACACGACGTGAATTATTATATAGTAGATTCTTGACAACTTACAACAATTTCTACAAGATATCAAAAGAAACTGCTTGTAGGTGAAACAATCGACAACTGCGAAGGATCTCCAATTGCAGCGACATAAGGAAAAAAAAGTTAAAACAAAAGCACAGTGTATTGAAACATACTTCATTATCAGAATAGGGACTCAGTACGAAAACTAACACAAAAAAAAAAAAAATTTGTGGGTACCCTGTAACACTTAGAGGCTCAATCTATCGACACGGTGAAACAGAGCTGACATTACATCAAAAGGCTTGAGTGTTCCAGATCATTAAAGAACATCGACTTGTTTTATAAACTTGGAGCAAGTGGCAATTATTGAAAGTAACCCGATTAAGCTCAAAATGCAAGAAATTCCATTTGAACGTAAGGAAAAAACAACTTTGTCCTGCAGGGCGAGGCCAATGCGCCTCCCAGCAGTTTTGGACAAGTCAGGCATGTTGGGCTCAACTCGATGTCACTGTGCGAATGCATGGACAAATTTTACCTTTCATGTTTCTTAACTTTTGTTTGGTAAACATGAAAAAAAATATATATATATGTATATATTTTTGCTAATTGATCAGTTTTGTCGGTTTGTCAGCTGAGGTGTGAGTGAGACTGCTGGAATACTAAGTCTTCCGAACTACCTTACCTTGATTACCTTGATACTTCGGACGAGGTCCAGGTGGTGCTACGCACGCCACCTATCACTGTTAAAGTTTTTTTTTTTTTCATTTGCTAGCGCAATAGTGCCAACAAGAGGAGAATCTGCTTCGAGTTGAACCATTCATCAACGGAAAAAAAAACTTCACCAAAATATGCCGTTTCTCCTGAAACAATTTTTGGTTTCTGAAACTCTAAACTTTTTGTGAAACGTTTTTAGAAAATAACTCTTGGTGCAATCTACAAAATACTAAAAAAAACACCCTGAAATTGAAACAGCCTCCAGAGTTTAGAACAAATGATACAATTTAAGAAGCACCTGCATCAATTAACTGAAAGAATCTTCATTAGCTAGACATACATTTACGTCGTACTGGCAGTGTTATCAGTACTGACCTCAGCGCCCAATAGGCCTACGCTCCAATACTGGCTGCGAAATAAATGCCTTTCTTAGCGTAGGCAGTCGACGTGTCGTTCAAGAATGTCTTACAAAATTTCATTTTCCAGGATATTTGTGCAAAGTTGCAACACAAAAAGCATAGCAGTTATCGTTAGTTGTATTGCAGAACTTAATTGTCTGCACGATTAGAGCCTTTTGCTTGTTTCGGTGGGATTTTAAATCTCTCGACTTCTCCCCCATTTTTGCACGACATTTCTTCGTTAAACGTCAATTGGTTCTCTCATTTGAAAAATGTTTTCTTTACCTAAAGATTGTAATAGCATTTTGAAGTAAAAAACAACAGTAAAAAACATTGTTTTTGCAGACTGAAATGTTTCATTGTTATGAGTGATATTTCAGGTATCAGAGATTCACTACGAGTAATTATGATTCCATTGGTTCAAAGAAATACAGATTGTTGCAAACAAATGAAGGCTGTTACCAATAGGGTTTTATGTTACCACTGGGATATCCGGCCATCATAAATGACGATGAAAAATTGTTGACGAAATTTTCCATTGCAGCAATTTTGTTATATAACTATAAACTATAGTTATAACTAACTACTACTTCTATTTGGTTATAATTAACTATGCCACTCACTATATTACATATAACGTCTTCTGTTAAGGATCACAAATCCTCCTGCCCTTCGGGGACATGACGAAATATCCATTACTTATGGCAAGCAGTCAAGCGTCCGGCAATCATGATGTGTTTCAACTTAGGCAACCAAAAAGTGGCATAACGTAGGCAACAATAAAGTGGTGCAATATACTTAGGCAATTATGTGAAATGATATTGACAATCACGATGTGCAGCTTTAGATGGTTCCCGTAACGAAAGGTTGTCTCAGCCATAAATTGTTATATTTTAATATCATTTACCGGCTGTCTTGGTATCTATATCTCATAGTTAAACATGTATTTTTAGGTCATTGGTTGGTGTTTTTGATTCATTTTTTAACATTACTGGATTAATTAACCTCACTTTTGTCGCAGCTATTGGGATGAGGCCCACTGAAACTCTACCTACATCAATTCCTGAGGTTATTGCTTCAAATCCGTCATTGAAAAAATTCAGTTGAATGTGATATTAAAGTACATTACGTGTAAAATCTATGAGCACATTTTGTCAATATTTTTTTTAATATTCTCAGAAATTATGATGAATTTTCAATTTTTCTTGGTGTCCGAATGTATGATGTATATCGCCTCCTGAAGATATATGATTGTAAATTTAGATTCCCTGTTCTGCATCGCATTCCTTATGGTGCGACGAAGAAATGAATCTTTGTTTGAGGTCTCTGTGATTCTATATTACACCTCATGCTATTAACACTTCCGTAATTCGGCCTCCAAGCCCAATTGCGAGGGGCCCGATTTCAGTGTCCAGTGAATGTAGGGGGCAGTCTCTGCTTCAACCAAATCAAAATTGTTCTTATTAAGAGAAAATTGCATCACTGAAAATTTGAATATCTGTTACTAAATGATAAATGGTGTAGCGATCTATGTTATCGAGGTCACAATCTCGCGGGATATTGAGCATTTTTTTAATATATCACATGAGACCGCTAAGCTGATGGGCCGCATCATCAGAGCCTTCAATTGCACAATGCTGACAACTCAGAATATTTAGGTAACTATCCTATTATATTCGATACTGCTCTTATTTAGACATCGGGGAAATGATTGTGTTATGCCGATAATGTTATTATCTGGCTCTGTGATAACTACACTGCTTGCGATAACGCACATCTCGCAGCGTAGCATAATCTCCAAGACAAGGATCCAAAAGGCTATTATATATGTACGCCGTACACACATAGTCCCACACTGCTGCCAGTACAATACAATATTCTCTTAACTTCAGCTGGCTGGGAGAAAAGCTTGTTAACAGTGAACAAAACGCTCTTTCTTCAATTAGTGCTCACAGTGTTAGGATTAATAACGCGCTACGTATGAGTAAATATATCAACATGCTGTCCTTACTCTGTAAGCGAAACAATTTCTTAGAATAACATTTACTGTGGATAGACATTGGAAGTCGAGCATTTATGTTCGATGCTAGAGAGTATTTTGTGTTTCTCACAATATTGAAAACATTATTCTGGGTGAAATGAGACATGAACAACACACAGTGACGATGATTATATTTAACAATTCATCTTTTTTATTTAATCCTTTACTCTCCACGATTGCCTTACATTAAAACCTCTTCTACCATACCATGTTTGCCGTAAGAACCTTAAAAATAATTATCAACATTGTAAATTTTGAGGTACCAGCTACGGCAGGCGGTGCATTGCCGTGATATCGTTGACGTTCTACTTACACAAATTACCTTTATTTGAAATACTTTTCAGCGTCTAGCCATAAAAAATGAATCAACAGTCATAGGTATACATGGTGAGCATCGGTCTGATCTATCCATCTGTTTATATAATATATTCCCTATTCCCTACTTCGACATTTATAGTCAGTTCTTCTGTTTTATATATACCTATTTCAGTGCTCAGAAATTTTCACAGCAAAGTTTTGGAAGGCAGGCGATGCGTTTGGCTTCTGAAGATTGGCACCTCGGACGCGACGATGCATAACAATGGCCTTCTCGCTTGTCTATTGCAGCGACACCTTGGAATATTAGGTGCATCTCAATAGGCGTATCTTGCCCCCGATAACGTCTTCTGTCTAATTTGTTCATTTGCTTGACCCTGTAAAATACTGGCTGGATTAATGGTGCTTATTAAATGCATTTTTCTACTGTTAATTTCAATATTACCAGTGACGATTAATCTTTTATCTTAGCTTGTTGCGTTGGTCTAACGGTCCTAGCAATCTTGTTCTATAACTTGAGAAAGGCAAGATTAATATATAATAAAGTAAAGGCTTGACGGTTGTTATGTAAGAACTGTCAAAAGAAAACCCACAAAGTAAATTATTATGTAACTGCGCAGTGGAAACCGAAATGCTAACCGTCTATCGAACTCATTACGTGCTCATAGGGTGAAGAAGTTGCAGTAATTAATGGGATTTATACGTCCTCTCCTATTTGCATTCTAAACCCACCAGGTGTAACTGTTTTACTTGTATATACATAATATATCTTATACATAAATTCAGTAGTTGAAAACTTGTACCCACCCTAGGAATTAATACAATATTATTCTGTATTCTGTTATAATGTACGTGGAAAATATCTCATCTATAGATAATAAATTAATCCTTATAGAAGAAGAACATCATTTAAATAAATAACTTTATGTTCAGTCGCAACTATCGAGTGTGGTCACCTCGATAGAAAATATATCGAGTGTCACGCCAGCAGCTAATGTGAAGTAATTTGGTATTCTGTCTCAGATGTCGCGAGTTTCTGGTCCTCCAGCTCTATGTAAATTATGGGACCTGCATCTCTTTTAGATGCAAAAGGCGCATCGATCTAGTAGAATTTACAGCATCTAAGAAGTAAGGCTCCTGCATTGAAGTACATTGAACGGAGATCAAGAAATAGTTGAATCGAGAGATACTGCAACAGTTTAGAAATGATGCGAGTGATTATTTTTATTGAATAACGTTTGATGCTTTACACGTGCCTATAAACGTATTATTTACCACCATAACTAACTAGTTTTTTATATGATAATTATTAAACATGTAATTGCTTCGACTGTATGCTGCTTAATGTATATTAAGTGGGCAATCGGCACTTAAAAAATATGATATTATCCCACGTAAAGTTTACATTTTCGGTAGAGAGTGCCAGGAGGGCATTATTTCGGCACAGCCACAGAAGTAACAATAGCCAGAAGTCGTAGACTGCCATCCGTTTATCCTTTGACCGCAGGGCCGAAAGTGCCCAGCATCTCACGGGATTCTGCTGGTTAGTACGCCAAGAGATCAACACCTTATCCTTCGTTATGAGGTTTGGGCTCCCTGATAGACCTCATACGCAACCTACCAACGGACGAAGGGTGCCCGTCCCCCCGTCGATGGGGCATCGCATCCAACAATGGAACGCCCTATGGAGTAAGACCATCACTCGCGCTAAAGAGGGGGAAGGGTGGGGTGGGGGGCGGGCCCACATTCAACGCCGTTATTTTTTATGCCGAACTAACTTTAGTTTTTTGTGTTTTTACATTTTCCGTCTACCCGCATGACTCCCTGATAGAAATTGTGAAAGACGTGACACTGTTTTCGTCGAAGATCTAAGTATATAGGTACATTTGTATATTTGTTTGTCTGCCCACCCAAAGAGAGGGTGAAGGCGTTGAACAATGTTCACAATTTTTTGCAGGGCGTCAGGTGGGTTGGCTCAGATGTGCAAACTGTCAAAATTTTAGAGTATGCTGGCTATCAGAAATGAAGGGGTTGAACTTTCCCCCACCGCGGGTGATGGTTTTACACCATGAGGCGTTCTAGTTACCCTTTCATTAAGTATTATTGACTATATTTGGCTTGAAATATATTAGGGTTTTTGAAACTGGAGGTAAATAAAGTGAAACGTATGAAACAAATGGCACCGTCACATGCTTAAAATTTGCCTCACGAAGAGTATTATTTTATAACAAGGAACCGCTTCATCACAGTTGCTTATTTTTACCAATAGACAATTATTGTATGCGAGTGAAATTTCAACGTAATGGTTTCGCCCCCATTTACATACAGGAATAACGATACAGTGTTTCTATTCTTTCGTGATATATACAGAAGTACCGTTTCATCTAATTTAATTGTCACATTAGTATAGCATTATTGTTGTGTTTGAAAAACTCTGCATTGTCTACTTTAAAACTTTTATAAATTATAGGGCTGAAAAGCATTCATAACTCAAGAGACTGTCATATCTTGATATAGAGAAAGAATTTTATTGTACCACCACAGCACTGCCAGTTTTCTGTGACAACCGTCATGGAACATATTTAAACGAGAAGAGGATTCACCATTTCAAATAAACAGAAAACATCTCCAAGAAACAACGTTCATAGACTAATACTAGTTTTCTTTCTAAAGCCACGTTCGTAAAGTACCACTATTGTGCAGCTCATTTTTCCCCTCGTCCCCTTCCGTACAGGAAACTTTTCTCTCGTCTAGGTTGCTCAGTTACGTGGATCGCTGTACCAGGCCGCCCGAAAGTCCACCAATACAAAAATACTCATGAGTCTCAAAAGGAAAAATGGAAGGGAAATTTCAACAGCAAATACACAAATCCACGATAAACATAATAATTCCAGAAATTCATACTTTATGAGGAGTGAAATTTCATGAGCGAGGGGAGTGCAGCCGTGTATAGTATGAGAAATTATCCATGTCGACAGGTTATAAGCCACACAATTTTGTACGTACGCCCAACGTTTCGAATTATCAGCCTCATTAATTGGAGAGTAATTCCCAATGGTTCCTATAGTTATTTGTTTAACACAATTTGATAGTGATTAATTACAATTGTTATAGCTGCCAGAGGATGGAGCTGTATTTCCTGACATGCATTCGATGCCAACCAACATGGCTGCTCGTCACCTGAGTTACATTCTTAATTAAATATTTCTTAACAAAAGAAGTTTGACTGTAGTCAGGCCGGGTATGCTAGAAATATAATGTAACGAACCTTTCCAGTATTTCCTGTTAACATGTAATGCCAGCATTATGGTCTACTTATTTTGATATGAAGCATTAAGATGTAATGCCAACATCATGGTCTACTACTTTGTTGTGAAGCGTTAACACTTCGTGCCAGAATTATACTCTACTGTTTTGATGTGAAACGTAGATAAAGTAAAACCTAAAAACCACTATATTGCTGGCTACGTGGAGATGGCTGCTTATAGAGACAGCAAAAATCGAAATGAGTTCTGAAGGATATTATGACCATAATAAGATTTTTTGCTGCACAGAAATGTAGTTAAAAACTATTACATAGTAAATTACATCAGTACAATTGAACGTACTTTGTTATAGTCCAAGTGCAAGCTAACTATATGCATGTTGCAATAAACTGGAATTCGAATAATAACTTATAGCGGAAATGATGCCTACTCCGTCTTTTTCCTGGGACAAAGAGGATATAAAAAATACACCGGGGAAATATTCATCTCGAAACTTCTCCCTGGCTGGGCTTTTTTTCTCACTCCAGGTGTTCATAAAACCGCTCAATCTCGAAAGACTTTCCCGAACTTTATGAGACAAATTTAGGTGAAATTTTCGAAAGTTTTGCTCGATATGTGGGGAAGTTTTGCCCTTATCAGAAGTTCCCGGTAAATGCTTCCGCGTTGTGGTGCCTGCATGGTGACAGGATTCGTTGGTAATTGTAAGTCAAGATTTTTTCTGACTTACTGGTATGTTTTTTATTCTAACCTACCACTCAAAACCGAGAATATAATACCACTCTTCTGATGTTAATAATTTATTGGTTGCAGCAGTGGGAAATAAGTAATTGTTAGATTAATGAATTATTAAATTCAGTATTATATTAGTACTCCAGCGCAATTGGCTAGCATTTATCTTAATACCCACCTATATTTTATGAAGTGATATTCTAGTGACATTTGTATAGAGCACGCTAAAGCGTCACAGAAACAACTTTTCTTTTTAATTAATAAAACAGTGGTAAAAGTTTGTGCATCTATACGCTTATAATACTCTGATAACATTGTTTGTTGGCTTAGTTGTCTCCGTGCACTCAAGCTTCTCAATTATAGACAAGTAATTAACTAAAAGGAGCTTAGAGATTTCAGAATAATAATGCTACAGTTTCTTGTTTCAATACGTCATTAACATAGCTCGGTGACCACTGCCTCTTGGTTACGGCTCCTGGTGTTCCAGGTGGGAATGAGGTTAAATACAGATAAGACTAAGCCTATTGTCGTGTCTAGGTCACGTACATTGATACCTGCTTCTCCCGAACTTACATATACTGGATGGTGAGTCACTTCCTGTGGTTAACGACCTTGTAATCTCGGGTATCAATTTTGATCGAAGTTGACGTTTGAGGTTCACATCCATTCAGTTGCCTAACGAGCATCGCAGGAAATCGGTATTATGTGACGCACTTGGAAGATCTTTGGTTCTATAGAGTTGATACGCCGCTGCTCTACTTGCTATCTCGCCCCTTTTAGAATACTGCTCCTTAGTCTGGGGTTCTACTTCAGATTGCCATCTGAGTTTGCTTGACAGAGTGGTTCGTCGATGTGCGTTTATGCTATATGGCGTTGTGCCTTGTCATCTGGTGCATCGTCGCAGAGTTGTTGGGGTTTACTTTTCTCTATGAAATATATAATTGCCGTTGTCATCTGCTGGAGGTGTTTCTTCCCCAGCCATTTGCTCCGGAGCGGCTTACTCGGCGTGCTTGTGCTCTTCATGAGTTTGTTGTGGAGCCGGCACGATGTCATACAACCCAGTATTCTCGTTCGTTTGCTCCATCATGAGTAGATATTTGGAATAATCTTAATGGTTCTGCCTTTGTTGGCGCTGGCATTGGCAGCGTTAAGTAATTTGTGAACTGTTATGTATGCCGAGTTCCACACCAGCATATGTTAGGGTAACTTTTATCCTGCGTCCCTAAGCGAGGCCCGTAGTTGGAAGCCGACAGACAGATTATACGTGGATGTAGCCACGTACGCATCCCAGTTTTACTCGTATAAGTATTTTAACCTTCATGGCGTTTTACTTCGGTCTTTAAGTACTTGCTGCCTACCCTAGCCACCTCCGCACTTCGTAATACGTATTCGTCGTACTTTACATTGCACCGGCCACCACCTAAAGCTACTTCATAAACAGAGTGATTCTGTCATCTTTGATTCTCTCTTGTTATCTTCTCTTGCTGGGCTGGTTGCGTGGAGGTTGATAACCTCAGAGCGTGGGCACATTATCGCAAAATTTGCTCAGTAACTCAACTTTTCGATTAGGCCGTCGAGTTGTCGTGACTACTTTTTGTGGCACTTCAATGTCACGCTAAAACTGCGCGCTATTGTAATTTTAAACTAACTCAGAAGTAGGAGGTATTCTCAAAGCTTGACCATTGCAGCTTGTTATAACGTACAAACAGCAACAAACGACTCATACTTTAGATATTCTTTCTGAAGGCATAACAATGTCTAAGCCGAAGCCTTAGGCGCTGCAACGCAATCGGATACAGAAAAACGTGGCGACGTAACTTTTGCGTACTTGTGCTCGCCCGTGCGCAGACGAGCGACACCTTCGCTAATATCGACGGAACAATATGGTGGGTAGGTCCAGCTTGCATCGGTATGTCAATGAACACGCAACAGCTAAAGGAGATTGCGGTAGCAATGTTATCGGAGAAAATTATCACAAGTTGCATACTCATTTTTGTCGTGACCATTTATAATCAAATTATTCAAAATAACAAACGAATATTCGGCCGAAAAAATGAGTGTCGCGAGTCGCTGACTTCTAAAACATGCATCTTTTAGCTTGTGAACCAGGGTCTGACTTGTACGTCTTCTGCTGGCTATCATCGTTGTAACCTGAAGACAAATTCATATTATGCTTTTAACACTGCAGTTGCAATTATCGCCATTTAAAGCAAATCCTCAAGAAAAAAAGTGCCTCTACGTAAGTAGTAGTGAATAGATTACAGGGGTAATTGAACGGCAAGTTGCGTTGATTTGCTCGAAAGTTGCAAAAAAGATGGACCTAAATCTATGCTGCTGAATGCAACCTTCAGGCAACTTTTTCACCTAGCTTTAAAGAGCATTTTGTTGGTGAAATGCCACTCTAAGCAATTTTCGCTTCTCGTCTGCATGGGGCTTTATGAAATTTCCTCCGTTCTCACGTCCCCGAGCTGCTGTATTTTAATAGTAATAATAATAACCAGAATAATAATAATAATTAGGCAGTACATTTATTTCAGAAAAAATATGCGTCTATCTATATTTTGGTACTTGCAAAACGTGACGTAAGTTGCTCCAGGTGTACTAACTAAGCAGAAGAAAATGTAATACTTAGGATATGTTTTAGCGACCCAATTAACAGGCCACCGGCAGTTTGGTAATAGAAAAAATCATGCAATTAATCGGGTAAATGAAACATATCAGCCATTGCACCCTTCGACCAAATAATGTGTACTGTCTTATACGTGTTGTAATCTGAAGTATTTTGCAAGAATATGTAGCTTTGTTGGAGAACGACTTAATTGCAAATTGCGAACGATGAATCCATAACTTTTATACTTTACTTTTTAAGATTAGGAGCATAGGACTGGTTTCGCCATTTTAGTCACAGCTTAGGCAAACATTTTACAGACACAAAGCGGCCATTATAGGTACTAACACTTATATTATGCTAGATTCAAAACATTCGTATTTCTAAAATTAAACATTTCCAATGGCTGCGACCTACAAATTCGTGTTCAGTGGCATAAATTGTCTGGTTTCTTGTGAGAGATTTATCGTAAAAATTTACCCACTGATTATATAGGGCTAAAACTTCTTGCAGTTCTCAAATCGAAATGGAAACGCTCAAACTATGGAAAGACCAACAGGCGCGAGAAGCTTGCTCAGAGGTTTTTATTTTATTCCATAAAATTAAATAGTATGGTTCTCATGACGAAATTTACTAAAATACTTAATCCAGAATAGGACAGGAGACCTGAGAAGGCCACCTCAATGTTTTACTTTTTGAAATAACTCAAGTATGTACTATAATTTTTCTTATGTCCAAATTAGGTGAAAAGTTACCGTCTTTCCACTTTCTTTTACCTTTTTTCATGTTTGATTTCTCTCTTCTGTCTTTCCGTCTTGCCATTTACCTTTCAGCCTTTCATACAGTACGTTAATTAACTGCAAAGATTTAGTCACTGACCACTACTCCAATCCAGCCTTCCATCCATGTTTGTGGTCGATCCATGTAACTCAAAACTTTACATCACACCAGGAGCGCTGTAGCTACTAAATCCAATGCCGAGCATTTAGCGTAGCTTTTCTCTCATTGAGATTTACTGCAATACGCAGGCCTCAGGCTGTTTAGTTTACTTCATAGGTCGGCAGTAATGATGCCAGTGGTAGACCTGTCCAAATTTCGTCGACATATCAATTATTTGAGACGCTTGCTTTGGACTGTCGCAATATAACGTTGCTGACTCAGAGAGACAAGAGGCAATGGTGACGTCACAAGAGACAATGATGACCTTACTAGAGATTGAGAAAACGATTACGTCACAGCGATCGCGAGGATGAGTTGAGGTGCGCTTCACAGCTATGCATCCCTGAGGGTTAGCGAGAACTGCGAAAATTCCACTGTTTAATGATGTCTTTCTTATATATGTAATATGTATCATACCTAAGATACGCTGATGTAACTTTTTTGTTAAACTCAAAGCTGTGTTGCAAGGGCTCAACGAAATGTTCGGGAGATTAGCTGAAGAAACTCGTTCTTTTCACTAGCACGTGCTACATCCATATGGCCTGCATAGACAATAAATAGAGCACTGCGAGAGCTCATATCTCTGCCAGGCAAGGCGAAGGTAACGAAAAATTCAAATTGGTTCTGAAGCTATGATTTTTCTTGCACCAACAGCAATTTTTAATCATTTGTGCCGGAAACAGCAATAACAGTTTCAGAAATTTTCTAGAAGAACAGTTCTTAAATTTAGTTTGTAATGCTGCTAACAAACCTGACAAACAGTAAAAGACACAAACAGACCAACCGATCATCACCAAAATTTATGCATGATGTTTTTTAACATTTCTAACAATTCCTGCAAATTTCATTAAGATTTATTCATAACTTTTTGAGTCATTGAGCTAACATGCATAAAATTAAACACAGCGACAAACATACGAACGAACTAATACATCATCACAAAAATTTATTTGTTTATGTCTTCGTGATATACCTAAGAACTCATTTATGTTTCATGAAAATCCATCCATAACTTTTAGAATTATAGTACCAAGTAAGATAGACGGACAAATAAACAAACAAACAGATGAACGGATCTTCACCAAAAGATACTCATCTATTACTGTTAACGTGCCTAACATTCACTGTAAGTTTTGTGAAGATCCGTTTAAAAACTTTTGAGTTATGTTGGTGACAGACAAAAAGCCAGACAAATACGACGAAAACATAATCATCTGGCGGAGGTAATTATGCACTATACAAGAAACCTACCGGCGAGCATTCCGTGATTGTGCATCCTAAACAACCTCATTTGACGTGCCGTCTTTTTCTTCGTATAGCTATGTGTCTTTTTCTCCCGTAATTCTATGATGCGAAATCTAGTAAAACATGATCGGAAAATTGTTTGGTAACCCATTTCGTTTCAATATCAGGTAAAATGTTATATTTTCTGTACGATTATTGTGTAGCCTAAGTTGATAGTTAACCGCAATAGAAAGAATTTCCAATTTGATTTTTGGCATTCTACTCTGCAATAAATTACCTCTAGCTTCACAACNATTTTCTGTACGATTATTGTGTAGCCTAAGTTGATAGTTAACCGCAATAGAAAGAATTTCCAATTTGATTTTTGGCATTCTACTCTGCAATAAATTACCTCTAGCTTCACAACATTAGCTTATTTAATTAGTGAATATTTTTTATGATACCTTCTCTTAAACATCTGTATATGCTCTTTTTCCTATGCTAGACTAATGAGCACCATGTTGTTAAAAGTTGTATATTATTCTCTTCTCTTGGATTTTCACTTCATTAGCACCGATAGATCCTTATAAATGGAAACATGGCATAATTATTTATTCTAGTTCAATGTTCTTAGGACACAGTAGTGCAATAAGGAGAACACGGTGGTAAGTTGTTTCAGAAGTCACCACATTGTTAATAAACTTATAATGAATTAGTAGAAAATAAAGCATCATCATTAGGTATTGTGCTTCAAATTAGTATTAGAAAAGATCAAGGAAAGTGTGTTTTAGGAATTGTATTACATGCTGTGTGTATATTAGCAGACAAGATAACCTCGAAGCAAGACTTTATCTCGTCTCCGTTCCTTAACAACTTAAGCTGCCACCCACTTCAAAACGCTGTTTGTTAGTATGACGTTTCAAGTATTAGATTCCTCAAAATGCACATCTTTCGAACGTTAGAAGTATTATTTAACTCGCTGTAAGCTGCATTTGGTAAGGGTTTTCTAATAGAATTCTTGGCAGTCTCTGAAGCTGAAATCGTCAAACAACGGTTACAGTGACTGAAAATTTTGCTCGGGTTTTCAACAACTAACTGCATTTGAGATCAACATAAACAAACGGAGTTGCTCTACACATTCACAGGTAGTATACTATATGTTTCTCTTTATTTTTAGATCCAACGTAATTGATTTTGTTGAGCTTACGTTCACCCAATCCCAGTTACGCAGCGTTTGCTAACTGTTCTGCATGTTCCTCATTATGCTCAGACACAAAGCAATAAATATTATTGGAGAGCTAATATGAGATTATAGTCAGGCAATACCCATAGGTATTATTAAAGCGTTACTGTTCTGCTCGCAATTGATCTTTTATGTCTGTTCACTCATGACTAGTAATTCCTACAATTGCTTGGTGGTTATTGACGAGCTGTCACTACCTTTGTCGATACAGAGCAATAATTGACCTTCTATTACTTCTGTTTACTCAAAGCCTGTAATTTTCAATTGTTTGCTGCGAATTTGCAGGAATCGTCGTGAAGTTGCCCAAATTTTCAATTAATTGTATTCATATTAGTATGCAATTTTAACTATACCCCACACAAGCCCTCTTCCTACCGGTATTCTTAGTTATTTTGTTTCTTTTTGTGCATCCATGTCCTCTTTATCGCTCGCTCGGTCTTTGCACTGTGAGCTCGCACAGTTTAATTTTGCTAAGAGCCATATTGAAAAAGTGTTGAACTATTCTCATTTTTTTTTGGCCTCGTGAAGAGACATAATTTAAATTGATAACCTATAAATAAAGGGCTTGCTGCAGTTACTGAAAAATGTGGACTGTTCATGGGCCTAAAGAGGATCACCATCAACTGAATGCTGCCAGTATTAAAGTTAACATTAAATAAACTATTTCAGTTGGCTTTTAAATGGAAAATAATCAGAAAAAATTTACGTGCGAGGCTCCCGATATATTACTAATTGCCACAAAACTGAAACAGCAGTTCGCGTACCGATGGAAAATTCTCGAATTTTTACCTTGCATTGATATACTAATGCACTCACGTCAACAACACAAAAATGAAGTTCCGCTCTGATTACGGACTAATATTTGTGGAATTAATCAGTTTGGTGATTGCTTCAGTAATTTTTATAATCCTGGCGGACTTCTCTCAAGTCTAGTAAGTAATTGCGTTTTTAAGTCAAGATGGGCAAATTAAACTTTTTCTTTAGAATCTAACGAAATTTCTTTAAAATCGTTTGGCCTTAAGAAGGGTAAAAAACTTGAGGCAACTATGCTGAAGAATTACTTGTAAGCACGTTGAATCTTGTTCATTACTGCGCTTTACATGTAGTGGGAGTATTGTAATTAGAGACGTTCATCATAAATATTACACAACGTTCAAAATTTGTCAAGCTATATTTTACCATGAGGCGACTCTAGCACCAGCTTCGTAATTACCATGATAGCGAAAGGCAATATTTTTAATTGAAGCTTGGCTCACTAATGAAAATAAGCTTCAAAGAAACGCATGTTTATCTTATTGTGCAATACAAAATTTCAATCAGAGAAATTGATATTGGATCTTGCTACAATATCTACACTTTTACCCTGAAATACAAAGCTTAAATAAACTTCGAGATTAAATTGCTTGATGATGTAACTTTGTTGCTAAACTCACGAGTCGTTACGGTTATGAACAGCGCATAAACACTATGGCTTTAGAACTGCGCGGTTCGCTGCTTCTAAACTCACCAACCGGATAACTTTATCGTTGAATAACTCTACTGCATTTGTTACCGCTGAATGAAATAATATGTTCTTCAGATCGCCATGCATCTCTATTACTTTTTTATGCATTAAGTTTTTGAAACTTGCCGAGGACTGATGAAACAATGAGAAAGGAGTGAATGCATGTAATCGAAGTATATTTTACAGGTGAAAACAAAGTTTCATTATTTATCCTTCTCGATGTACGTACAGAAGCTTTCCTTCAGCTAATTCTGGTATAGGCGCTAAATTGCTGCACTTCCTTCTGGTTACACAATAGATGTTTTCGAAGCCATCCTTTTGGGATGTCGTCTTCTTGGGGAGTGTTTTGGCTCGAGAAAGGAAGAATGATGAGCACAATGGGGTGTGAAATCACTTGTCAAGTCGCTTTGATGTCGGTGACACCTCAGTCGATAAAGGTTCCGCAAGTCTTGAGAGTCGCCCAAAAATGGATAATGTCAGCGTAGGAGCACCAGAAGTGCTCTCTCATTATCTAAAAAAAAAAAAAAAAACGGGCAGGCGGTAAAGTTTGTGGCTTAGCAAAAATTGTGTTGAAGAAGATAATGGATTCGGGGGAGGGGTTGGGGGTGGGACTCAGAGGCACAGCCATTGTTGAAGGTTGCCATACACCCCGTTGAATATTGTTCATTAAGCGTAAAATTTCAAAAGAAATTGTAATCTTTATGAAGAAGCAGAAAACAATACCACAACAACATTAAATAAGCCACCGAAAGTATAACATTATTGGCAAAAGAGCACGTTTTCTAGCAGTTGCAGGGTTGTACACGCATTTCGTGCATAGCTTGTGATCGCAAATAATTAGCATCTTAGTGCACTAAAATACATTTCAACCAGTGTTATTCTTCCACAAACTGATGTTTAATGTATGACGGTGAATTAATTAACCGTGTAACGCCTAAAATAAATCTTTATTACATTCGACTGTAGAGACGGGAAATCGAGGATGTCGAGACAACAGTACCGTGTTAGCCCGCAGCGTCTGTTGGGGGTTCAGCCCAGCTTTCAAGAGAGGGTCTGTAGGAGGCCTAGCTCATTGTCTGTCATAGTCTTGTTAAGGGAGGTCGTAATAAGCTGCGGGATATGGGTCCCTGCGCGGATTTAAGTTTCTTGCAGAAGCAGCGCTGTTAAAGACGTTCGAATGCTTTGGCAGAGAGCGTTAGTGAGCCAACACTGATTAATATTTAATGTTTCCTATGCAAACCTCTTAACCCCAGCATTATTTTTTACAAACTTGACAGAAATTCATTAGTTTATGTGACTTTATTCGGTAGAACAGACTTCTTTGATTTGCGACTTGAGAGCATTGATACGAGCCATATTAAAAACGCTAGAATTTAGAACGGGACTTCTATTCGCTTTTAGGCTCTTTACAGTTCTGAGGTGGTTTCGAAGACGTTTAATGTTCTTTTTGCAGTACAGAAAGTAATATGTTTTGGTTATTCCCAAATAACCAGCGAGAGAGAGGAGGTGAAGGGGGGGGGGGGCTCAAGCAGCACAGTTGCTACGTGTTATTGTGCTTTGAATGCTGTCTCTGAGATAAGTGTTGTTCAAAACCAAGTTCGTTTTCCCATACGTTGAAGGAAAAGTGTGTAGTTTCCCTGTACAAAAGCCTCCAGAACTGCTATATCCCGTAGGTGCAGGACAAGACATTCTAGTTTTTAGACAACTCTACTCGCAGTGTATACTCCTCCCATCACATTGCGGCGGGCGCAGTTCCAACATGTCCGATAGTATGCCTCCCAAGAATTGCCTAAAATCTTAGGTGCCATGGCAGCAATTCCGCTACGGCGAGTGCCACTTCCGCACTTCCGAATATCTCTACTAATTTTAAGTTTTAATTCATAGCAACGCATATTTTGAAGCGGTACGCGGAAACTAGCCGTAGTCTCTGTCACATAAACTTTTTGTCCCATGCACGTGAAGCTTTCCCGTGTTCTGACTCAACTCCCGTGAGCAGCGGGCTTAAGAAGCCTTCTTGGATATCAAAACATGCAGCATCTGTGCAGCAACAGTATTGTTTTCCGTCTACTGGAAGGGAAAATTATCGGATTTCTGACACTTCTTGCATGCAGTGTAGGCAAAGACTGCTGCTGCATGGCAGTTTGTTTTCTGTAATTCATCGTACGTTTCTTATCAAGATGCCTCGTTACTGTAACCTCCTGAGCCCTCATATCTGATAACGTTATGTATTCCAAAAGCAAGGTGAAACATATGTCTTAGTTTATCTAAACTAAAGGAGCAATAATTATGAGGAACCGACTCATCATTTAAGATGATATAGAAACATTGAAATGAAGAAAAATAGGATTTTGGGTAATACCACACGGCAGAGATGACCTAAATTTATTCACGACCCAAATCTGCTCTCACTGCATTACTTCTACTCATTTCAATTCTGTTTAAGTTGTGTATGTAAATAAAAAATAAACGTACTCATGCTAGCAAAGTAGTGAGCGTTCTTTGTAGATTTTTTTAGTAAGCGAAAATTCATCAGAAAACACCGGCTTGTTTCATGAAACATTGCTGTGAATTTTGCTCTGGGAGTACGCCATATTTGTCGGAATGATGCTAAAGTGTTCTGTCAAATGTTCTGTAATATTTAAAAAAAAGCGTTCGTTAGTTTCATTTTAGGGACAGAGGGCCTCTTTTTTAAGCTCATGCGGGTCTTTTGAATTTAATAACATTTTTCTTGCACTAGTTGAAATTTTTTAAAAAACATTTATTAAACATCTCTCCAAAACAGGAGATTTATCATAGCAGCTGATATATATACCTATATATAAAATGGAATAGAGAAGCTTTGCAGCTCGCTGTAGTGACACAATTTTCACAGATCAACGTATGTGTCTACTGTGCGTGTGTCCATGAGTGACGTTCAACGTGTCTAACCGGAGCGGAGTAGCTCTTTGACTCTTGTAATGAAATATCATGCCGTGTTTCAGCCTGCGAATGTAGCGTATATCAGTCGGCTCAATTAGTAGCAGTGCGCTGCAGGCCCCGTTTGGATGTATGAGCAAAGCAATTATTGTTTTAGCGGTTATACTCTGCTACTCGATTGATCTGTTAGTCGAGTTTTCAGCGTGAGGAGACTTTGCTCGAATTTTTTTTTTTTTTTTGCACGAACGCGCATTAAAATTCTTGAGCTTGGGCCCGTCAGTAGGGCTGGTCACCCTCTATTTTGCCTTTGTGTTATTCTTTCAGGGCTCTAAATTGCGCAGACTGAACAAGTTCCAGATGTGACTTAATAAAAAATTCAAGAAGTGAAGTACTACTCTATTTAACAAATGGAAATCGGATGGCCTTCTCACTATTTTCTAGCACACCTTTGATAATTTCAAATTTTTTTCCGCGTGAACTCCGAACTATCTCCCAATGATGCACGTGAATTATTCCTCGTCCTGCTTTAAGTGTCACAGAAAAACCTCGCAATTTTCTGCACCCGTAGACATCCCACCGAGCCTGAATAGCAGCGCTCAAGGAAATTGAGTAGCCAGGCCTCATACACAATGGACTCGTGAAGTTCTTATGCGCGGGCCTCCCACAGTCTTTTGCTGAGGCCGAGGGTGGTAACGTTGCTTAATGGTACGGTGCGTCGGTGGAGATGACATGCAACGCTGGGGGTCTGCGGGCCGCGTTCCTCATACCAGACCTGGACGCCGATGGGTTCGAAGGCACAAAGTGAGCTGCGCTTGGTACGGTACATTTTGCGTAACCTATTACCGTCGGTAGTAAACAGAAGTTTTCTTGGGAAAAACACGGTTCGAAACGTGACCAAATGATTCTTGTTGCGCTGTACAGGGTAAATGATAATCAGTACCATATAATAATACTCGTCGTGTTTTTATTTATTTACGACTATATTTATGTATTTATATCTTTATATCTTTCATATTTATATCTTTCATGGCTATGGGGGTAAGATAGAAGGAAATTCAGATGTCAAATGGCGAAAAATCAAGTTGGGTACCTTGGAATCTTTTTCTTCAGAATTAGATACGGAAAAAAATGATACTTCGGCCAGACGGATGGACTGACTGACGGACAGACAGCTCTCTTATTACAGTATAGATTGTCTACACAGAATGCTGAATTTACATTTAAGAAGCCTTCTAATGAGTAACAAGCACAGGAGACGGCGGGGGTTTTTGTGAAGTGTTACTTTTTTGCCGTCAAGTATAATGACGTCAGGGGCCACTACTAGGAAATATTTGATAACGTCTCAAGATGATGTAACGGCTTTGAATCATTACTCAGAAAATATAGGTTGGGTAAATCTCAACTTTATTCCATACTCAATCTCATGGTTTTGACTAATTTTCCATGCTTGTTAGATAATATTGTCAAATGTTTATGCTACTATGTATTAGTTATTATGGATGAGATTCCTCGGAGTATCTGGTTAGTTAAAATTAAACAAGATTAGCAGGGCTTTACATTTGGTTGTATACCTGTGAAATATTTGTTGTAAAATGGAACTTATAAGTGAAAAGTCTATCGACCATTTAAAAATGTTTTGCACCGCTAATTAGGGTAAAGAAAAAAAAAACTATAGCATATCCCCTAGAAAAAAAAGTGGGAAAAAATTTGCATGGAAAGAGCAAAAGTCTTGGCTCTAGCGGAATATAATTGTACAATAGTTAGAATTAACAGCAGTTTAATATCAATGTCACCTTGGAATCCTCTTAATCCATCATACGAGAGTACGTCGAAGGAGTTCTCAGAATTGCTAAAATCATTTACGCCAAAATCAAGCATTGTTGCAAGCGTATTGCTCCGCCAAGAGGAGTGCTTTTCTCCGCAGATTCCTTCTGCCAATTTCTACATAAGTTTGATCAACTTGGGTAGAAATGTGATTCGTTTCTATGTTTGAATTGTGTTTGTCATAATGTTTGTTACGCAATAATTCATAAATGTTTATTGGATCTATATGAAAGTTGCAGGAGTTGTTAATAATAGCAAAAGGAAAAAAATGTTTAATTTTTGGTGCAGATCGGTAAATTTGTTTCTATTGTGAGTAATGTTTGTCATAACGTTTGTTAGCAGCATACTGTAATTCAAACAGTTATGAAAGGATCTTCAAAAAATTGCAGAAGCTGTTAATAGTAATGAAAGGCACCAATTATCAAAAGAATTCGTGGTTTCAGAGCCAATTTGAATTTTTCGTTACCGTAGCCTTACTTGGCGGAGGTATGCGCTCTCAGTGTGCTCTAGTTACTTATCTGTTCATCACCATGAAGCGTTTGGTATCACTATGACCAGAAGTTCGTGATAACGATTTTTTTGTGTTTTGTTGTTAATCTATTGAGTGGCAATTGCGTTGTGTTCGAATGAAGAGGAAACAAGCAGCACATTTGAGAAGTAATTCCTAGTATTTTAATATTACCAAAATATCATGGCCATTGCCACCACTTGTTATGACCTGAATTGTAATACATGCTGCAGCTGGAAGCCAACCACCACATCAGAGACCATTTGGCGTGATTGATCCTGTAATTAGGCTGGGAGAAAAACTTTCTGCGAACTTTTTGAATCCCCCTCGCACTTTATCAAAAACAAGTGCACACGGCGTCGCAAATGACGGCAGAAGAGTTGTATTGATATCATTTCATGCTTGTGTTTTTGACTTTGTCCTTGTTTGCTTTAAGACTTCATTCATTGATGAAGGTAAGCACGGTGAAATACCCCGTCCCTCAGTGCTGCAAGAACAAAATTGTTATGATAGAATTATCAATTTTCGGAAGCTGCGAAAAACTGGCGTCAAGTAACGGTTAACTGAACTGTTTCAAATGGGAGAGACCAAGGGTACGGATCAACATGTTGAAACTGATAAGTTTGCCGCTAACTTAAATATTTTTAGATGATAATCCTTCACTGAAAAAAAGTAATGCGGCAGGACCAACGCCGGCAGTAATTGGTAATTACTTGCCTAGACTTACTCGACCCGCGCAAAACTTGCTCTTCACTTCCGTTGGTACACGTAAAAGCGCGCTGGTTTTATGATAATCTTTCTTTCAGCATTGAAGCTATTTTCGTAATTTTTTCACAGAATTGCAGCGTAAATGACTGCCAAAATGGGAGCACTGCACGTCCTCATGCAGATTAGAGCCCCACTTGAATTGGGTTTTTTGGAAGATACTGCTTCAAACTATTGCTTAAAAAAAATAATAATAATAATACTGGCGGACCTCATAACACGAACAAAAGCTGACAATCGTGTTATGAGGTAAGTACGTGTTTTGAGGGCTGTATTACAGAAAACTGACACTCATAGGGGATGCCATGAGTTGTCATATAGGCTTTCTTCACTTTATACTGCACCTCTTTATGCCTTCAACCCAACTATAGCGAGATTATTTAGCTTTATAGCATCCAACTATAACACTTTGAATTCACTTTATAGCGTAAGCTTACCTAAATCACGCATCTACTGTATTTCCTGGATCAGTTTTCTTTGAATCTCTACCTATAGACTTAGCATTTTTAGGATTTACTGTGACAGAGGATATTGTTAGTATACAAAGAAACAATTTACAGCGCATCAAGTATTTGTAGAACGCTAAATTCAAGATAATTTCTTAGAATACCATTCCGTGACTGTTTTCTTACGGCACCACTTAAGACTATGTAGGCTATGCAAAAAAGGAAGAGTGATCTCACGAGTCTGACAATTTCTGTAAATTATGGGCCCTAAAGCAGTGAAACTTACCAGGAGACGACAGAAATCGACAATCAATGAGAATACAGCAATTTTTGAAAGGTATAAGCGAAGGAAAGAAAGCGGCTAATATTACTGAGAAGTGCAAAGTTGCACAATGCACAATAAGGCTCATCAAGGAAAATGAAGAACGCGTATAAGGATGTCTGCAAATAACTAAAAATAATCATAGAAAATTATCCTTTCAGGCCAGACTAACCTGACACTTTGAGTGGCACCCAACTAGCTGTAGCGATGGGTTTGAACTATAGCAAGCTCTTTAGTGCTATGAAGTGAGGATCGCCTACAAATAAAGTTCTTTTTATAGAAAGTATTAGCACAGTTCACAACAACAGTAAACGTCACCATCAGCTGTTCAACCGGTGTTACCAGTGCCATTGGTGGTAAGAACAAGTATCTTGCATTTCCCATACGAGTATCGCCTACATGAACTGGGCATGATTTCTCTTGAGCAAAGACGACTCAGGGGGCAACTAAGAGAAACTTTCAAGTATTTGACTGGTATCAACGACGTACCAACAGCAGAACTTTTTGAAAGAGAGCATAATGATCGCTTGCTAAACAACGGCCAAAAACCCAAGCATAAAGTCCGATGAACAACCTTAAGCCAGCAGTTCTTTCCGTATTTCATAGTGAACATTTGGAATAGACTCCCCACCGACGTTGTCGGTGCGGAGATAGTCAACGCTTTTAAAAATCGACTTGACAAACATTGGGAAAGTGATCCTCCACATCTAAGAACACGTCGTCCACCAGGAGTATGAAACTCTTAAGCTCCATAGATCAGCGGCTATAAATTGCACTTGCTTGAATGTATGATCTACTCGTGGCTGAGATCTTCCTTTTCTTTTCTTCTTCTGTCATCCATATCAAGCTAACATAATGGCAATAGCTCATAGAGGATTGAGGCATAAGTTCCGGTGTCTCTATGGGAATGGGCCTGTTGGTCCGTCTACTGCCGCCTATCTAGTCTGAGAACTTAAATCTATATTGAAAGTGCTAAGATAGAACAACATGAATAACAGCAGAACATTTGGTCAACTCAGAAGTTAAAACCCTGAAATAGCTTGTGCTGTGAGGCACCTACATTTTCTTCAAGGGAATATTTCTAACTACTGTATACATGTCTTGTAGCTGAACAAATTATAAAAGAAGATGCATGCAACAATCTTCAGCGTGATACATCTTTCAGAATTTTTCGTTTATTACACAAAATCGGTGGAAACTGGAGTATAAGTACTTTTCTAGTCATCAGACCCCGTTGCTCACTTAGCGGTGATCCAACTGCCTGGTTCGTAGGTGCCGATACCGATAGAAAAACATACTATACAGGGGCGAGAGTATTAGTAACTATTACCAAAATCCCTGAACAAGGTGAGATGTTTTTTGATTCATAAATAGCTATAGTCCAGTTACCTCGTCGGTACTTAGAAGGACCAAAATAGCGACATGGATAATTTAGAGGCTGACTGCCTTACTGTGCTACAAAACAAAGCCATGAATTTGAACTAGACAACATCAAGTGCGAGCCAATTCTGAGTATCCTTTATTGATGTTGCAAGCAAGCATCTGGACTGATGGCGCCTGACGCACGTGCTGGTGGTATAGTGCGTCTCTGAACATCTATTCAATTTGTATATCGTGAACTCAAAGAACAGCTTTATTGTGGTAAGACGGTAAAAATCAACATCGATGAGAGTGAGAAGAGAAACAGAAGTTATATTTATTGTTTTGTATTTCAACTTGGCCAAGCAAGAAGTCCATTCAATACTGAGGCTTGGCCACCATCTTCAGTCTGGCCTAATTTGCGCCTAGCTGTATCCTTTCAGCGAGACAGAATATAAACAGCTATACAAACAACGAGAAAAACAAAGAAACAGAAAAATATATATTAATTATTATTATAGAATTTGATTACAATAACATTGGTGAGGGACTCATAATTTTTCTAAAATTTTGATATTATTTAACGCAATAACTTCTTGCTAATTAATTATTGTTATAGATTTTTCGGTAGAGGTATTGATGTTGGCAAGTTTAATTCGATTGATATTTAGATAAATGTTTAGACATTATGAAGATATGAGACATTCTCCCATGACTACCATCGCTTAATATACAAGTTCAGGTTTGGTACGTAATTTCTTTCCACTGGCACTGCCTTATCGTCCTAAGAACGATAAAAAATTTTACGTTTTCAAAAATTTCCGTGAAATTGATAATCAGATATTGCTCGTGCTCAAAAGAGTGCTGGTTAATGTTATAAACTGTATTTTTTTTTGTAACAATTAAGGATATTGCGAGCGTTAAAAATTTGTGAGCTACGTTTCTGTAAATATATTTTTTTTTAAATTAAGAACTCATTTTGTGTAAAAGAAACTGTTCACTTATCTCTCCACAGATTCTTTTGTTTGAAAAAAAGTAAGAAAAATAAAAAGTTGACCATACAGCAGCTTATCTGTCGGAAACGCTTCTCCATGTGAACTAGATTGGTCTATATTATAAAACTCAAACGCTCTTTAAATTGCAGTATTCCATAATGTAAATTAAGGTTTTTACAAGTGCTCGAAAAGTACTAACTACTGTGGTTTATATAGTTAATCTACAAAGAAAATTAACAATTATTTTTTCATTACCTGCATTCCTTTTCTTACCAAAATATAGCCGCTCAACGGCAAAAGGAAATTTGAAATCTCACTTTTCCCCGGAAAAATAATGTTGCTCTCTCCATCTACTCGATTGGCGGCAACGGTAATGTTCTTCAGTGCACTAAGTAAGTATATTTTCTATTATGAACATTATAGTACGAAAGGAAATACACTGAATAGAAAAATTTTTGAGGAGGTAGAGTTTGAGTCATGATCGATAGCACGGCTGTGAGCAGATAATTAGTTGCTTCCACGTTTTTTCTGCAGTCCTTGTTTTGTCCAGCAAAGTTTTAGCAGATTTTGATAGCAGTTTTTTGCGCAGCTACTTAAGGTTTCAAGTGCTAGAATGTCGCGGACGCGGCTTTGATCCTTAAAGTTAAAAAATATAATTCGTGCTAAAGGGGACTTAACACATTTCCTTAATTAATAAAATAAATAAAATGTGATCAGTTTTTCGCCATACATCTTGATAAATTTTACCAGTCTGAAGTTGCCCGCAGCCTCAGGTACCATTTAGAGTTCTCATTAACTGGAGATCTATTGCTGGAATTTGAAGGTCTTTATATGGCATATACGACTGCCTTCGGTACAGCTTAATGTGTGACCTATAAGACCCAGTTATATGGTGAAGATATTGTTGCGGAAGTCCCCATCGAAAAAGTTCTCGATGTGGCTTTTGGTATTGTTTCAATTTCAATGTTGCCAGCAAAGAGTCGACTATAGTCGGGGCTTGGAGCGAAGCACTTAACTGGAGGGCTAGAGTGCCTAGTACAATATTGCCTTGGATATGATCTAAGGTGTTACTGTACTTTTCGTATCAGACTTCTAATTTATTTCTGCGAAAAATCCTATCCTACGGAATTATTCTCATCAACATCAAGGAAGAACAATACTAAGACGTCTTCTATTGCCATTATTTTATTAGTAATTATGTCTACCATTTTACGAGTACATTCATTGAGCATTTTGTAGCTGCACTGCCTTGGGGAACATTGGAAAGGTACCGTAAATAAAATTGGTAACTTGGTGGAGGAAACATTAATGTTATCTGGAAAGGTCTGTATTTAGGTTTACTGTAGAAATCCTCTATTTTCTCCTTTGCCAGCGACTGTAGCTTGCTGTGGGTCACGCTAGATTTTTATGCAGTTTCCCATTTATCTAGTACATTTACTCCTATTTCACGAGTTCATATGTCGAACACTTGGAACTGAAAAATTTTAAAGGCGAACAAAAACTTCGTTAAACTAGTGTGTCGTACATCGAGAACCATGTTGAATGAATTTATTTTCAGATAAATCTGCTCTTGCGAAAGAATAGGTTTTAGAGCATATCCTAATAACTAACACTTCTTATTGGTCATAGCTATTTACTCATGTTCTCGCAATGGAACTTCCATGGAAACTAGCCAAAGTTTTGAGCTAGCCAGCTGTCGAAAGGTTTGGAGAAGAATACATTGCGCCAACTTTGCGAACAAGTTGTTGATGCTAGCTAGCGTCACTGAGAATGGAAACACCATCAGCTAGTGGACTTTTTTAAGTACATATTGTCCTGTATCTGGACCCATTTCCATTCAGTGCATTGGAAGCATATCAAATCTGGATGCGATACATATTAATCACCTGAGCATAAAAACACACTAAAAATGGCAACTGCACTATATCCCCAGACGTTGGAAGAAGCTGACACACACGCTCTAAGCGCACCTCAAATCTTGCCAGAGACCGCTGTGACGTCACCATTTACTCTTGTCTTGCTGAGCCCGCACTGTTATTGTTATGGATAAAAGTAATTCTCAACTATTTCCAGTTTCAATGATATTTGGCGCGACTGGAGATACCTAAATAGAATATGCTGGTGTCGTGGTAACGAACGTATCTAGGCATGTAAATAGGTAATCCACAGTGACATAATCGAATTTTTGTAGATTTCTTCGAAAAGATACTGAAGAAATGCATAACTATGTTCATTCGTCTATGTCCGCTGCCAAACCCTCTATAACGCAAGCTTTGCCACTCAGCAGAAAAATTATAATTATTTGGAAGTTTGTGGCGGTGCCAAACTTCCAGGTTCCTTTTGCTGCCAAATTCTCCTCAAAGGAGTTAAGCAGTCAACTTGCAGGCTGCTATATATATAAATTTAGTACCGTTGGCTTCTTCTGTGGTACTGCCACTGTTATCAATTGTTTCGCTAATACTAAATTTTCACATTCTGCTAACTACTATAGGCGCTATGTCCCACAGCTAATCTCTTACAGAGTGAGAAAAACTACAAATCAATATGCAATGCGAATTATTATGTAGTGTTTAAACACCAATATATATCTAAGGATTGTACGTCGAGGAGATCAATTTTGTTATCCGTACTATATTCTTTCTAGTTTTGTACCATGAATCAATTTTATTAGTTACATTCTTTACTTACTCTTCTGCCATTTAACTAATTTTCGTGCCTACTAATTTTCAAGCTTACTAAGTAGTTAGTCGTTGTTATCTGTGCCTACAGACACAGGCTAATTATATTGACTAGCGGGACCCGTGGAAATTTCACGGTAATTAAATGTTTTCACTTACCTTAGTTTGACCTGAGGCAGCGCTTCTAACTTAACCCTCCCTGTCTAAACTAAATTCTACCGGTTAACCCTGTCTCCCGTTGCACCGTCCGTCTACCTCACACCTCGTCTAACCTCGTTTAGTACTCTGAGTTCACCTGTGAATCTCATATATGTTCTATTAGTAAAGAATTCGCACCTATAAATACGTAGAAGTAAGACGGTACTTTTGAACCCGTTTGACTTAGTTTGACCTGAAGCAGCGCTTCTAACTTAACCCAGCCAGTCTAAGCTAATGTCCTCCGCTTAACCCTGCCTACTGTTAAGTAGTCCGTCTCCTTACACTTTGTCTAACTTCTATTAGGGTTCTGATTTCACCGGTGAATCTCGAATATTTACTGTCAGCAAGAAATCGCATTTGTGTCTTGCAAACGACATAGAAATACGGCTGTAGTTCTTAAATTGTGCTCCTACATATTTGCACGCCTTTTCTGAGCTCTGTTTAGAATCGTACACGATTCAATTTTTTGTTGGCGTGTCCGAATNATTAAATAAGCCACCGAAAGTATAACATTATTGGCAAAAGAGCACGTTTTCTAGCAGTTGCAGGGTTGTACACGCATTTCGTGCATAGCTTGTGATCGCAAATAATTAGCATCTTAGTGCACTAAAATACATTTCAACCAGTGTTATTCCTCCACAAACTGATGTTTAATGTAAGACGGTGAATTAATAACCGTGTAACGCCTAAAATAAATCTCTATTACAATCGACTGTAGAGACGGGAAATTGAGGATGTCGAGATAACAGTACCGTGTGAGCCCGCAACGTCTGTTTTTGGTTCAGCCCAGCGTTCAAGGAAGGGTCTGTAGGAGGCCTAGGTCAGGGTCTATCATAGTGTTGTTAAGAGAGGTTGTAATAAGCTGCGGGATATGGACTTAAGTTTCTTGAAGAAGTAACACTGTTAAAGACGTTCGAATGTTTTGGCAGAGAGCGTTAGTGAGCTAACACTGATTAACATTAAATGTTTTCTTTGTAAACCTCTTAACCCCAGCATTGTTTTTTGCTAACTTGACAGTAAATTATTAATTTGTGTGATTTCATTTGGCAGAAAAGACTTCTTTGAGTTGCGCCTTAAGAGAGCTTTGATACGTGCTATATCAAAAACCCCAGAATTTAGAACGGGACTTGTATACGCTTTGGGCTTTCTATAGTTCTGAGGTGGTTTCGGAAGCATATGTTTTTTTTTTTTTTGCGGCGTAGAAAGTAAGTGGTTGTGCTTATACCCAAATCAATGTATCTACCATGCGGAGAGAGTAATACTTACCTTGAGTCCCAGCAGGTCGTCCCTATGCTACGAAAAAAAAAGTTTAAAAAAAAGAGAAAAAAACGGGGACAGGTAGAATGTCCCCAAATACACCAATCGAGAGGTCTTTTGAAGGGCTTCTAAATGAGAGGTAGTAAGAGCTAGTACGCGGTGTCTTCAATTAGCTAGGCAAGAGGAAAGTTACCGTAGCAAAGGGACTCCAAATGCCTCTTTTGAGCTATACCACAATTAGTCTCTTGGCTTCTATGCTACGTTCCATGGTCTCTATGCTACTATGCTTCTGGCCTCTATGCTACGTAACTTCTGGCCTCTATGCTACGTAACTTCTGGCCTCTATGCTAC
>LQNS02278076.1:12173670-12191487 GCA_001587735.2 Parhyale hawaiensis | reverse complement strand
GTTTTATAGCGAGTAGTTGGTCTCTATGCTACGTACGTAGCATAGAACACAAAGGACGTAGCCTAGATGCCAGAAGCCGAATTGTGGTATAGAGAGAGAGAGAGAGAGAGAGAGAGAGAGAGAGAGAGAGAGGGGATGGATCAAGCAGCACAATTGCTACATGTTATTGTGCTTTAAATGCTGTTCAAAGGTCGAGTTTCACTGTGGAAACTGAGATGAGATAACTGTTGTTCTAAGACAAGTGCGTTTTCCCCTACGTTGAAAGAAAAGCGTGTAGTTTCCCTGCACATGAGCTCACCAAGGCTGCTATTTCTCGTAGTTGCAGGACAAGACATTCTAGTTTTGGACAACACTACTTTCAGTGTTATACGCTCAAGTCCGCTGCACACGAGAGTCGGCACACGGGGACGTTTTTCCTGACTCCTCCAATCACATTGCCGCGGGCACAGTTCCAACATGTCCAATAGTATGGCTCCCAAAAATTCCCTAAAATCTTAGCTGCCGCGGCAGAAATTCCTCTACGGCAAGCGCCACTTGCGCAGTTCCGAATACCTCTACTATATGATTACCTCCGTCAAGGAGATTATGTTTTCGTCGTGTTTGTTTGGCTCTCTGTCTGTCACCAAGATAACTCAAAAAAATACAAACCGATTTGGACGAAATTTACAGGGATTGTTAGGTATGTTAGGAAGAAAAGATGATTAACTTTTAATGAAGATATGTCTATTCGTTTCTTTGTCTGCCTCATTTTTCTCAATGCCTTAACTCAAAAAGTTATGAATGGATTTTTATGAAATCAACGTGAGTTGTTGGGTATATAAAAAAGAGTAAATGACCAAATTTTAGTAATGATCCGTTTGTTTTTTCATTCGTTATTTTGTGACTGTTTCTAATTATATGCTTGTTAGCACAAAAACTGAAAAAATAATGAATGGATATTTATGAAATTTATAGGGATTATTAATGTTAAAGGACATAAGTGAATGAAATTTGGTGCAGATCGGTTCGTTCGTTTGTATGTTTGCCTCATGTTTGCCGTTACTGCAGCCTCCTCAGTCTTCACATCACATAACGTTACGGATTCCAAAAGCAAGGTGAAACATATGTCGTAGATTATCGAAACTACAGGAGCAATAATTATGAGGAACCAGCTCATCATTTAAGATGATGTGGAAACCTTGAAATTCTGAAAATTGGGATTTTTGGGAATACTACACGGCAAAGATTACCTTAGTTTATTGACGACCCAAATCTGCTCTCACTGCGTTACTTTTACTCAATTCAATTCTTTTTAAGTTGTGTATGTAAATAAATGTACTCGTGCTAGCAAAGTAGTGAGCGTTCTTTGTAGATTGTTTTTTTTTTTTAGTTAGCGAAAACTCAGAAAACACCGGCTTGTTTCATAAAATATCGCTGTGAATTTTGCGCTGGGAGTAAGCCATATTTGTCAGAATGATGCTACAGTGTTCTGTCAAATGTTCTGTAATATTTTAAAAATATATATATATATATGAATGAAATGGAATAGAGAAGCTTGCCAGCCTGCTGAAGTGACACAATTTTCACAGATCAACGTATGCGTATATTGTGCGTGCGTCCATGAGTGGCATTCAACGTGTCTAACCATAGCTGAGTGGTTCTTTGACTCTTGTAGTGAAATGTCATGCTGTGTTGCAGCCTGCGAATGTAGCATATCAGTCGGCCCAATTAGTAGCAGTGCGCTGCAGGCCTCCGTTTGGACTCTGCTATGCAATGTAGGAGCAGTTATTGTCTTAGTAGTTACACTCTGCTACTCGAATGATCTGTTAGTCGAATTTTCAGCATCGGCAGGCTTTGCTCGATTTTTTTTTTTTTGTTTTGCACGAAAGACCATTAAAATTCTTGAGTTTGTGCCCATCAGTAGGGCTGGTCACCCTCTATGCTGCCTTTGTGTTATTATTTCAGTGCTGCAAATTGCTCAGGCTGAACACGTTCCACATGTGAATTAACAAAAAATTCAAAACGTGAAGAACTACTCTATTTAACAAATGCAAATCGGATGGCTTTTTCACTATTTTCTAAGACCCGTTTGATAATTTCTATTTTTTTCCCTTCGTGAACTCCGAACTATCTCCATTGATGCACGTAAATTATTCCTCGTCCTGCTTTAAGTGTCACAGAAAAACCTCGCAATTTTCTGCACCCGCTGACATCCCACCGAGCCTGAATAGCAGCGCTCAAGGAAATTGAGTAGCCAGGCCACATACACAATGGACTCGTGAAGTTCTTATGCGCGGGCCTCCCACAGTCTTTTGCTGAGGCCGAGGGTGGTAACGGTGCTTAATGGTACGTTGCGTCGGTGGGGATGACATGCAACGCTGGGGGTCTGCGTGCCGCGTTCCTCATACCAGACCTGGACGCCGATGGGTTCGAAGGTACACAGTGAGCTGCGCTTGGTACGGTACATTTTACGTAACCTTTTACCGTCGGTAGTAAACAGAAGTTTTCTTGGGAAAAACACGGTTCGAAACGTGACCAAATGATTCTTATTGCGCTGTACAGGGTAAATGATAATCAGTACCATATAATAATTCTCGTCGTGTTTTTATTTATTTACAACTATATTTATATATTTATATCTTTCATATTTATATCTTTCATGTATATGGGGGTAAGATAGGAAGAAATTCAGATTTCAAATGGCGAAAAATCAAGTTGGGTACCTTGGAATCTTTTTCTTCAGTATTGGATACGGAAAAAAATGATACTTCGGCCAGACGGATGGACGGACTGACGGACAGACAGCTCTCTTATTACAGCATAGATTGTCTACACAGAATGCTGAATTTACATTTAAGAAGCCTTCTAATGAGTAACAAGCACAGGAGACGGCGGGGGTTTTTGTGAAGTGTTACGTTTTTGCCGTCAAGTATAATGACGTCAGGGGCCACTACTAGGAAATATTTGATAACGTCTCAAGATGATGTAACGGCTTTGAATCATTACTTAGAAAATATAGGTTGGGTAAATCTTAACTTTATTCCTTACTCAATCTCATGATTTTGACAAGTTTACCATGCTTGTTAGATAATATTGTCAAATGATTATGCTACTATGTATGAGTTATTATGGATGAGATTCCTCGTAGTATCTGGTTAGTTAAAATTGAACACGATTGACAGGGCTTTACATTTGGTTGCATACCTGTGAAATATTCGTTATAAAATGGAACTTATAAGTGAAAAGTTTGTCGATCATTTAAAAATATTTTGTACCGCTAATTAGGGTAAAAAATTAAAAAAACTATAGCATATCCTGTAGAAAGAAGTGGGAAAAAATTTGCATGGAAAGCGCAAAAGGCTTGGCTCTAGCGGAATAAAAATGTACAATGCTTAGAATTAACAGCAGTTTAATATCAATGCCACCTTGGAATAATCTTAATCCATCATACGAGAGTACGTCGAAGAAGTTGTCAGAATTGCTGAAAATATTTATGCCAAAATCAAGCATTCTTGCAAGCGTATTGCTACGCCAAGAGAAGTGCTCTGCTCTGCGGATTCCTTCTGCCAATTTCCGATCAACTTGGGTAGAAATGTGATTCGTTTCTATGTTTGAATTGTGTTTGTCATAATGTTTGTTACGTAAATACTCAAAAAATTTTATTGGATCTATGTGAAATTTACAGGAGTTGTTAATGATAGTAAAAGGCAAAAATATTTAATTTTTGGTGCAAACCGGCAAATTTGTTTCTATTGTGAGTAATGTTTGTCATAACGTTTATTAGCAGCATACTGTAATTCAAACAGTTATGAAAGGATCTTCAAAAAATTGCAGAAGCTGTTAATACTATTCAAAGGCACTTATTATCAGATTTAGGAGATGATGCAAAAGAAATCACGGTTTCAGAGCCAATTTGAATTTTTTGTTACCGTTGCCTTACTTGGCGGAGGTATGCGCTCTCAGAGTGCTCTATAGTTACTTATGTGATCATCACCATGAAGCGTTTGGTATCACTATGGCCAGAAGTTCGTGATAACGATTTTTTTGTGTCTTGCTGTTAATCTGTTGAGTGGCAATTTCGTTGTGTTCGAATGAAGGGGAAGCAAGCAGCGCATTTGGGAAGTAATTCCTAGTATTTTGATATTAACAAAATATCATGGCCATTGCTACCACTTGTTATGACCTGAATTATAATACATGTTGCAGCTTAAAGCCAACCACCACATCAGAGACCATTTGGCAATATCAATTCTGTAATTAGCTATGCTAGAAGACAAATTTTCTACGAACTTTTTGAATTCCCCTCGTACTTTATCAAAGACAAGTGCACACGGTATCGCAAATGACGGCAGAGCAGTTGTGTTGAAATCATTTTATGCTTGTGTTGTGACTTTGCCCCTGCTTGCTGTTAAACTTTATTCAGGGATGAAGGTAAGCACGGCGAAATATCACCGTCCCTCAGTGCTGCAAGAAAAAAATTGTTATGAAAGAATTATAAATTTTCGGAAGCCGCGATAAACTGGCGTCAAGTAACGGTTAACTGAAATGTTCCAATTGTCAGAGAAACCGGATGTACGGATAAACATATTCAAACAGTTGAGTCTTCCACTGCCTTTATCATTGTCAGATGATAATCGTTCACTGAAAAAAGTAATGCGGCAGAGCCAATGCCAGCAGTAATTGCTTGCCTTGACTTACTCGTCCGGTGCGAAACCTGCCCTTCATATCCTTTGGTACACGTAAAAGCGAGCTGGTTTTATGATAATCCTTTTTTCAGCGTTGCAGTTTTTTTTCGTAATTTTTTTTTATGAAATTGTAGCGTAAATGACTGCTAAAATGGGAGCGCTACGCGTCCTTATGCAGATGAGAGCCCCACTTGAATTTGGTTTTTAGAAGATATGGCTGCAGACTATTACTTGAAAAATTATAATAATAGTAATGATGCAGGCGGACTTCATAACACGTGTAAAAGCTGATCATCGTGTTAAAAGATAAGTAAGAGTTTCGAGGATTGACACTCGTATGGGATGCCATGAGTTATCATATAGGCGTTCTTCACTTTATACTGCACCTCCTTATACCTTCACTCCCCGAGGTTATTTAACTTCAGAGCATCCAACTATAACACCTTGAATTCACTTTATAGCGTAAGCTTACCTACGTCATGCATCTATTCCCTGAATTTATTTCCTTTGAATCTATACCCATAAACTTAACATTTTTAGGATTTACTGTGATAGAGGATACTGTTAGTATAGAAAGAAACAAATTACAGCGCATCAAGTATTTGTAGAACGCTAAATTCCAGATATTTTCTTAGAACACCATTCCGTGAGTTTTTCTTACGAGATCACTTAGGCCTATGTGGGCTCTGCAAAAAAGGAAGAGTGATCTCACGAGTCTTACAATTTCTGTAAATTATGGCCCTTTAAGCAATCAAACTTACCCGGAGACGACAGAAATCAACCATCACTGAGAAGAATGCAAATTTGAATTGCATAAGCGGGGGAAAGAAAGCGGCTGATATTACTGAGAAGTTCAAAGTTGTAAAATGCATAATAATGCTCACCAAGAAAAATGAAGAACATTTAAAGATTTCTGCGATTAACTGAACATAATCATAGAAAATTATCCTTTAAGGCCAGACTAACCTGACATTTAGAGAGGCACCCAACTGTAGCGATGGGTTGAAACTATAGCAAACTCTTCAACGCTATAAAGTGAGGATCGCCTACAAAGAAAGCTTTTTTTATAGAAAGTATTGGCACAGTTCACAACAACAGTATACGTCACCATCAGCTGTACCTAACGTTTCCCATACGAATGTCGATACAAGAACTGGGCATGATTTCTCTCGAGCAAAGACGACTCAGGGGCAACTAATAGAAACTTCAAGTATTTGACTCGCTTCAACGACGTACCTATAGCGAAACTTTTTGAAAGAGACCATAATGATTGCCTGCTAAACTCAAGCATAAAGCCCAAAAACTCAAGCATAAAGCCCGATGAACAACCTTAAGGCAGCAGTTCTTTCCCACAATTACAGACTGATTGTCATGGTGTGGCTGCGTTGGACTTTTGCACCTTGTCCAGTTGTGTGCAGCTAGTTTGCGAGTCCACGCATATTGCTGGTAACTGCCTCGACCTTGTTATGACTGATGTCCCTGACTTGATGACGGTGTCGGTTGGCTCCCCTATTGGCTCTTCAAACCACTCACAGCTTGTTGTGTCCTTGAACCTTAATTAGGTTGATCCTGTGGTAGACACCAGGAGAGTGGTATTCGTTAAGAGCAGAGCTAACTGGGTGGCTATTACTCGGGCAGTAAGAACGTTACCTTGGCGCCAGATTATTCACAGTGAGGATCCTGTCTCTGAGCTTAACGACTTGACTGTGTCCATTTTGGAGAGGTTTGTCCCTAAGAGGACTGCTCTTATGAGGTCTCGGGATAAGCCCTGGTTTGACGACCAGTGTCGCTTAACTTTCGAAGCTAAATAAGCGGCGTATCGGTAATGGCAGCGTTCGCGTGACCGCACGTTGTGGTAGACCTATGTTGATCGTAGGACCGAAGATAAGCGCGTGTATGAGGAGGCACAGCGTCGTCTGAGGCAGCGTTCCAGGAAGTCTCTGCTGAGGATTGACCATCCACATCGTTGGTGGAGTGAGCTAAGGGGTTCATTGTTCGGTGCTGAACCTTCGTTGCCGACCCTTTTTGGTCCAGGTGAGGGGCATCATTACTGATCCCTTGCCAGAGGCTCACCTCGACGGGAAGCAGAGCAGAGATGTCATCGCAGTGCCTCAATGATGCCATTCTGAACCTCGCTTGACCTCTTTGGCGTTCAGATCTGGTACAATCAAGGTGCTGCTTTAGGGCTTTGATCCGTATGGAGTTGTGGATCCGCTGGGCATGTTTCCTTTGTTTTATAAGCAGCTGGCTGACGTTCTTGCCCCCAACCATGCAGTGATCTTTCGGTGTCTGATGCGGTTAGGAAATTGTTCTCGTTGTTGGCGTACATGGAATATTACTCCTATTCCCAAGGGTCCGGTGTCGTCCTATGTTGCAAACTGTCAACCCCTCACACTGACGCCCATTTTGTTTCGCTGAGGCAACTGGGTTGCTGCTTGCTGGTCAGTTTGCGTACAGAATTAGCTTGGGTTGTTGTGACGCTCTGCTGTCGGTGTCACAACATTAACAGTCTGCGCTGGATTGTAGGTCGGAGGCACGCCTTGTCCAGTTGAACTTAGCGCAGCGTTGGATTGGGTTAACCACAGGGGTCTATTATACAAGCTGGACTCGTTTGGTGTGGGTAGTAGGGTTCTATCAATCATTTGCGATTTTGTTTCTGAGCGAACGCAGAGTGTCAGTTGACGGCGTTTTGAGCGCCTTAGTCGGGTTTGTGTCTGGCGCCCCTCAGGGCAGTGTGCTTGGCCCGCTGCCGTTCGTTCTCTATACTAATAATAATACTAATATGCTTTATTAGGTACACGTAGGGAATGGTACACTGGAGACAGCTTAAAACTAAAGTTTCATTAGATACTAAGATCAGGTAATACCATCATTACAAACCACCCTGTATTGCGGCCCATTGTTTAGCCTCTGCTTGGAAATAGTATGCGCTGCCATCGGCTATACATGTGAGATAGTTTATAACCAGGCCCGTTACGGATTACCGTTAGTAAGGCGTTATCAGGATTTTCTATCCTGAGCTGGAGACTGAGCGCGCATTTTCTTGCCCTGACTTTGAGACAATCTGCATACTTTTGAGCGAATATCATACTTGCACTAGTAGACCTCGGCACATTCATCAGGCGCCGAAATATGTTATTATAGGCAACACTACTAGTGACATGTTCTTTTCGCTTGAAAACACGATGGTCAACTATGCCGAAGATTTCACTTTGATGACAGTTATACCTGCTCCTCGCCTTGGTGATGCTGTCGCTCATCCTCTGAATAGGGATTTGTCACGCATTAGTGCATGGTGCTCGGCGTGGAGTATGAAGCTGAATGCCAGTATGACCAAGTCTATGATTATCAGTCGGTCTCGGACACTTGTACCGCAGTATTCCCAACTGGAGATTGATGACACTTTGCTGCAAGAGTCTAGCTCCTTGGATATTCTTTGTGTTGTCTTTGCTGAGCTGCAAATTAGGAGGCTGGTGTCACGAGCTTCCACTGAGATTGGGCTCCTGCGTAAGGTGAATTCTGTGTTTGCTGACAGTCCGGTTGCCCGCAGATGTTTTTATGCGTTTTTACTGCCTGTGCTAGACAATTGCTCACCGGTCTAGGCTTCAGCTGCTGACACTCACCTGCGATTGTTCGACCACTTGTCAGTTCAGAAAGCAGGCTGTGCGCTGATAATGATCTAGTGAACCTGTCCCACAGGAGAAGAATAGCAGAGCTATGTGTGTTTTATAAGGTGTACAATAATGAGAGGTATTGGTTGTATTCTGCTCTCCCTGCAGTCAAAGTTTTTTTGAGAGAGACTCGTGCTGCGCTCGGATCGCACTCTTTCACTTTGGAGGCTGTCATATGTCGAACTAATCAGATCTGTCGGTGCTTCGTGCCCTGGTCGGCTAAGGTTTGGAATTTGTTGCCGGCACCGGCTTCTGTATTTGTCTGCAGGCGTTTAAGTCAGATGTTAATGTTTTTTTTTTGCTGGATTTCCTTTAGCTGCATTTTGGGCTTCCCGGTGTTACAAGATGCTTCATTTGGATTGTATTACCTGTCCGTGGGAGGTCAAGCGTGAAGTTTTATTATTGTCGGCGCGGAGACAGTCAGCGCTTGTAAAAATCGATTTGACAAACATTGGGAATGAGATCCGCCACAACTAAGAACACGTCGTCCACCAGGAGTAACAAACTCTTAAGCTCCGTAGATCAGCGGCTCTAAATTGCACTTGCGAGAATGTATGATCTACTCGTGGCTGAGATCTTCCTTTTCTTTTCATCTTCTGTCCTCTATATTAAGCTAACATAATGGCAATAGCTCATAGAGAGCCGGGGCGTAAGTTTCGGTGTGTCTATGGGAATGGGCCTCTTGGTTCGTCTACTGTCACCTATGTAATCTAATCTAAAAACTGTAAAATCAATATGAAAAGTGCTAAAATAGAATAACATGAATAAAAGCAGATTTTTTTGCAAACTCAAAAGCTAAAACCTTGAAATAGCTTGTGTTGTTAGGCGCTTACATTTTCTTTAAGGGAATATTTCTAATGATGCATGTCTTGTAGCTGAACAAATAATGAAAAACGATGCATGCAACAATATTCAGCGCGATACATCTTTCAGAATTTTTCGTTTATTACGCAAAACTGGTGGAAACTGGAGTAAATACTTTTCTAGTCATCAGACCCCATTGCTCACTTAGCAGTGATCCAATTGTCTCGTTCACAGGTACCGATACCGATAGGTACAACATACTATACAGGGGCGAGAGTATTAGTAACTAAATCCCTGAACAAGGTGAAATGTGGTTTGATTCATAAAAGCTATAGTCCAGTTACCTCGTCGATACTTAGACCGACCAAAATAGCGACATGGATAATTTAAAGGCTGAATGCCTTACTGTGCTACAAAACAAAGCCATGAATTTGAACTAAACAGCATCAAGTTCGAGCCAATTCTGAGTATCCTTTATTGATGTTGCAAGCAAGCATCTGGACTGATGGCGCCTGACGCACTTGCTACTGGTATAGTGCGTCTCAGATCATTTATTCAATTTGTATATCGTGAACTCCGAGCACAGCTTCAATGTGGTAAGACGGTTTATATTCATTGTTTTGTATCTCAACGTTGGCCAAACAAGAAGTCCATTTAATACTGAGGCTTCCGATCTTTGGCCATCATCTTCAGTCTGGCCTAATTTGCGCCTAGCTGTATCCTTTCAGCGCAGCAGAATATAGACAGCTATGCAAACAAAGAGATAAACAAAGAAACAAAAAAATATATATTAGTCATTATTATAGCTTTTGATTGCAATAACAGTGGTGAGGGACCAATAATTTTTCTAAAATGTCGATATTATCTAATGCAATAACTTCTTGTTAATTAATTACTGTTATAGATTTTTTGATAGATGCATTGATGTCGGCCAATTTAATTGGATTGATACATAAATAAATATTAACACATTCTGAAGATATGAGATACTCTCCTATGACTACCATCGCTTAATATACAAGTTCAGGCTTGGTAAATAATTTCTTTCCACCGGCACTGCCTTATCGTCACAAGGACGATAAAAAATTACGAACGCTAAAAATTTGTGAACTACTTTTCTGTACAGATTTTCAATGAATTAAAGGCTCATTTCATGTAAAAGAAAACTGTTCACTTAAAAGAAAACAGTTCTCTTATCTCTCCACAGGTTCCTTGATTTGAACAAAATTAAGAAAAATTGAAAGTTGACCATACAGGAGCTTATCTGTCGGAAACGCTTCTCCATATGAACTAGAGGTATCTATATCATAAAGCCAAAACGCTTTCTAAATTGAAGTATTCGATAATGTAAATTACGCTATGTGCAGGTGCTCCAAAGGTACTAATGGAGATTATATAGTGAATCTACGAAGAGAATTAATGGTCTTTTTTTTCATTACCTGCATTCCCTTTCTTACCAAAATACAGCCGCTCAACGACAAAAAGAAATTTGAAATCACACTTTTCCCTGGAAAAATAATGTTGCTCTCTCCAGCTACACGATTGGCGGCAACGGTAGTCATCTTCAGTGCACTAAGTAAGTATATTTACTATTATGAACATAATAGTACGAAATGAAATACGCTGAATAGCAAGATTTTTGAGGAGAAAGAGTGGGAGTCATGATCAGTAGCACGCCTGTGAGTAGATAATAAGCTGTTAGAGTTTCTTTCGGCAGCCCTTGTTTTATCCAAAAAAGTTTTAGCAGATTTTGATAGCAGTTTGCTGCGCAGCTAATTAAGGTTTCAAGCGCTAGAATGTCACGGAGGCGGCTTAGATCCTTAAAGTTAGAAAGTATAATTCGCGTTAAAAGGGACCTAACACTTTTCCTTAATTAAATAAGTAAAATGCGATCAGTTCCACGCCATACATCTTGACAAATTTGACCAAACTGAAGCTGTCCGCAGTCTCAGGTCCCATGTAGACTTCCTATTATCTGGAGATCTATTGCTGGAAGTTGAAAATCTTTAAATGTCATTTACGACTGTCTTCGGTACAGCTTAATGTGCGACCCATAAGATCCAGTTATAGGGTGAAGACATTGTTGTGGAAGTCCCCATCGAAAAAGTTCTCGATACTGCTTTTGGTGTTGTTTTCATTTCAATGTTGCCAGCAAAGGATCGCCTATAGTCGGGGCTTGGAGCGAAACACTTAACTGGACGGCTAATGTGCCTGGTACAATATTGCCTTAGTTATAATCTAAGGTGTTACTGTACTTTCCGTATCAGACCTCTAATTTATTTCTGGGAAAAATCCTATCTTACGTAATTATACTCAACATCACAGAAGAACAATACTAATACGTCTTCTATTGCTATAATTATGCCTACCATTTTACGATTACATACATTGAACATTTTGTAGCTACACTGCCTTGGGGAACATTGGAAAGTTACTGTAAATAAAATTGGTAATTTTAGTGGAGGAAACGCCATAGATGTTACCTGGAAAGCTCCGTATTTTGGTTTACTGTGGAAATCCTGTAATTTCTCCTTTCCAGTGACTGTACCTTGCTCTGGGTCACGCTAGTTTTTATGCAGTTTCCCGTTTATCCAGTACATTTACTCCTATTTCCCGAGTTCATATGTCGAACACTTAGAACTGAAAAAATTTAAAGGTAAACAAAAACTTCGTTAAACGAGTGAGATATACATCGAGAACTACATTGAATGAATTTTTTAAGGTAAAACTTCTCTTGCGAAAGAATTGCTTTTAGAGCATATCCTAACACCTAACACTTCTTATTGGTCATAGCTATTTACTTATGTTCTAGCTATGGAACTTCCATGCAGACTAGCCAAAGTTTTGAGCTGGCTAGCTGTCGAAAGATTTGGAGAAGAATACATTGCGCCAACTTTGCGAACATATATATGTTGTTGATGCTAGCTAGCGTCACTGAGAATGGAAACACCATCAGCTAGTGGACTTTTTTAAGTACCTATCGTCCTGCATCTGGACCCATTTCCATACAGTGCATTGGAAGCATATCAAATGTGGATGCGATACATATTAATCATCTGAGCATAAAAACACACTAAAAATGGCAACTGCACTATATCTCCAGACGTTGGAAGAAGCTGACACACACGTTCTAAGCGCACCTCAAATCTTGCCAAAGACCACTGTGACGTCACCATTAACTCTTGTCTTTCTGAGCCCGCACCGTTATTGTTATGGATAAAAGTAATTCACAACTATTTCCAGTTTCAATGATATTTGGCGCGACTGGAGATACCTAAATAGAATATGCAGGTGTCGTGGTAACGAACGTATCTAGGCATGTAAATAGATAATCCACAGTAACATAATCGAGTATTTGTAGATTTCTTCGAAAAGATACTGAAGAAATGCATAACTATGTTCATTCGTCTATGTCCGCTGCCAAACCCTCTATAACGCAAGCCTTGCCACTCAGCAGAAAAATTATAATTATTTGGAAGTTTGTGGCGGTGCCAAACTTCCAGGTTCCTTTTGCTGCCAAATTCTCCTCAAAGAAGTTAAGCAGTCAACTTGCAGGCTGGTATATATATGAATTTATTACCGTCGACGTCTTCTGTGGTACTGCCACTGTCATCAATTGTTTCGCTAATACTAAATTTTCACATTCTATTAACTACTATGGGCGCTTTGTCCCACAGCTAATCTCTTACAGAGTGAGAAAAACTACGAATCAATATGCAATGCGAATTATTATGTAGTGTTTAAACACCAATATATATCTAAGGATTGTACGTCGAGGAGATCAATTTTGTTATCCGTACTGTATTCTTTCCAGTTTTGCACCATGAATCGATTTTATTAGTTACATTCTTTACTTGCTCTTCTGCCATTTAACTAATTTTCGTGCCTACTAGTTTTCAAGCTTACTAAGTAGTTAGTCGTTGTTATCTGTGCCTACAGACACAGGCTAATTATATTGACTAGCGGGACCCGTGGAAATTCCACGGGTAATTAAATATTTTCACTTACCTTAGTTTGACCTGAGGCAGCGCTTCTAACTTAACCCTCCCTGTCTAAGCTAAATTCTACCGGTTAACCCTGTCTCCCGTTGCACAGTCCGTCTACCTCACACCTCGTCTAACCTCGTTTAGTACTCTGAGTTCACCTGTGAATCTCGTATAAGTTCTATAAGTAAAGAATTTGCACCTATAAATACGTAGAAGTGAGACGGTACTTTTGAACCCGTTTTACCCGTTTGACTTAGTTCGACCTGAAGCAGCGCTTCTAACTTAACCCAGCCAGTCTAAGCTAATGTCCTCCGCTTAACCCTGCCTACTGTTACGTAGTCCGTCTCCTTACACTTCGTCTAACTTCTATTAGGGTTCTGATTTCACCGGTGAATCTCGAATATTTACTGTCAGCAAGGAATCGCATTTGTGTCTTGCAAACGACATAGAAATACGGCTGTAGTTCTTAAATTGTGCTCCTACATATTTGCACGCCTTTTCTGAGCTCTGTTTAGAATCGTACACGATTCAATTTTTTGTTGGCGTGTCCGAATTTTTCGCACTATTACGGGACCAGTTGATATTGATCAGTTGCCCATCTTTTTTCTTCTTTGTTTAATGCCACAGCTATACAACAACAAACTCGGCTAATTTCTTCAGTCACAGCAGCGTAACCCTCTGTTCTCAATAGGTCATTGTATTTCATTAGCACATTCGTTGTATTTCATTACCACATTCATTTAAAAAAATAACTTAGAGTCAAGATGTCAAAAATTAACACTACGCGCTCTGGGCTCTCGAAGAGTATTCTACCTGTGCATCTGGCCCTATTAAGAATGTCGTGCCTCACCAGCAAAGTAAAAATAACATAGCGTGAAAAAATGAAAAGGTAGATATTATAAAGGGTGAAATGAACTTCATGTCTTTGCTTCGAAACTGGCTGAAAGTTTTATTCAAGAAGCGAAAAGCAGACAGCTATGGTTGATCTTCCTTTCAGCGAAAATCAGAGCTTCTTGCAAGTTGAAGTTCTACCTATCTAATACTGTAAAGGGTAACGTACAGACACATGGACTAACGGAAGGGCGTACAGACGGAGCCTCAAGCAGAATTATAATATAGGTTTGACATCAATTACATTCTCTCCCGTCGCTTTGGGCTTCACATCTAATTTAACAATTTTTTTTTAATATGCTATCCTAGGCATATAATTACACGTGTTGCTGTAACGGCTGCTGAAATCTTACTAAAGATTTTAATATTAATAATATAATTTCTCTACGCAGCTGCTGGGCAAAACAGCCTCGTACCTGCGGTGAGGTTTCAGACCGACGGTAAGCCGACCAACACCTCCTTTGTCCGGGCCAAAGAGACGCTGCCGAGGCTGGATGCTTTGAGTTTCTGCTCTCATGTGCGGCTGTCCCAGTCTCGGGAGGCCATCATGCCTCTCCTCAGTTACGCTATACCGGAGTACTACGACGAACTGCTACTGTGTAAGTGTCCTTCACTGTATATTCCATTATATGATGCATGAAAGACTTGCTTTGTTGTTGGATTGGCTTTGTGAAGTGCAGCTTTATTCCCTTACTTCGCTAGACAGGAAAGAGTATTATTAACAAGCTGTTGTGGGTGTATGCAACATTGTATAGTCCATGTTATGTGACTATTGCAACAGAAACTGTTGTGGGTGCATGCAACATTGTATGTTCCATGTTGTGTGACTATTGTGACAAGTTGCTCATAAGGAAAGTATTGTGTAGAGCATTCTCCACTCTCTTTCCCTGACAACGTTTACTTTGCTTAACAGAGTATCGCCAAAAGCTGCCGTATTAAATGAGAGTATTACCATACTCTGTTCTTCCCTTACAAAGTTTGGTCATCAGGGAAGCTGTTTTATGACTATAGCTACAGGGTGGCCAGAAGTTGCAGAGTGCATAATCATTATTATCCCTTAATAATAATTATCATGGCACAACTTCACCTTGGTAAATCAGACTATTATCATAGCATGATTGAATGTCAGGTGGTCGCACTAATACCATCCCAGAGCATTGCGATCAACTATTGATGTACAACTGCTCGGTACAGATTTTCTTCATTATATCAACACATATTAGTACCATCAGCGATCAGAGTACTGCGATGGCGTGTTGTGTAAGTAGAGTATTCCATCTTAGATATTTCCCGCCATACGACTATAATTATTATGCTAAGCCAGAGTACTGCCGCAAGCAGTGCAATTATAGCTCAGTGCAAAGGATATCCGTTCATCGCTGCGGCAATATTGCGCCACGCCGAAAGCCGATAGTACGGCCGCCGGCTGTTGTGCGAAAGCATTTTACGGTGCACAGTATAGCCAGTTAAGCCATAACCGTGGACTATCTACTCTCACAGTTCTGGAATAGTTGTTCCACGGCCACAAATGCCAATTGCACCTCATCTTAGTACTCCAAAATGAGGCGATTGAAATTTGTGGCTGTGGAATAACTATATCAGAACAGAAGGAGCATTTTTGTGGACAACATTAATAACAATAACAACAAGATGTCCGGCCAGTACCTCGAAGCTGTTCAGGACAAAATCGTACCAGACTCTTGAAACTGGCTTCTGGCTTCAGAAACGAAAAAGAGAATTCACCATCCTGGTAGATCAAGAGCAAGCCCTCAGAACCAGGTACATCCAAAACAAGATCGACAGGAGAAACGTCCCTAATACCTGTAGAATTTACAGGAGCTCGGACGAAACCATCAACTACATGATAAGCGACTGCGGAGTGCTGGCGTAAAAGGAGTACAAGCGCAGGCACGATAAAGTTGCTCGACACCTTCACTGGACCCTCCTGCGGATCCATAACCTCCCGGTCCGTGAGAGGTGGCTTGAGCACGAACCCGTGACCGTGGTTGAAAACGAAGCCGTGCAGATCTACTGGGACAAGAGGATGGAAACTGATAGAGTACTTCACGCCAACCGACCGGACGTCGTCGTAAAAGACAAGCAAGAGAAGTCGGCCAAACTGATCAACATTTCAATCCTCTTCGACTCCAGAATCGTGGACAAGGAAGCAGAGAAGAAGGAAAAATACCGTGACCTTGCCATCGAACTCCAGACTCTGTGGCAAATGAAGGTGGACGTCGTTCCAGTGGTCATCGGAGCTCTGGGGGCAATGTTCAAGAACCTCAAGACTGCCCTGTGAGAGCTGCAGCGCGGCCATCTCCACCCAGGAACCCTAAAAAAATGCGCTCTGCTTGGAACAGTGCACATCATTCGCAAAGTGCTCTGAGCCTTAGGTTGCTGGATGTGACCCGGTGCTAGACCATAGAGCTAAACATCGCTCAACCAATCCATTTTTGGCTTGTGAAGTCCTTTCGATAACAACAATAATAATAAATGCATCGTAAGATTGAAATATTCCACGGTACGCAAGAGAATGGAGCTTATGTCTCGGTAACAGTGCTTTCTTTGGAAGAACAAGAAACAACAAAGTCAACACGCCGCAAGCTCCCCACTCGCGATCCATCAACTCCCACTTCCGTGGAATGGATGTGGTATACAATATAATATAATGAAATTGTGCTCGTCTGCTCCCACGTGCTGTTGTAGCCTAGTCTTGGAGGGTAATTGGAGCAACAACACGCCTTCTCCTCACTTGATACAGGTCACCCTGCTACTGTGCCGATACGACAAGCCATTGTTGTGTACAGTACGTTAAATGGCTGCTGTAGATATTCGCTTCCATGGGGCAACTTCAACTATGCTCTGTTATCGTGTCATTTCCTTTGTATGCAATGGCTTGCAGTGCACGTGCAACACTTAATATGCTAAACCAAAGTTTCAGAAGGAGCTGGCCTCGTGTAAGCAGTTGCCTAGCTTCCTCGGAACAGTAGTCAAGATCTTGTAGAATGGCGTGGCAAAGTCGACTTGAGCAACACTCGCGAGGCTTGACTTGTGCTGAACTTTGAACAGAAGACTTAGTTTCATAATATGAGTCACAGCGCAGGTGTTAGCAGTAGTGCAAGTAGGCTTGAGATTGTGCAAAGTTAAGTTTTACGGAGCAGCTTCAGCTGTCAGCTGTCTTACGGGTAATGATTTTAAGGTAAACGGGTAATCATCTTACGGGAAATCATTTTAAGGTAAACACATGAAAGTCAATTCAAAGTTGCCACGCCAACCCCCCCCCCGCCCGTCTGAAGTTTCGGACATGACGTTACCAGCTAAGGCCCGGGGGCTACTAGTAATATAATACGTACTGGTATATTATACTTAGGCTATGATTTTTTGCACTTTTACTTAGAGCGTCCCCCGACCGTAAGCCAACTACCATCACGTTGCACTGCATTAGTCCCTATATATTACATATATATTACATACATATTTTGGCACACATTGGTAAATTATTGGTTCATTATTGGTTGACAAGGATCCAATTTTTCACCTAACCTTTCAACATTGTACCAACCTTTATCCATGACTCTTCTGCTGTGTTGGTTCTTTAACTATGAAAAGTTTCCTGCTACATAGATATTTTACAACTTGTTTGTTGTCTGTTGATTATATCTCTCGTCCTCTACTTGGCGCTTGACAGTACTCGTGAACATTTCGTGTACTGCGAATTAATACTGCCCCTCAAACTTTTTTTTTCACACTATTTCTATTTTTCATCATTCGATATTTTTGAGGGTGGCAACTCGATTCAAC
>LQNS02278076.1:12161140-12172004 GCA_001587735.2 Parhyale hawaiensis | reverse complement strand
GTGTAAGTCCCGGTGTCTCTTTGGGAATGGGCCTTTTGGTTCGTCTACTGCCGCCTATCTAATCTAACCAACACTGACGTGCGACAACCGAACAAGGATGTCACCAGCTGCCGTCTCCCGACGAAGTTATAAGCACTGTAAATGCCTCTGCTGTAAAAAAAATAGGCAACATTAAGCTGGATAAAGTGCTTGAACTTGAGTCTGGTTGCTAATATGGTAGCTTGGGTATATATACTGTATAATGATTAGGATTTGTACCGTGAGGCAGTTCCCTTCGAAAAATGAGATCTCTGCATCAGCGATATGAATACAGAAGTTGGTTAAAACCAGGAACGGGTCGAGTGAAATCCGTCGAGTAATTTAAGCCCGCTGCTCGCGAGAGTCGAAAAACAAGAACGTTTCACTTTCCTGCAACAAAAGTTTCTGTGACCGTGACTACATCTTAACGTGTTTGAATATCGCAGTAATGTACGTCATTGGAGCTAAAACTCACTTGAAATTAAGAGAGATATTCAAAACTACTCAGTTGGCACTTGCCGCGGAAGAACTTTTGCAATGGGAGGTTAAATTTTAAGCCATTTTGGACCGTGAAAATCTGGCCAAGACGAAGTTATGTCCCGTAGCGACAAAATCGGATGAATAAGGTGAATCATTCTCGTGGTTCGACTTTCGTCTGCAGCGGGCTTATGGAGGACATGTTCGGAGGGGGGGGGGGGGAATTGGGAATCAAATCCTCGATATTCGCAATTTCAACCCCTTCAATGTTGACATCTGAGTGAGTAAAAATATTCTCCAAGCATAAGCAGGAAGATCCAAGCGAGAGGTTTCCAGGATCAGGAGAGAAAATGATGGTGCAATTATAGAGCATAGAAAGAGGAGGAAACCTGAGGAACACAATAAGGAAACACCAGACAGGGCGTTAGCCCATCAGAAGCAAGATTTCAGAGTTGTAGTTGATAGAAATCTGCAATTATTCTTTGTCGATCATGAGTCTGAGTCAGAATCTAGCTAGAACGAGGAATTAGAGTCGGTGAGAATGGGGTCTGTTTTGTTAAGAAAAAGAATTCGTTAGCAGGAGGGAAACATATTTGGGTTTTAAAGAGTTGGAATTTGGAACTGATAAACCCACGAGTCGGAGTTTCTCCATCTGACTCCGCTGTCCTAGTCATCAGATTGCTTCAGTGACTCGGCTGAACGGGGCATTACTGCTATACGATATACAGAGGAAAGAGATGAACAACTCCTATAAAGCGCTGTTTCAAGTAAGGATTTAACTTAGAGGCATAATAGAACTTATGAACTAAACTAAAAGCTATTCTATTTGTGTCATTGTATTAAAGACTTTTTGCTTTACGCTCTTTCGTATACCAAAGTAACAAAATCATGAATAATTTTACTCTGAGGATAAACGCTATGTTGTGGGACCTTTTATTGCTATTGCAGAAGTCCTATTGGTGAGGACTGACAAAATTATGAAACAAATGCAGGTGTCACGATGAACACCAATATAATATGACTGGTTTTTATGAAACACCCTAATGTATGCATGTATATATATAAAATTATAGATATTTAGTATGAGCTAAAGTCTGTTCCATGCGACCGCACTTTAACTGGTGACGTAAGCATGCAGTGGCAGACAACGCTGTAGAATTTGATTCAAACATTCGCATTTATAACAATCATACATAATAGATAAGCCGCTCTAATCCCACGAACTAATCCATAATGTTTCAGAGAGTTCCAAATAGAAGAATACTTCACAATACTACTGTGCTAGCCATAGTTAAACAGGGCTGTAATAACGATGATGATAATATTGATAAATACATAGATATGGACACAAATAATAACTCCATGAATAAACTCCTTTGAAATTGAGAAAATTATTAAATTAATTAATTCACTGACAGCAACTTCAGTATCCTGGAATGCCACTCATTGCTACCAATATATCACAGTCTTCCATTAACTTATTTCGAAACAAAACAACGTGTGATGTAAGATATCTCGATTATCTCTGCTAGGAACCTAGTACAAAAGAAGTGAGAAACTGACGAATGCAATAGATCTGTACCTCCGTAAACCACTTAAATTGCCTTGCTCAAAAATAAGAAATGATAATAAAAAACAAACATATTTTCGCGTGACAGGCTGCTGCACCTGTGTCGAAAAGATATAGTGGTATATTGTCTGATTCTAATTTTTATTTTCTGACGGGTATCCATTATTTACGTGCAGAAATAATCCAATAAATAACCCCATTCTTCTAATTCTGTCACCAGAAATTCTGAGTTTGAACCGATCGAGCGAAGCTGCCATTATTTGTCAGGGTAAATGTGAGAGGAACAGATCAGTTATTCAAATCTTCCATAAAATGCGTCGCTTCTCTTCTAAAAATGATGTCCCCATAAAGTGATACCTGCTGTGCTAAAATCGATTGTGATACATAACTGATTGCATAGATTGTTTCTCATCTAAATTTCATGCATATGTGGAGATGTTTGCCCTCCTGCGATCTATCACGATTCTTAATAACAATTATTTCTGCTGTCATGAAATTTGTGCAAATAGTGGCACACCTTTTGTCGTGAGACATATTCCCATACAATAACAGAGACAGCTTCCCTTCTGAAGGTCGCGCATCTAAGGGTTACTTACACCTGCTTTGCTGAGGTCCGATGAGACGCCTATAACAGGAAGATTGCTTCTGTTTTAAAGATTATATCGACGAGGAGATACCTGCCTTGTTATGATCCGTTTCGATCCTTAATAACAAAGATTATTCCTGTTCAGAAGATCGTGTAAGTGAGAAGGCAACTAAGCAAACTAGGAGAGACGTCTCGTGTTGCATGAGTTCATGTAAATGAGAAGAGACCTGCCTTGCAAGCCCGGGCTTCTGTCTCCACAGACGAGGAATTCGAGGAATCTAACTTGGCTCGTCTTAACTCGATCTCATTGCATGCGATAACTTCCGTACGAACTCCATCGAGCGAGTCAGAGGCTCTGAGACTGAACGCGTCCCACTATTGCTCCATAATTCTTTTCGCGATGACAAGCCCGTGCCATGAATACTATAACTGCAAGCGATGGGAGATGTGCTTTGTGCAATTGTGCACTTGTGCAATTCATGATCGAACCGCAGCAGTATTGATTTTCTGAATACTATCACAACAGAACGAAAAGGTGCGTGGCTAGCAGGGAAATGGTTGAAATAATATATCGTCTCCACACCACTCCATTTAATGAAAGGATAACAAGGATTGTTGACGAACAAAGTCGTTAAATTTTCAAGGATCAGACATGGGAAAGAACCGATTTATCCGGTAAATAGAGAGCCATTAAATACAAGCTAGGGCCGTTTACAGAGAATCGCAAAGGATATTTCTTTCAGCTGGATGGCTCGTAGCACAATTGTTACAACCAGCCTTCATTTGAAATATATGAACTTGGTGAGGGAAATTTAAGAAATGTCAACTTACAATGTCTCAGAATCATATTCGATTTTCACCTCCGCCGAAGAGGTTATGGTTTTATTGGAAATTTTCTCTCACCAAGATAACTCAAAACGTTATGGACGGACTGTAATCAAATGCACAGGGAATGTTAGGCATGTTAGGACGAACAGATGTTTAACTTTCGGTGTAGATCCTTGTTACCGTTTGTGTATTATTAGAGGGATAGTATGTCTAGGGCAGTAATGCCTTAGTTATAATCTAAGATGGTATTGCAGTTCTCTTATTAACAATCCATCTGTTTGTCCGCCTGCTTTTCTTATTAACATAACTCAAACAGTTACGAACGGATCTCAAGGAAATTTACAGGAATTACTGGAAATCTTACGAAGAGCAACTGCTGATACGTCAGTCCGCTTGACTCTGTGTCTGCTGTTATGTTTGTCAAAACATAACTCAAAATGTTATTGACGGATCTTCACGAAACTTGCAGACGTGATAAAAATATGAAAAGGCTCAAATAATCAACTTCTTATGATGACCGGTTCGTATTTATTATGTGTTTGACTATATATTTGTCTTCGTGCTTGTCAGGACATAAATCAAAAAATTACGAACGGATCTCAGAAAAAAATTATGGGAACTGTTATTAATGCAATGAGGCACAAATGACCAAAGCTAGGTGGTGATAACAAGGAAAGATTGGTTTCAGGACAATTTTGAAGTTTTCGTTAATATTGCCTTGCATATAGGTGGTATGTGCTCTCAGAATGCTTGAATGCATCCCTAGTTTATTTTTATTCTGGTAATAATTACTGTGGGACATAGATATTTTCTGCCATATCGTGCGATAGATTGAACACTAAAACTTTAATTTCGTTCAAGATCACTTCTTCGTAGAAAAAAATGTAATGTTACGACAACATTACCTGCTATGAGATGCACTTTGAGCCTTTAAATATTCAGGGGTCGATATTGCCATCCAGTTGACCTGCCACGATTTTCCAGTGAATTTTTCAGGCAGGGAATTTGAAGCGAGCCCAACTTGGGAAATACTTGAGGTGCAAAATGTGGGTATGAACAGATGATGCCGATGCTCTTGCAGTGAAAAATGAAGCAGACACATACGAATGCTGTGGAGTTGCGAAATCAACCATGTGCTGTAGAAAATATTTTGAACATATTGCGGGAAGAGCGGTGGCAGCAACGGCCAAATAACTCCCTTAAAATTTACTGTTGCTCCGTGTGTTTCTTTTTAAAAAACTTTTCCAATATTTGTTATTGACAATGGTGTTTCAATTTAAAGTTTACTCTGTAGAATCAGCGATGGCTGTCATTGTTCTCAAAGGGAAGGTCAATAAGTTTACAGCATCACTGTAAAAAATTCGTACATTTTTAGCAGAAAATGATACCAGGAAAGCCGCAACAAGTCCCTTAAAACCTATTTCTTTTAACAGTTTGTAGTGTTTCCTCGCGTCTCATTGACTTTATTACACCCTTAGTTCGATAAAAACGTCAATGTACATTCTTTGTTAACCCTATTTTATTGAGGCTGTATTATTTTGATACAAGTGTACATTACCCTACTGTATTTCTAAGGGAAAAAAGACTAGGTAGTGAACTAACACAGCCTATTGCAGCTAAAGTTAAGCATGCAGACCTGGAAACCCCGGCTATTGTCTTCGATCGTGTCCCTTCCCCGTCTTCGTAGAAATCTCAAATCGTTTCCGATTAAAGCTTAACCCTTTACCGTGCAATTGAAACACGCTTTCGTAAGAATTGCATTATAGAAATAACCATATATGTTTACCTGCCTAGTAATGGTTCTAACAAAGCGAATTAACTAATGTGGCAGGAGCTTGAAAAAAAAGCAATAATTTCTACTCTCTTGAAAAGCTACGCATAATATTAACGAGCCTGTAAAGCTCTCGAAAATTCTGGAGCTGGCACGATTAGTAACTTCTGTCTGAATTTTAATTCCTTTAAATCACGTGGCTCACAGAAATATCGACTAAACATTACTCGAAGCAGCCAGATTCTATTGTGTTTCCCAGAAAATCATCAATGAGTTGCTTCTGAGTATTGAGCGTGAATACAAATGTCTCTAACACTGCCACAGTAAAGCAGGCTCGTATATAATATCCATCGAAAGAGAGATGTCTTTCATTTTTTTTTTTGAGCCGCAAAATTAGTGCTGGCTTCTAAGAAAGAAATTTCCGTTCCTCCACAGATTTAAACGTTATCGAAGGCCATTTCCAAATGATCTGCTGCGGAGGAGCTGGGAGATTCGAGTCAGAAAAAGTTCTCACGACTGTTCCCATGTTTGTCTGGATTCACATCTGCATCGTTATTGACTTGCGGCTCCTGCGCTACGAAGTGTTTATCAACGACAAGAGAGTAGTTGGGAAAATACGGACTTCTAGTAACAAAGGTCTCAGCATTGAAGAAGGAGGCATCATCATTCTGGGGCAAGAACAAGATCTCTTTGGCGGAGGCTTCAGTGCCGGTCAGAGTTTCGAGGGCACTCTTGCAGACTATGCTATTGTTTTCGGCATAGCTGACGAGGAAGCCATGGAACGTTTCATCCAATGTGACTCCAGCGGCTTGGAAGATGTCATTGTCAGCTTCGAGGATTTTCAGAACAAATGGACGGCGAATGGCACAGTGGAAGCTACGACTGTGGACACTGCCGACATTTGCCATGTTCCTGACTCGATTTTTGTTGTGTTTTCGGAGTTTCGTTCGCTCGAAGACTCCTCGAAACTCTGCAAAAAACTGAAAGGAGAAATAGCGCTGCCACTGAATGACCAGCAAAACCAAAAATTGGCCGATCTCATGCTTGCAAAGCGGCAGCAGTGCACAGTCGGATGGAACGTCTGTCTTTGGATCGGAGCCAAAGGCACAAGGACAGAAGAGGGTGGTTGGACTTACGAAAATTATATTACCAAGGGAACTCTTAATTACACCAACTTCCGGAAAGGCTTTAACAACCCGGTGTCATCCTTCGAATGCCTCTACTTCGACAGTTTCAACCTCGGCATTTGGGTGCAATATCCATGCTCTTTCAAAACGTGCGTGGCCTGCTCTTTCGAGAGTATGACAGTGCTGCGGCTTCGTGGTCTTTGTGAAGACTCCAACATCGACAGGTACTACGTCATTAACGGGGAGTATAATGGCCAGCCACTGTTTAGCGGTGCGAGTCACACGGTCATTCGGGCCACCAACAATACTTGGGAACTAGTGGACACCTTTTACCCTGAGCTCAACGCCTCTATGGTTTCGACTGAGCGAAACCAAAATCCAGTTGGACTGCGTGAGTGGATTATTAACGGAGATAAATGCGAATCGACCGCTCTGAAACTCCTGTTGACTGCCTGCAGGGCAGATCAGTACACCTGCAATGATGGTACTTGTATTGACAAGATGCAGAGATGCGACCTGCAGGTCAACTGCCCTGACCAGAGTGACGAGAGGCTGTGCATACCTGTCGTGGTTCCTTCTGATTATATCACCGAGGTAAAGTGCGTTTTGTATCGCTGCCAAAACTCTATCTTTTTGTTGAAGAACCGAAGATTACATATATGCAATTTTTTCGGAAATGAAGTACCATTTACACCTAAGGTTTATATTTATGATTAAATAATTATATAAAGGTAGTTTCACTTGCTATTTTTTTTTTTTCGTTCTCCGCACGTACTTTTAATTGTACGAATGTTTCTTGGGTCATTGTAAACAGATATGTGTGGTTGTCAAAAGCCTTGTTAAACTGTTGGCCTTCATGTCAGCTTGCTTGACTAGTGTCACTGCAAAGAATAGCAGAAACCAAAATTAGAGAATATTGGCCTTTCTTTGTTGCTTGCAACAAAGCGACAGAACATTTATACACTCTGTACGCGCACGGGGAACAAAAGTTACATACACGCACTGAGAGCAAAAGTTGTACATGCTTGAGGAACAAACATCTTTTGTGCACAAATATTCACACAACCATTACGAAAAACTATTGCTGAACAATATAAGCAAAATTAAGCAAAAAAGCTGTTACGATGATATATATTTGCTTTGCTCACATACTCCCATCTAAATAACAAACGGAATCTAAGGACACCGCCGATCATAGCCCAAAAGCTCGATCTAAAGAGTCTTAACATGAGCTTTACTGGTATTTACATTTACCTCAACAAGGTCGCTAGTGACGGTGCTGATACCATCGTTAGAGTGTTATTTTTAAAGTAAGGCAATTTCTTTCTTGCATACTATCGCCTACAATTTTGAAAAAGCTAGTTCAAACATTAGACTGGATATGTATTGTTTTTGAAACTCAAAAGATAAAATATATCTCAAATAAATGTATCCCATGAGCAAATTATCTATACTCTTACAAGATCAGGGTTACTCCAGGGATAGAATTAAGTAGCAATGTTGGTATTGTTAGTTTATTATGACTCTCATTTTTCTATACATTCTGCAGGTACCGCCAGCTAGGGTCGGCAAGGAGGCAGCGCCGGTAGCTATCAATGTGGACATCCTGTCCTTACAGCCAGTGGATACTCTCAACATGTACATGATCCTCACCCTCATCATCACCCTCGTCTGGAAAGATCCTCGAGTAAATATGGAGAGTCTCAACTACGATGAAAATCTCAACGTGATTCGGTCTGATGAGGTAACCATTACTCTATGCTACCCTTTTTAAGCCATAGCAGATGAACCACATTCGATTTCGGTTTGGAATAGCAGCGGGTGAAACGCCACATAACGTTGACAGGATTTAATACTAAACAGAAAACAAAACTTTCAGCAATAGGAAGGTGATGCGAATTTTTAGAAGCTGATGCTGCAAAACAAATTCTTACTTTGCCTTTCCGTCTAATGCCTTAAGTTCTTTGGGGAACTTTAAATCAGCACTTCTTTCAATTCGAACCAAGAAACTTGAATTAGATTCGTAGGTCCAGAGCAACTACATGTGGCTAATATTGATCACATCACCGCATATTTTTTATGGTATCGACAGTTGCATGAGTAAAAGATCGCTACAACCGTTGCAAAGTTAGCGCTATTGCTACTATTGAATGGTAAAATATACGAAGCGGTGTCCAGCTATAGAAATGCTTTGAAGTAGGAAAAGTGATTGAAAATATAAGCTCAGATCTCTCCGTCCCTTATAAGTTCGACATGACTTATCTCAATTATCCTATACTGTATACAGCTCAATTAGTTAACAAAAGAGTGTGAGTACGAGCTGTCTAGTGCTAATGATGTTTACTGGCATAAGCTTACTGCAGTGATGTATTTTCGTTGCGCTTGGCGTCCTCTTTAAGCGACTGGACTAACTAGTGTAATAATGTTGTTTATTATATACTTGTGGCCTCATTTAGACTCTTCTGTGTTTTTAATGATATTGCTATTGTCTATTATGACCTCCACCAAGAAAAACATGTTTTTGTCGAGCTTGCCTATCTGATTGTTTTTCTGTCTCTCTGACTGTCACCAAGATAACTCAAAGAAATTTGGGCGGATCTTTACTAAAAATACAGAACTAGTTATTACTGTCAAAAGACACAAATGACTATATTTTGGTTCGGACAAAAAGTAATCCATAGTTCCAGAATCAGTTTTATTTTTTTCGTTAAAGTTGCCTTGCTTTGCGGAGGATTGCTCTTCAAGAGTGCTCAAGTTATTATTATTATTGCCATCATTATAATTATTACTTAAAGATGCAGGTTTAGAGTCTTCTTCTGCTATTCAAGTACCGAGCCTGAAGTCATTGCTCGCCCCAGGGGACAATTAGCCCGGCAGACAACCACTGCAGTGTAGCTATTAATGCTTCTCTTAACGGTAACGGAAGGAAATNCGCAGTACAATATTAATTCTGTAAACTGATGTTTTTGAATATTTACAGTAGTAGACAAAGCGACAGTATCGAGATAAGCGTTCCACTGCAGCGAACGCGTAAGTGGAACGGTTGTCTCGGTACTGTCGCTTTGTCTACTACTGCCATCATTATAATTATAATGAATTTCTACGTCCAAATCTCAGAAGAAGACGATAAGTTCATGGCTCGGACTTCAGTAACGAGCGGGGTCCCCTGTTAATCGGGCCGTCTGTTGGTGACGTCACATCGATAATTACGAAGAGAATTGCCATTGCCTTCGAAATATTAACTCTTACTCCTGATACTGAAACTGTGATCTCTGTCCTGATTAATTGTATGTATTAAAATGTTGCAATAACAGAGCTAGGCCTCTATCAGGCCTTTTACAGGTATATATATATATATATTATTGTCTTGAGATGGCATTACGTATAGATATACAGTAGAAGAATCCGATGAGAAGCACGAGTAAAAATTTAGTTACTCACAACATGCGTTTCCTCAGCTCATTGGGTGAGAGGCTGAAAGTTGGTAGTATTATCTTGCCCCGCATTTTATGAAACGGAGCAGAAAAAAAACATGAACTTTGAGAGTTTTCTAATCAAGACTGTAAAGTAAATTTAAGGAAAATTGCAAGGTCTGATAAAGTAAATATGAGCAATATACATGGTTAGGCTTTTGACGATGCAAATTTACGAAATGGGTTGATCCCAAAATTCCCTAATATTTGTATGCAAGCAGGCGCTCTAGAGAGACACATTTTTTTAGACACATTTATTGTTTTCTTGTTACAAATGAATTCATAGACAGAAATAAACAAATTGCCAAAAATCACAATAAAATCGAGAACGTATCCAGCTAAAAGTGTAGTCACTTATGTGATTCATTGTAATGAAATAAAAGCGTTAACGTCTGTCTCTAAGAGTAATACATTATTCGTGGCCATTTCTAAATCTACTGCGACTTAAAATCCAACATCAGTAGCAAGATGTAACTAAGAAACTGACCTATAACGTTGTACACGAATACAAGTACATCAGACATTAAAAAATATTGTCATCCAACGTATGCTAAATCTAAGAGGGATTATACTGGCTTATACAATAGTCTTTAAAACGCCTTTTGAATGTATCGTGCGACATTGGTGGAGTAAATTCTTCGGGGAGCTGATTGTAGGCTTGCACGCACTGGAATATAGTGAAGCGCCTCTCAATTTCAAGACGGATACCCGGCAAGTTGAACCTACGGCTCCTTGTGCTATGATGCTGAGTAGATTAGACTAGATAGGCGGCAGTAGACGAACCAAAAGGCCCATTCCCAAAAAGACACCGGGATTTACACCCCGATCCTCTATGAGCTATTGCTATTATGTTAGTAGAATGTAAAGGAATGGAGAAACGAGAAGAGAAAAAATGGAAGACGAAAGAGAGAAAAGAAATGAGAAAAACTAGAAAAAGAGGGGAGAAGAGTCGACGCCAAAGCGATGGTCATTAATGTCCGCAAGCATGATTGATGGCCGCTGATATGCGGAGCT
>LQNS02278076.1:12145350-12156284 GCA_001587735.2 Parhyale hawaiensis | reverse complement strand
GATTTGCCCTAAACAGTAAAGCTTTGATTGCATTTATTTCAAATTGGTCATAGCAGTGGCAGAAAAAGCTAGTTCTGAGACCCGAAAAAGTTGGTTTCCTGTAAATTTTAGTGATCAGGGTTGAGTCCTGATTTGCGACTAGGATGTCTAAAAATGCTATGGAGTTATTTGATTGGTTTTCAGCGGTGAACTTTATATAGGGGTGTTTACTATTTAAATATTGTAGAAATAGATCTGAATCGGTTGGGTTTTTGAAGATGAGGAACGTTTCGTCTACGTAGCGCTTGTAATGGATGGGTTTGAAGTTAGTCATGTATTCGTCAAGCCACATTGATTCGTGATGACATACAAAGATGTCCGCTACATGCTACTATTACTACTGCGAATACTACTACTACTACTACAACTACTACTACTTCTACTGCTTCTACTTTATGTCATAACGAAGCAATGTGGCTTGACGAATGCCCAACTTACTTCAAACCCATACATTAGAAGCTCTACCTCATCTTCAAAAACCCAACCGATTCAGATCTATTTCTACAATATTTGAATAGTAAACATCCCAACATAAAGTTCACCGCTGAAAACCAATCAAATAATTCCATAGCATTTTTAGGCATTTTATTCCCAAATTAGGACTCAACCCTGATCACTAGAATTTCCAGGAAACCAACATTTTCGGGTCTCGGAACTAGCTTTTTCAGCCACTGCTATTACCAATTTAAAATAAATGCAATAAAAACTTTACTGTTTAGAGCATATCACTTGTCTTCGTCTTACCTAGCATTTTCAAACGAAGTAGACTTTCTTCGAACTTTCTTCAAGAATAACGGCTATCCCCACCACCATTATTGCAAGCTGTTTCTAGACAAGCTATTCGAGCCCAAAATTACTAAGACTACTGTTCGTAATTAGATTTTTTCCACTCCCTCCCGTATTATAGCACAACTACCGTCGCCACAGTTAACTCTCTGAAAATGTTTCTTTCTGACGCTTACCCGCATATAAATTTTAGGCTTTATTTTAAAAGCACATTTATCCTAGGATCTTATTTAAATTTAGAGACAAACCCCCACACCTCTGCTGTTCGGTGTTGTTTACAGGTACAGTTGCAGAAGTTGCTGCGATTCGTATGTCGGCAGCACCGTGCAGCATTACAAGGCTCGCATTGACCAACATTTAGGTATATCGAGTAGAGTAGGTATACCACTTGCAAAACCTGCACATTCAGCTCCCCGTCTTCATGCGGAACAAAATAACAATCCCATTAGCAGGGAAGGCTTCTCCATTATCGACTTCTCCAACTCAATAGAACTCACAACTCAAGAGTCTCATTACATTCATAAAACTAATCAAAGCTTCAACATAATGACTTCAGCCGTTCCCTTCAGTACAATCCACAACTGGCATTTTTCCGATGACTGTACATCCCTTTCGCCTTCCAAACTCTCTAGCCGTCTCGACTGCGCAAGCACTGACATTGAACCCTCTCAAGCTTCCTCCGGTCATTTGCCTTTTGCACTTCCCCACGATAGGATCTCTCTCCCAGTTAGCGTACAGAAATAAATTTTTAGTTTTAGACATTTATACCGTATCCTTGTTTTTAGTTTTGAAGATGGGAATTTAATGGCTGAATTGGGGTTAATTTAAGCTTACTATTTTTAAATTGTCTGAAAATTTAGTGAAAGGATTGTTTTCCCCTCTTTGTATTGAAGTATTGAAATCCAGCCGTTAACCATATCTGGTTTCCCTATGGCTAGGGTACAAGCCCTATAAATCTGCTCCACAAAGTGGAGTTTCGGTCGTCACTAACACAGTCGGGTGGCGCCTAACACCTGAGATACACTCCAAAGCGACAGAGCCAGACCGCCTGCTTGAGTCTCGAGCAAGTTATAGCTGATAGGTTTAGCTTAACTCGAACTTCGCTCAGCCAATCGGTGACTTCTTTTGTAAGATAAAGGGAAATTAATCTTTGTTGATCATGCTTTCTACCTGAATTTTAACGCTACTGCATGTAAGACGGGTTGTAACCTCTTTAAAGCCCTCCACAAAAACGCAAAATGAAAGTGCGAGCTTAATGAGGGCTACTGATCTTAAGGAATTAGCCCTCCAATTAGTCGAGAAGTCTCGCGAGAACCTTTCTCAGCCACAGATGTGTGCTTGCCTCCTAGCGAAGATAAAAGATAGATGTGTTACCTGTACCACAACATGCAGTTTTCAAAATCCCCTTGAACGTACGTGCTTCAAACTGTTTACGTTGTTAGTTAATATAAGTTTGAAACTTTCGATATACTAGAGACCCATGTTCGAACACTTGCACCATTATTTTTCCATAATGATGTCAAAAAGGTATTGTTGAACCATTTCAATGTAGCTTACCAGGGGTTGTTTTCACTCCACAAGGTCGTACAAGGTTTTGAAGGGAAAAAGTTACCTGTGAGTTTTCTTTGACCCAATATAGGCATTCATTGGTCTTAGTACCAGTCCTTCTTTTGCGTACCTAGCAGCACCGTATCTCAGAGCTCTATTCTGCAAGGGGCTCGATGATGATCACAGAAGAGTCGAAAGGTAATAAATACTTTTCTATTTCATTTTTAATTTGTGTCCAAGAATATTCTGGCACTGTTTTGAAATCGTTAGATGATGAGGCTGTTAAGAATTTCAAGAACATGGAACGAATTTTAGTCTTGGGCTGTGCTAATCCACTCAAAATAGGATAAAGAATACAGTTTAAGGTTCGATTGACCTGCTAAACTTCACTTTGCAGTGTATAGACGCACAGTAATTGTAACTCACAAGAGGATCAGTAACCTTTTTTGTCTTCTATTTTTAAACTTGTTTTATCCAACCCTTGGACAATATTGTTGCATTACTTTTAACGTTAGTGAAGGTTGAAACCAAATAGGTCTTCAAACTAATTTTTGTTCATCTTTTTGATATAATGATATTGTTTCTAGCAGAAATTTGAATTAACATTAGAAGATGAAGTATGCCAGCAGGTGCACTGGGCCTGTGCATGCCAGTGCACGACACTGATGCCATCGTATTTTATTCCTCCCTCCCCAAGGACTACTTTCTGTCACTGCCCTAGCAAAGCTAACTGTACAAAAAAAAGTGTACATTATGACGGCGAACAAGTAAAAGCCAAAGGATGTTTAGGTGCATTCGATTGGTTGATAAAATTGGGACTTCGAAGTTCGATTTGCCCGGCCTCTAGACAGGAACGTTTGTACTGCCGGAGAAAAACATAGTTTTTGGAAGTGTGCGGATAACCGATTAAAGTCAAACGCTTGAAATTTGATTTAACGGGTAAGAGCCAGCGCATCTGTCTGGAATTCAGGACAAGTCAAGAATCGAAGTTTAAAGTTCTCCAACTAATCGAACGTGCCTTTTCTCTCAACAGTGAAGGCCTATATAATACAGTATGACTAAAGCAGTATCACCCGTAGGTACAATTAAATCGTTGTTGTACTTTTCGTATTAGCTACCACTTGTTGAGGACACGGCAGACACCTGGGAGTAGCCACCTGTCAAAGGAAATGGCTATAGACTACCACTCTCATTATTACGCCATATTCTCAGTTTCCTGCAGTTAGGTAGAGGCTTTCAAAGTTACCAATTCCGTATTCCATTAAGCTTTTAAAACCTCTTATCTAATCTCGAAATATACTTTTCAGATGAGGTCTATCCCGGCACAAGCAATTCCTTGAAGCTCATCCAATCTTTTTCTTTGAAATATGCATGCCAAATGAATTTGGTGGCATATCCTTTTGACACTCAGTCATGCGCGTTCCTCATCAGACTTGGCGACGTTCCGAATGACTTTGTGAAACTGGAGCACGTTGAAGATGGAGTCACTTATTTGGGCCCTTTGAATCTGAGGGAATATGCTGTGAGACGTGTCGAAATGTTTTCTGAAGACAGGGGTAACTTTAGTGGAAAAGGAATTAAACTTACCCTGGAAAATCTGTCTGGATTTTACGTCAGCACTACCTACATTCCAACTTTCCTCATGGTCGCAATTTGCTACTCGACGTTCTACTACAACCTGGATGACTTTAATGACCGGATCATGGTTTCTCTAACGGCCTTGTTGGTGTTGGCTACGCTATTCACACAAATTACGGAAACCACGCCAAAAACGGCTTACCTCAAGCTCTTGGACGTCTGGTTTGTATCGGCGATTTTGATTGACTTCTTCATCGTGGTGATTTTGGTGACGATCAACTTTTTCAAAATCAAGGAAGGTTATGAGGATTTCAACGTTGCGACGCCTGTAATTTCAATCACGAAGCACCATCCCATGCCCAGCTTGCCTGATCCAAACCAGGAGAGGATGAGCGTAAAGATTAATTATTACTCACAGTGGGGAATTCCTATTATTGTATTCTTCTTCACATTCATATACATTGCAATTGCACTCTGGATCATGTAAATTGATTCATTTTAAATACGCGGAGCGTAGCTGCTGGTCAGTTGGTCATGTAATTTACTTAGGAATTAATTTATCACCACATGCACTGAGGCATTTATAGCGTCTTAATTTTCTCTAAGTTCATTTTAAGGGAGACTCGAAAGTTCTGTTGTATTAAAAAAGCAGTTGCATGACTATAACAAGTGCAATGTTTTCCTTTCTTTGCATCACAGCAGATAACATTTTCCTTCCTTCATATACTCGTTTCCATTTGAAATAACTTGTATAATAGTCCTGGATGACGAAAAGCATGGAATGTGAGAGGTCAGCAATAGTTGAGTCACACAAAGATGGCAGGACTGTGTGAAGAATTTGGAATTTTCTTAGTTAAAAAAAGGCCAATGTTTATCTAGCAGTCAATTCAAGAACACTAAAAAGGAATCAAGATCGCTCAAGAAGTAGACGTTTCAGGTCTGTCACGACTTCCACGCTCGAAAACGTTGTTGCGATCAGAATTTAAATAAAATACACATCGCTCCATGGGAAAGATGACTGCGGAGCTACATGTTTTAAGAGTCATTAAGGCTAGTTGTGAAAAACATTTGGGACTTACTTCTCTAAAATTCAGGACAGTTTATAGCCTGAATATTGTTTCCAGAAAAAAAAAGTCTCGCGAGAAGTCATGCAGTGCTCCATCTGCTCAAAACTCACGGCTTAGCTAGCACGCTTTCACAGACGGAATGCATTCACTGTGTAGCCAGCTCATCAACCAAAATAGCAGGACACTGGGAAAACCCACAGTCACGTCCAGAGGATGCTATAAATGTCTACCAAAGGCAAAAATCTTCGTGAGGGAAGGTCTAGGCGGGAGGGTCTTCAAAGCGTAAGATCCATCTGGGTTTTTTCTTCCACAAAGACTAAAAACTCAACGTTATGATCCATGAAGAATTTGTCCTTAAGCCTGCGGTAAAGAACATAAACCTTAATTGGTTTAAGGCTGGGTAGTTTCTTTTTCAGAAGGGTGAAGTTACTGTTTACTCTGCCAACAGGACTCAGATAGCTTCGCAATAATGTTTCCTTGTCCAAGGAAGAATGACCAGCCTCAAACCCTGGCCTAACTTCAGCATCTGCTGTGTAAGGGAAGCTAATTCTTGTGCACAGTCCCACCGTTTGCTGCTGCTCTGAAAAAAGTCTCTGGAGTTTGAATGGGACAAAGCATTACAAGTATTTTGTGCCGTAATGTTGAAGAAGTGCCTGGTAAATTTGAGGCTGTAATAAAAAAAAATGAGTAAGATTTATTGAATAATTTTTAAAGTGACAACGCGAAAGGTCTAACAAACAAAAACTTCTTCTCAGAGCTTTGTTAGGATTTGGCTAAATTATTTTGCTTAATTTATGTAAAAGAACCGTTGGTCACCCCTTATACGTAGTACACGAGTAATCTTAATTAAAGTATTTGTTTAAACATACGCAACTAATAAGCTCCTCATTCCCCAGAAATGACATGCTGTATCTGAATAGTTCTCGACAGCTTCGTAATTCACGTCGTTGTGGATAGTTTTTATGTGTGACAGCTAGTATGACATGCTGTCAAATTGTGGCGAATGAATCATGATGACCTATATACTTCATAATTGATAAATACTTTGCAACTTCATGCACGTCAGTTTCATTTCTGTAGATTTAGCAGTTACTGCAAATGCATGTTCTCCTTAGTGAATACTTAGAGAATAGAATGTCCGTATTTATGCCTGCACAGCAAATTTAGGAATCACCGGAAAATACCTAAGAAATGCATGCTGGTCTGTTGTTGACGACTTTACAGTAAAACAAGAAACTTTCTCCAACGAATTATGAATTTCTCTTCAGAAGATATTTAACAGAATGTAAGTTTAATCTTTACGTGACCTTGGTGATATTCTAGTCTTCACGCAAGCAACCGACGATATGGCCTTAATCTTTAGCTTCTGTTAAATTTAATAAATCATGTATTTTTGATAATGATGGCTTAATAATAAATTATTTTAATGGTCTTTGAAAAATCGGACAGCTTATATTAATGATATGCATTTTCAGGGAGTAAAGAGTCAGTTGTATGCTGATGATGCTGTATTTTATGTAAATGACGACTCACTGAAGGAAGCTCTGGAAAAACTATGTAGTCAAACTGATACAGTTCTTAAGTGGTTAACGTTGAAGAGGCTTACACCTAATGCCAATAAAACAAAGCTTATGTTTTTTAGTTCAGTCAAAAATTGTGTTTTGCCAGATGTACTTTTTAACGGAGTGAGACTGGAGTAGGTGGATTCTTTTAAGTACCTTGGCGTAGTTTTGGATCGGAACCTAAATTTTTCACCGCACGTATCTTTAATTTGTGGTAAAATTAGTAAGCTAGAGGGGCTATATATACGGTGGCCAAACATCTGCCGAAAGATGCATTGCTAAGTCTTTATTATACGTTGTTATATTCGCAGTTGACCTATGGAATAGTTATATGGGGTGGGGCTTCTAAAAGTGTGCTTAAACGAACAAACACCATTATGAACGAAACCCTGCTAGTAATATTAAAAGTCAAAACAGACAACAACAACATCCCGTATGTATCAACTAATAGTATGTATTATGATTTAAAGTTACTGAAATTTAAAGATATCTATAATTACTTTCTTTTAAAATTCTTACGAATGGCGATGAATGGGGAAACTTCATATTCTGAAACTCACTATAGTCCACTACTACCAGCTCATGATTATAGTACGAGAAGCAGTAGATTCAACTTGCCGCATGTTCGCCACGAGGTCGAGCGGCGCTTCACAGTAATTCAATGTGTACACACCTATAATAGTCTCCCTGAGGAATTGGTGCAACCTATGTCACATTCGGTATTCAAAAAATACTTTAAAAAATACTGTATCGATAAGTATGCTCCATCTTCGGTGTAGTGGGGGTATATATATATTGTGAAATGTGTAGCGTACTTACGGACTGTCTGAATGGTCATAGGGTCCTTTCTACATACCACAGTAAATAAGTTCAAATGTCACGGTGCAATAATGTTAGATGTATTACTTTTTGTCGTCGTACGATTTACGTTAGGAAATTGACGTGATAGATTTAAATAGGTACAGAGTATTCCATAAGCGTTGAATCACTTTTAGTAGGATGCGTTATCTGTTTTTCTATAGTTAGTAAGTTTGTAAGAATTTCAAATTTAAGAAGAGAACAATAAAGGTGTGTCTAAAAGGTGTGTCTAATGGGTTTAAAAGTGAAAAAATATGATTCACTTTGCTTTTAGCCTGGAAATGATTTTTTCTAGATAAGGCTTATCCCTTGAGTGCTTGGAATTCTTTCCAAAAGTGTTGTGTGTCTTGCAACAATAACCCTGGAATTAAGCAAAATTTATATCTGAGCAGCAGATTAATATTAGTAATAATGGCAGTTATTACGACATTTAACTGTCTGACACTACAAAGTTTTTCGTGAAACAATTTATGACCCTAGAACGAAGATTAGTGGCACACAGCAGTTACTACGAAATTCGGAGAAAAAAACTAAGGGGATGAGATATCAAGTCTACGGATATAAAGAACAGAATTTAAATATCTCTATTAGACTGCATATGTTTTGTCTGCGTTTATCTGAACAGCACAGGTTTCAGTATCGAGAAAACGTTACATCTCTTAGGTCTAGGAGTAGTAAATTTTCTTTCAGAAATGATTGAGTCCTGTCTGCAGCTGTTATTCGTGGTTACCAAAATTCTAATAAGTTAATGAAATAATCGTTAGTCATTGAAACTTAGGTATATTTCATTACTTTGTGTTAACATAATTAGCTTTATTAAAAATTATCTTGTAATAAGCATAATAGCGGAGCCAAATGTTGAATAATTTAACTCTTCATTAAACGAACAACCGGTTTTTGTCAATTTTATCAGTATATTGTACCTGATACTACATTGATTAGATGCAGTCGGCAAAACACTGTTTTATTAAATGCAGCGCTTAATAGATGTAAACTGGAGAGCAATATGCAAGCGCATACCTCCGCCAAGCAAGGCAACAGTAAGGAAAATTTCAAATTGGTTTTGAAACTGGAATTTTTATTTTCTTTGTATCAGCACCAAAATCCAATCATTTGTGCCTTTTGACAGTATTACCTAGTCTTCTATTTTTCATGAAGATCCGTTCATAGCTTTTTGAGTTAAGCTGCTAACAAACATTATTACAAGCATAAGTCAAATACACAAACAAACCAACCGATCATTGCTAAGATTCAACGATTTATGTCTTATAACATTACTAACAACTCGTAAAATTTTCGTGAAAATCCATCTATAACTTTGTGAGTTATGGTGCTAACAAGCATAAAATCAAACATAGCGACAAACAAACGAACAAACCAACAAATTATCCCCAAATTTAGTCATTTACTCTTTGTAATATACCTAACAACTAAAATAAATGTCATGAAAATCGGTCCGTAACTTTTTGAGTTATGCCTTAAGAAAAAATAGGCAGAGACAAGCAACAGACAGATGAACGGATTTTCACCAAAAGTTAAGCATCTGTTACTGTTAACATGCTTTAAAATCAAGGCCAATTTCGTAAAGATCCGTTCACAACTTTTGAGTAATCTTGGTGGCAGACAAACAGATTAACAAACAAAGATACATAGAGACAGACAAACACGAAAAAAACATAACCTCCTCGGCGGAGGTAATAATTGCATTCACTTTGCCGGTCCATAAGTAATGCATATTTTGCTTTCGTTTGCAGAACACTAGAAGTCTTTGCTAGATGAGTTCCTCTAGCAAAGACTTATAGATTGAGATCTCAAACCTGAAAAAATCCACAAGCGTATGCTGTATTGTCTACCGAAACTTAGGTCACAAATAGCAGTAATAAATGGCGGAAAAAAAGTTTGGGCTCTTACATATTTCTTAATAGCTATTTAATTACTGCTTATGGATAATTTAACTTTTCGTGAGGTGTAGATTATTGGAGACAATATAATATAACGTTTACAGGAACTAACCTTTTCCGTAGCTTCTAGCTTATACGGTACTAGTTTCAAAACTACATATAAAATTTTGGGGTAGAAAAAAAGTTTAGGACACTGAGAAAGAAAAATGTATTGTCAAATTGGAATGGGCCTATTGGTTCGTGGAATGGGCCTATTGGTTCGAGGAATGGGCCTATTGGTTCGTGGAATAGGCCTATTGGTTCGTGGAATGGGCCTATTGGTTCGTGGAATGGGCCTATTGGTTCGAGGAATGGGCCTATTGGTTCGTGGAATAGGCCTTTTGGTTCGTGGAATGGGCCTATTGGTTCGTCTACTGCCGCCTATCTAATCTAAAAAATTATTAAACAAGTAAATACTAAAACTAGACCTGAGAAAGCAAATTTTAAGCTTAGTAAATATTACATTGCAGGAAGGAACGTTCAACTTTCGGAGCAGGAAAAAGGAAGCATTTTTGCATTGAAAGAGTTTAGATTTAATGTAGCGTCGGTTGCTAAGAAGATAAGTAAGTAGAGCTAGATATGTGAGTATTTTTATTTTATAAGATCCTGAAGCGTATGACAATCGAAACGCTCTTGCAGATCATCCTCTGAAACTCTCGCCTTCGACCCGCAGCAGATTGCATAGCGAAGCTTTGAAAAGTCACAAGAGTTCAAGGTATCTTCATCAGTGAGGCGTCACTTGACTATTACACCAAGAAGAGTATGACAAGTATTGTATGATTTCAAGAATTTTGCTGACGAGAAGAGAAAGACTCCCCGGCACTCACGAAGAAACAGGAGTTGTTGAATGGAATATGTGAATGAAAAGGTAACGTCGGCTTATAAAAAAATGAAGGAACAATCTTCTTCTTCAGGGAATGGGCCTTTTGGTTCGTCTACTGCCGCCTATCTAATCTAATTAAAAAGAAAGTTAATTTGGATGGTCCGGATACTTGTTCGTAATATTGCCATGAATTGAGAGAAGATGAATAGATTTTTATCTTTGCGGCCATTTTTTGGCGGGTCGCTTACGATTTGAGGAGCACATTCTACTACTGCCAAGTCAGGCCAAGTTAGTCGAAATGAAGGGTGGACAAAAGCTGTGCGGTACACTCAAGTTTTAGGAAACAGTCTTCTATCGTTTCTTCAATGTAATGAGCAAAATCAAGTTATTATTCAACAGGAAAGTACTACAATATATTCTACTGAGCACACCAAGAATTGTTTTCTTTACACAGCAATATCAACATTCTTGATCAACCAGCTAAGTCTCGGAACCTGAACTCAATTAAAAAATTTACAGGACATTCTTTCAGGACATGTTTAAAACTAGAACGCCTCGTGGCGTAAGATCATCATCCGCGGTGGGAGCAAATTTCATCGCCCTCATTTTTGATGGCCATCTATGACTAGTTTTTTGATGTGGATTACATCAAGGAGAGCCCACCAGACTCCCTGCAAAAAATATGAACATTTCTCAACTCCTTCATCCACTTATTGGGTGGACAGACAAACAA
>LQNS02278076.1:12124921-12145089 GCA_001587735.2 Parhyale hawaiensis | reverse complement strand
TGGCATTTCCTCCAACTCAGGGGCTACCCAGAGCCCCAAACCCAAAGCCAGCTCATACAAACAAAGCGGCGTCCGGTGGCCGGACAATGGGGGCGGCCTGATAACGCGCAGGCCACGTTACAACTCTCAGGTCTGGGAATAGTGAATTTGCTTTTAGGAATGATTGACTCCTGTCTTCAGCTGTTATTCGTGGTTACCAAAATCCTAATAAGTTAATGAAATAATCGTTAGTCATTGGGACTTAGTATTATTTCATTACTTTGTGTTGAACATAATTAGCTTTATTAAAAAGTATCTTGTAATAAGTATAATAGCGGAGCCAGATGTTGAATAATTTAACTCTACACTAAACGAACAACTGTTTTTGTTAATATTACAATGATTTAGTGCCTAATACTACATTGATTAGATATAGTCTGTGAAACACTGTTTTATTAAATGCAGCATTTAATAGACGTAAACTGGAACGCACTCTGCAAGCGCATACCTCCGCCAAGCAAGGCAACAGTAAGGAAAAATTCAAATTGGATTTGAAACTAGAACTATAATTTTCTTTGTATCAGCACAAAAATCCAATCATTTGTGCCTTTTGATAGTATTACCACTTTTTGTAATTTTCATGAAAATCCGTTCATAACTTTTTGAGTTAAGCTGCTAACAAACATTATCACAAACATAAGTCAAATACACAAAAAGACCAACCGATCATCGCTAAGATTCAACCATTTATGTCTTTTAATATTACTAACAACTTTTGAAATTTTCGTGAAAATCCATCTATAACTTTGTGAGTTATTGTGCCAACAAGCATAAAATCAAACATACTGACAAAAACAAACGAACAAACCAACAAATTATCCCCAAAATATTGTCATTTACTCTTTGTAATATACCTAACAACTAAAATAAATCTCATGAAAATCGGTCCGTAACTTTTGAGTTATGCCTTAAGAAAAAATAGGCAGAGAGACAAGCAACAGACAGATGAACGGATTTTCACCAAAAGTTAAGCATCTGTTACTGTTAACATGCTTAAAAATCAAGGCAAATTTTGTAACGATCCGTTCACAAATTTTTGAGTAATCTTGGTGGCAGACAAACAGATTAACAAACAAAGATACATACAAAGACAAACACGACAAAAACATAACCTCCTCGGCGAAGGTAATAGTTGCATTCACTTTGCCGGTCCATAAGTAATGCATATTTTGCTTTTGTTTGTAGTACACTAGAAGTCTTTGCTATAGAGGAGTTCCTCTCCAAACCTGAAAAATCCACAAGCGTATGCTGCATCGTATACCGCAACTCAGGTGGCGAATTGCAGTAATAAATGGTGGAAATAAAATTTGGGCTCTTACATATTTCTTAATAACTATTTAATTACTGCTTATGGATAATTTAATTCTTCATGAGGTGTAGATTATTGGAGACGATATAATATAACGTTTGCACGAACTAACCTCTTCCGTACCTTCTAAGTTATACTGTACTAGTTACAAAAATACAGATAAAATTTTGGGGTAGAAAAAAGTTTAGGACACTGAGAAGGAAAAATGTATTGTCGAATTATTAAACGAGCAAATACTAAACTACACCTGAGAAAGAAAATTTTAAGCTTAGTAAATATTACATAGCAGGAAGGAACGTTAAACTTTCGGAGCAGGAAAAAGGAAGCATTCTTGCATTGAAAGAGTTGAGATTTAATGCAGCGTCGGCTGCTAAGAAGATAAGTAAATAGAGCTAGATATGTGAGTATTTTTATTTTATAAGATCCTGAAGCGTATGACAATCGAAACGCGCTTGCAGATCATCCTCTGAACCTCTCGCCTTCGACCAGCAGCAGATTATTTAGCGAAGCTTTGAAAAGTCACAAGAATTCAAGATATCTTCAACAGTGAGGCGTCACTTGACTATTACACCAAGAAGAGTATGACAAGTATTGTATGATTTCAAGAATTTTACTGACGAGAAGAGAAAGACTCCCCGGCACTCACGAAGAAACGAGTTGCTGAATGGAATGTGTGAATGAAAAGGTAACGTGGGCTAATAAAGAAATGAAGGAACGATCTTCTTCATGAGAAAGAAAGTTAATTTGGATGGTCCGGATACTTGTTCGTAATATTGACATGATTTGAGAGAAGATGAACAGAGTTTTATCTCTGTGGCCATTTTTGTGGCGGGTCGCTAACGATTTGGGGAGCACATTTCTCTACTGTAAAGTCAGGCCAAGTTAGTTGAAATGAAGAGTGGACAAAAGCTGTGCGGTACACTCAAGTTTTAGGAAACAGTCTTCTATCGTTTCTTCAATGTAATGAGCAAAACCAAGTTATTATTCAACAGGAAAGTACTACAATATATTCTAATGAGCACACCAAGAATTGTTTTCTTTACACAGCAATATCAACATTCTTGATCAACCAGCTAAGTCCCGGAACCTGAACTCAATTAAAAAATTTACAGGACATTCTTTCAGGACATGTTTAAAACTAGAACGCCTCGTGGCGTAAGATCATCATCCGCGGTGGGAGCAAATTTCATCGCCTTCATTTTCCTACCGGTAGATACTGATCAAAAAACTACACCTAATGTAGTTCCTCTCGGGTGGTCTGAGGGACGTTTTTTATACTTGTAAAGAGTTGAGGAAGTAGGTGAATAACCCACCTGTCTGTTACAAACAAATCTACATACAAACTTAAATCTTCAACGAAAACATTATCATCGCTCTTGGATTCGCTCGCGGGTGATAAAAATGTAAGACTTTTATGATAAAAATGTATTGTTTGAATGCTTGAACAGATGCTAGGATGAAATACCCTTTGAAACCCTTACTCACTCAACGAAATCAAAGCAAAAGCTATGCTTAGAAGATCTACTATTGGTAATGCTTTTAAATACTGACTAAATGGCCTCTGCTGAGGAGGTTATGTGTTTGTTGGCGTTTTTCTGTCAGTTATTCTCTTGGCCTAACGGTGACACCAAAATAGCTAGTAAATGTTATAATGGATCTTTATGAAATTTACAAAGAATGTTAGTTATGCTATTAGGAACAGATGATTAACGTTTGGTGAAGAGCCGTCAAACAGTTTCTTTGACTGCCTTTAATTTATTGGTAATAGAATTCAAAACTTCACTTCATGACGGATCTTCGCAAAATTTACAGTTAGCATTGAAAATGTTTCGAAGAGCAACTGACTAAATTTTTGTGATAATCTATTAGTTCGTTTGTTTGCTTGGCGGTGTATTTTGTTTATATGATCTTTAGAACCTAACACAGAAAGTTAAGAACGGATCTACTTGAAATATGCAAGAATGTTGAAAATTTTACGAGGCACAAGTGATCAAATTTTGGCGATGATAGTTTCGTCCGTTCATATTGTTGACTATCTATATTATATACTAAAAGTCTGTGAACCTTGTTTACTTGTGTGCTTGTTTATTTACTTATGTCACATTTATTTGTGTCATGTTTGACACAGCTTCTTCACTTTTAGACGGGAAGAAAGTCGAGGGATTAAGGTTTAATTCGATTGTATCTGTGATACGGAAGTTAAACTGAGCTCAGCCCCAGTTCATTTACTACAGACTGTAGTAAATAAACTGGGTCTGAGCCTCAAGAACGGGCATGATAAATTAAACGGTGCCATGGGAAATACAACTGAAATACGTAACATATAAATTGACTTTGCTTACAGCCTGGGTGTTGAATATTCGGTAGAGAAGCAAAGAATCTGTTAATAGTGAACCGTACGGGCCGCTCTTTGACGGGCAGGAGAGGACGGCCGAATACCGGGTGGTCTAGGCCAAGCTGAATAACACCTGCTTTTTTGCGAAAGCAAAGACGTTCGTGATGACGACCCAATGGGTCACGGGCCGTCTAATATTATACTAAAAGTATGTAAACTTTACGTATACTAGCTGCATCCGTGGAAATTCCACGGCAAGTGAATGTTTTTACTTACCTTATTTAACCTGAGGTAGCGGTCATATCTTAACCCACTGAGCTAACGTCCGCCGCTTAACCCAGTCCATCGTTAAGCAGCCCGTCAACCTTACATCTCGTCTAACCTTTCCTAGTATTTTGATTTCACCACTGAATCATGCATATGTTTTGTGAGCAAAGAATTTACACTTGTGTCTTGATAAAGACATAGAATTAAGACATTAAATCTTGCAATGTTCTCTTATGCATCTGCACACCTTTTCTAAGTTCCGTTTCCGAAAGTTTACAGATAATTGAACCCTCCATAAGGTAACACGTTTTAATTTTTTTCGGCGTATCCGATTTTTTTCTCACTATTTCGGGACCCGTGGATACTGATCATCATCCTATCGTTTTTCTGCTTTGTTTATTGCGATAGCTGTATAATAAAAGAGGAACAGATTCGGTAATTTTTTTCACTCGCAACAGGGTAATCTTCTGTTCTCAAGATGTCATTACATTTGCTCAGACATCGCACTGTAGTGGCAGATGCTTTCCGAGAAATACCTTTGCTTACAAAAAATCTTTAGAGCAGAGATGCTCAACACTATCCGTTCTATTCACATGTGGCGTATCCTGGCTACACAACTGGCACTATTACAAATGTCACCCGCTACCGGCAAAACCAATAGAATGTGGTGAAAAAAAATGAAAAGAGGTAGGTAGATTTGATTCGAGTGCAATGATTAACATTTGCAGTCTCTAAAACTTCCCAAGGGCGAAGCTCTTAATTCCGTCTACATGTTATTCAATAGCGTAGCACACGACGGAACAACGCTATTAATCTTATACTAGCGGGACCCGTGGAAATTCCACGGTCGGTTAGTTAATGTCCTCACTTTTTATAATGAAACAATCAAACCTTACGCTATTATAACTCACTTTAGTTCACCTAATTCAGCTTCTCAACCTAACCTACCGATAAATAGCGCCTGTTTCTTAATAATACCGAACTGCCTCAAGTGCGAGAGTCGAAACATGGGAACATAGCTCCCTATCCTTCCCCTTGCCCTGCTGCGTATGCAGCTTCGACTTATCTAATATTACATTAAATAACTGCTTAAACTCCGAGCCGCGGCAGCTATTCCACTAGAGCCAGGGCCACGTGCTCACTTAAGACTCTGTCTCTGAATTACTTCTGAGTTTCAATGCACAACTACATAGGTTTTGCAATGGATATGTCTTAATAGATTCAACCGCAATCATGCGCACAGAAACAACTGTTCCAAGAACGTGAAGCGCTCCCCTGTTCTAAAATGAAAGTCACGCAAAAACTATGCGTCATTGCAACTCTAAACTAACACAAAAGTAGGAGGTACATACTCCCAAAGCTTGGCCATTGCTGCTTGTTACAACGTACAAATTGCCAGAGACGAATCATACCTTAGATAAGTAGCGAATAGCTAACGAACAATGAGCTCTCGAGGTTAGCCCGAGAACCTTGTGGATTAGGTAAAACAAGGACTGGTTCTGTTAATATTCTATGATATATGCGGGTTTAAAATGCTTAAAAACACATTACAACAGTAGATAAACCAGATCTACCCCGCCCAACCTACAAAGTTCTCGGCCTAACCTCGAGAGCTCATCGGGAAGGGCTGCTGTACTAGGTTGGTCGTCGCTGGCAGAATCCAAAACGCGTTTTACTATCGAGAAGTGGGCGTGCGTTCAAGCGAAGATTTATTTTCCTTCAAATGAGACTAAACCTTAGAAAATCTACGGTGTACACATATATATATTTGTCTGTCCACCCAAAAGTAGTTGAAGGAGTTGAGCAATGTTCATAATTTTTCGTAGGGAGTTTGGTGGGTTGACCTAAATGTGACTAATGCCAAAAGACTAGGCCTAACTGGAGATCAAAAATGACGGCGTTGAAGTTGCTTCTACCGCTGCAGATTGTTTTACGCTACGAGGCGATTTTTTCCCTCTGTTATTACTGAAGATCTACTCAGGGGACTTGGGCTGTGCCCTAACATCGTTCATCAAAAATCATAACGGTAAATTTGCTCCCTTCGCGGATAATGGTCATACGCCACGAGGAGATCTAGTTTTGTACTGCCTTTAATTGAATTATTCATTAATAATACCGTTCTTTCAAGTCCTTAACTTATTTCCACCAGAAAAGTTTAAGTTTTTGTAACTATTGTTGTGTAACTTAAAACCTATGGGATATGTTAGTGCCTCTAACTTAATATGAAAGCAACTACAATAATCTACATTTCGTGGTAATTTGTACATTCTAGAAAACGGCATTTAAAAAGTTACTAGCCTATATGTAACTTCCTAAGCTTATTTCATCCACTTAATGTTCAACTATAAGATTATGATGCGTGAGTTCTTAAGGTGTTAGCCAATGAAAATCCTTTAAGAATGTAAAGCAAGTACGGTGTAAAACTTATCTCCAAACTGAGATTCCTCTTAATGTTTAGACAATGTGTCTCTCTACGTTTTAGAACTTTCACTGTAAGAAAACTGTTCATTCTCTTACAGGCATTCTACAATGAATATATGTTATGTAATCTCCTAATGCTAAGTATCTTTCTGACGCTGAGCTGTTTCGCTATAAAGCTTCATTTCCTAGGGTGTCCGTACAAAAAAAAAAACAAATCTTGCATAAAAGTAACACCGCTTGAGTAAGCTGAGGGTAATCCGCTTTGGCGAGTACACCAAGTATACACTACCGAGTCTGTTTCATGTCCTTGAGTTTCAAGGGAATTCTGCATGTTACTGAAAAATTTTCTTCGTCCTCAGAATTTGGTCCTGCCGAGACATGCCTGCTCAGCAAGTGTCTAATGTTATTTTTTTTACATAGACGACCAAATTACAGAAATCCTTCACTTCCTTGTGCAAACTATCCACATTTGCGGCAAAGTTTCTCGCCCATTTTTCCAACAATTTGCTTTTCATTCACCCGATACTTCGCGGTGGCACAATTCATTGAACATTTCCAGTTGCAGCTAAAACGTAAAGAGCAAGTGAGAAATTGCGGCAGAGGCTCTACAGATTTAATGACCCTCCTAACAAACGCCGACCCTTTAGCTTTAATCGGACCCGCTATTGCGGCGCTATCCGTCCTTTTACAGGCGAAACCAAACTCTTATGGGAACGCTCGGCCGAGCAGAAAAGAATGATGATGGGAGGGCGAGGTAGCGTCGAACATACACTAAAAACAGTTTGTGTTATATGGATGCATTCGAATCGATGCTCTAGAACTTCACGGAAATGAACGTGGCCTCTCACGTTTCGGAAATAAATGTGTACTCCGTGAATGCAGCGGGAAAAAATCAGGGTTACGATACAAACTAAGCAATCATCTTGTGCAGTATGGATGCAGTAGAAAATTAGATTGATGGTAACTTAGAGCGCTGAAAATGTTCTCAAAAATCTCAAGCCCCAAGGACAAGTGATGACGTTGTTCTACTCTACAGGCACCATGCGGAACATGCAATGAAGGCAGGTTGAGCCACATGACGTTTAACCTCTTATGAAAAAATCTAGTTATCCATGGAGACTCGGTACGGAACTTACAATGGCTTATGCGTCCGTTAGGAAAACAATGAGAAAATTTAGATTCTCTGGTATTATTAGTATTATTAAGATACACAAGAACTTGCGACGAGAGAGCGGAGAAAACTCCATAAGGTTGTCAAGCCTCTCGCAACCAGCCCAGCAAGAGAAGACAGAAAGAGAGAATTGAAGATCACGGAGTCACTCTGCTTATCTATCTTCTATATTAAACTAAAAGTCTGTGAACCGGTCTTGCTTGCTTGCTTGTTTACTTGTGTCTTGCGTCTGGCTTGTGTCTTGTGTTCTTGTTTGACACATCTTCTTCACTTTTAGATAGGGAAGAAATTCGATGGATCTACTCACTCCTATCCACCCTATCCATTCTATGGGGCATAGATTAGCTCTTTAATTCGATTGTATCTGTGATACGCACGTGGAACCTGCCCCTTGGTTGCAAAAACGGGCACGATAATTTAAAAGTTGCTCTGGAAAATACAACTGGAATACGTAACATATAAATAAATCGAAATTGCTTTCAGACTTCGTGTTGAATATTCGTTAGACAAGCATCGAATCTGTTGACAGTGAGCCGTATGGGCAGCTCATTGACGGATAGAAAAGGACGGCCGAATAGTGTTTGGTTTACGACCAGCTAAATGAGTCAGCACAGACGATCGTGACTATTATTATTATATTCAGAAGTTTAAGTCTCCGTTTCCACAACAAAGGCGATGTCACAGAGGAAGAATAAAGGGACACGTAGTGTGATAATAGACACATGGAACCCATGCACGATGGGTTCCCAAACAGGATCAACGCGCATGGGAACAGCATGTTGGGAAAGAAGAAGAAGAACAGATTGAAGAAAGATCAGTATGAGTAACAGGTGAGAAGGAAGCAAAATGGGTACGAAAGACAGACAAGACGATCGTGACAACGACCCAACGGGTCACGGGTCGTCTAGTAAATTACTTAAAGCGGCCAATGCCCGAATCAACAAAGGCAGAGCCATCAAATTTATTCCAAATATCTGCAGATGATGAAGCAAACGAATGAGAATACTGGTTTGTACGACATTGTACCAGTTCAAAGACAAACTCATGAAGAGCACCAGTACGCCGAGTATATTGCAACCGAGCAAATGGCTCCGGAAGCAAAACTGCCAGGGGATAACTACGGCAATTACAAATTTTGTAGAAAAAGTAAATTCCACCAGTTCTGCGACGATGGGCCAGATCACAAGCCACTTCAGCAGCTAGCATAAACGCACATCGACGAGCCATTCTATCAAGCAAACTCAAATAACAATCGGCAGTAGAACGCCAGACTAAGGAGCAGTATTTTAAAAGAGGAGGATATAGCTACTAAAGCAGTGACGTATCGATTTTACCAAACCAAACACCTTCTAAGTACGTCGCATAAGACCCATTTTCTGTGATACTCGTGAGGCAACGGGACGGATGTGGGCCTCAACCGTCAACTTATGACCAAACTGACGTCGAAGATTACCGGGTCATCATCCACAAGAAGTGACGCACCATTCAGCGTGAGTTAGGAAAGAGCAGGTTTCACTGTACGTGACCAAACACGAGCATAGTTTTAGTCTCACGTGCATTCAGTCTCATCCACCACCACCACCACCACGGCAGGAAACAATCACGTCAAAATCACGGTGAATGGATTTTGAAACATCCAACCTATTACTAGGATTCTGGCAATCAGCCAGCAAAGTAACATCATCAGCATAACCAACTAGTAATTATAAACAAGTCCGCTGTTTACTCGATGAACAATAAAGGGCCCAGAACACTGCCCTGTGGAACACCAGATACCGTATCCAAAAACGAACTACTCTTCCCATCAACAACTACACATTAGCGTCTGCCAGACAAAAACTGACAAACAACCGCAAAAAGTGATCCACCATATTCTAAATTACTTTGTACGCCATGGATATTGTAAAAAACTTGATTACTGCCAACCAGGCAGGGTAAGTGACATGTAAAACAAGCCTCTGTTGAAAGTTCTTATAGGGCAATATTTATATATTTTTCCTCCGAGTTTGGGACACACGAGGACGTTAAGGAAGAAAGAATGAATTTCCTATTCGTCTTCATTCGTCATTTTGTAATACTCTTTTGTAACTAATTTTAGCTGCAGATACCATTAGCAAAAGTAGAGCCACTTTGATTAATGGAAAAAAAAGACAGCCGACGACATATCCAACAAGGAGTCGACAATAACTCTTCGACAGTGTTTCTTCATTCATCCCAACTCACTACCTTGATAAACAACTATTATTTAGACAAATGTGATATTTTTCTGAAAAACCTAAAAAACCTACAACTGCCGATTTATTGCGCAGCGGGTTAGAATCTTTGATGGAATCAGGTTTCGGTAAAGGGTGAAAAAATGTTCAACTTTGCCATCCTTCTGGCGTCCTCAAAGCGAGGCATCGGCTTCTTTTCATTCGGTGTCTTAGAACTAATCAAGAGGGCTCAGTGGGACCTGAAAACTTCTCTTCGCACACTGACAGGTAATACGATGGGGAACTGATCCGCTGTAGATGGGAGGACTCCCGACAGGTGCCACAAGTCTTTTTCTTTACTTAAGCTGAAGCCTAGTGCGGTTTTGTGTTGTAGAAAGTCTGCACAGAATAGGCCAAGAAGGCCTTTGGTAAAATTTCATATAAGGTGGGCAAAAGTAGCTTAAATCAGTTTTATATTTAAAGGAAATGCTACACGGGGTCGGCCAGCGAAGTTTAAACCAGTTTTGTGTTGTGAAATTTCTAAAAAGGGTGAGCCAAAACAGTATGAATCAGTTTCACCACGCGGAAATTCTATAGAGGATTGAACAAAGCAGTTTACCTCTACATAAACGACTTTTCTGTTATTGGTAATTCTTTAAGGAGTGGGCCAAACATTCCTGTTCAGGCTTGTGCTGTGGACTTTTATAATACACAGAGTGAGCCAAAGAAGTTTACATGGTCCAGTTTTGCATTGTGGCTTGTCTTTGCAGTATCGGCCAAAACATTCAGTGGAAATATTGTTCATTACATAATGCATTACGATACTCTATATAAACATCAACAAAAATTGAAAATGACGCTGAGATACCCTGGGTGGTCAAAGTTGTTTAGTGCTCTTTGCGCTGTTAATATTCTTTTAAAAAATTGGCCACAGTTTAGGGACTCACTCCACTTCTGCATGTTTTCTGTATCGTATTTTTTAAAGTGACTTTATACGTATATATGTATATATTTGAAGTAATAAATGGAGTTAGTGGGAGTACATGTGATAGTCAACAAGGCCAAAACATCGTGAAACTTAAGTTATATAATGAAAGCAATAAGTTCTCTCCCTGTAGATGAAGAGGTGGGCACTTGCAGCCAATTGTAGTAAAGCTAGGGCAGAGAAGTGAGATAAAACTGGATGGCTGCAGGGAGTAGTTACATGCGTCATGCAGCTCTTTCTACCTTGATGGTTGGGCTTGGTATCCACCTCATGTTAGTGTCTCTACAGCGTTGGGATGACACAAGGAGGCAATATAGGAGGAGCAAGCGCTAGCTCTTTTTCCATGAATACGACAACGCGACGATATGGCTGAGTTTATGTGGCTGGAACTGGCTACAGAGAGGCCTCACAGATGGCACAGCTCCTCAAGAGCTTCACTATCGGCGTAGAAGTCACTCAGAAATAGTTTCAAGATCTACATGGTGCAAATTCTCTAAAATTTGTTGTGACGTGCAGCGTTATCAACCTCCGAGATTATATTAAGGATACCCTATATTCGCCTATTTAATCCTGAAAGTGAACGAACGGATAAATTTAATGACACCGAAGGTAAAGGTAAAGTCAACTTGACCGCACCCTCAACTGGGAATCCACACTAGCTGGTTTGTGCTGCAGACATAGGCCACTAGGCCCCAGAGGAGTATACGGCCGAAGTCGACCAAAGATCTTCTACTGTAGAGTTATGGCGCCAGTGGTGGAAGGTAGAATCATAGAAAAGATTTTGCCTCGGAGACTATAGCACTATCTGCAGTAGGGCGCTTGAGCTCGGCTACGCCATCAGAGCAAGAACGGGCATGACTTTACTGTTTTTATTTGACTGGGATGAAGAGATGAGGCTTGCTCCTTCCGTGTAACCTCCGTGGGGCGGCGCCATATATCTCAATGACAACCGGTTGCGAGGATTTGTAGCTTGCATATTGTCATGATACATACGTGTTTGAAGTCGGTAATACACGCACTGTACGTAATGCAGCGGATCGGCTTCTGCTTCTGAACGCCTTAGAACTTACTTTTTTTTCAGCACAGCGGTGGCCTGGGTCCCCAGCCGAGCTGTTGCTAGTAAAAAGTAGTCATTGAACTGAATAGTTCAGATTATGTTATTATGCGACTCATAGCTTGAATGCATATCCGTCACTCGGAGTCTGTGCATTGAAAATATAGTGCACTTGAATATTTATAACTGTCTGTCATCTAACGCAACTTTTAGTTACCGAGCCTCAATCGTTAGTATGCCGGGACTACTGTACACTGTCGCACGCTCCACTTATGAGCGGATGTTCATCTCACACGTTGGCCCGATTACTTACAGAAAGTCCCTCTCCAAGATACCCCTGAGTAGTGCTCAAGCTCAACGATGCATGAACTGATGGTCCTCTAATGAATTGAGCCCACGGGTAATTAAATAGCGTCGCCCCCTGGCTTTAAAAGCGTAATGCCACGTAAATTATTACCATAGTTCTCGTGGAAACCCACAGCCTACAATATGGAACACTCTGACAGCTGCTGAGAGTCCCTGTAAAGTCCTTGCCCCCCTTCCCTCCGGACCGCGGACGTACACTAGGGTGGAGCGTTTTTAAACTTTTTTTGATTTTCCATATAGCGGCTAGTTTGGAAACGTTGCCAAATGGGGAAAAAAATTGTGATAAAAGCATTGTTTAGTAGACGGATATCTTCTACCGCCCCAAGACCCGTGAAGTTTGAAAAATAGTTCTCTTGTGGGTGAAAAAAAAAATTCTTTTGTTCACTAAACAGTTGCTACACATCAGAGAAACATGCAAGTAAAGTTTTAGGCAGCCAGTGTAATGCTGAGTGGGTAGAACAGGGCGATGAAGAGGTCCGGGCCTCTCACTAATTCTGCCTGAGAGCTTGAATATTTAGCGTCAAATGGCATATTCTGCAGCACTGCTTCAATCTACATGGAGGTAGGGATCCCAGCCGCCCCTACTCCTATAAAACATACATGTAGATTGAAGCAGTGCTGCAGAAAATGCCATTTGACGCTATACCATAAGCATGCTGCAAGGATTATGAGACTACAACAGGTTAACCCAGGGGGTGGAGCCAAGCTGTAGTGCATCATGGGTAATGAGGAATGTGACGTCATAAAGTTCAAATACGGTAATTCACAGCTGTTTTACATTGTTTCTCCATCATTTCATTTGGGCCTCCAGGGTTTCCTACAGTCATTATAGTTGAACAAAAATATGTATCAAAGCATCTCCGAACCTTTTTTTTTATCTCTTTGAAGGACAAAACTTTGAAGGACCGTTGGTTAAAAGGCTTGTAAAAGAGCAGATGAATTCAACCGGCAAATGCCAGCATGTGTCAGAAGCAAATTTAGAGCCAAGTTTATCGTCTTTAAAATGCAATAAATCAACTGAGTTTTATCGAGAGTAATAAGGCATTTTAAGGATGGATTTATATGAGTGAATACCGCAATGTTTTCAACATATTCACCTCTTCTACCAATAATCTGCTATCCTCTCCAATTTCAAACCGCTGAAACAAAAATTGACTCAATGCTAGCGTTTAAACGCCGAAACAGAAGAACTTTTTAACAATATCTGTAAAAATAAAACACTGGTGGACAAAAAAAATGACTTTCCTTCCGGCGAAGTTATATTAGAGCAAAAGTTTATACATAATCCGCAGAAGCCATACAATTGCTCGGTATAAATAGTAAAAAGAAACATCAGCTGCTATACGCTGCGCGTGTTACAGCAGTATAACAGAATGGTGGCGTCCAGCTCGAGTTAACTAACTAGCAAGAAAGTTACCTAACCGTATTCTCCAAACCTTAACTGTCTAACGAAACGATGTTGTAGAAACTGGCGAATGTTAAATCAATAATTTTTCCAATGATGCTGTAGTTTTTACGATAAGGAGAACCGGATATGTTAACCCTATCTGCTCCAAGGCGGTATAAAATTGTACCGCACTACTGTTTTTCGTTCACAGTTCTGCTCCCAGTGATATTCAGCGCCCAAAATTCCGTGACTTTTCTCAAATTCTAATGTAACCGCACATTACAGCCAAAAATATAGATAAATATATGTATTTAAGGAATTTAGATGACAACATTTCCGTGTAGATTTTCTTTTTATACAAAAAGAATTTTCAAAATTATCACTAAAAGACAGTAACAAGGCTAGAAATGACAAATGGAAGCGATTATGCGTTCAGGTTGTGAAAGTATAAAAATTGCGGCAGATGTGCTGCCGGAGTATTCACCCTGTACTTTCCGGAGATATATTCTTATATTCGTATTTAATTGACAATAAAAGTACTCTGAGGCATTATTTTTTAAATTAAATAAGCGAAAAAATAGTTGAATAAATGACTTTTCAGAATATGAAGAAAAAACACTGATATTGATGAAGTTATAAGCATTTTTAGAGGGAGGTACAAATTTGTCTCGTCTTGACGTTCAAGCGGCTAAGAAAAATGGAAACGGATAGGGTTAACGACGCGTACGCGACGGTACAGCTTAGTCAAACATTTTACCGGCACTCTCCGACCGGGTGCGTGCCTCTTACGGAGACTCTCACGGAAAACCAACCTAAATAATAATATTTTATCCTTTAGAGAGCTAAAAAAAAGTTCGTAGATGCTTTGTTGCAGATTTTTGTGCAACTATAGTGATTGTAGGACATGTAGGACACTCTGGAGGCCCAAATGAAATAATGGAGAAACACTGTAAAACAGCTGCTCATTACCTTACTTGAACTTTGTTAGGTACGTCACACGCCTCATTACCCATAATACACTACAGCTTGGCCCCGTCCCCTTGGGTTAATTTGTTGGTCTTAAAATTCTTGACGATGCGGCAAGTATCTGCTGAGCAGAGTTGGAATAGATCAGGATGTTCGGTTTTATTGTACCAATTTCGTCTCTTCATTTTCAGTTTCGTCAGAAAATGGTTTTATAATTCGTCCAGAGCAATTTGTAAGGTAATTGCTATGGAGTCTTTGCCTAACCGCAAATATAAATTTATTTTACCTGCGCCTAATATTCTTAATTGCATGACTGATGGAATACAATACATTTACTCTACTGTAAAAGCCGACGGCTTTGAAAATTGCTCGGCACAAAGTCGATCAAGAAGAATGAGTTAGACGATGCTCTATTTCGCACTAATTCATAAAACATCCAAGTTGATTGCTGTAGCACGTGCTGTTTCAGAAACAGTGAATACTGTGTGCATATATGTGCACTTAAAAATTAGATATACCGTATAAAAAATATACCAACAATTCAAAAACTTTTTTCTACTACTGTTCATTACATATTTCACCGTCAGTTTAGTTATTGCCAAAGAATTTCAATGTAGTGTTAAGTATTAAAAGTTGGACATTTAAATGTCAATAATTTCATGTTGGTAATGAAGGGCAGAATAGAATACAGTCTGATAAGCAGATGTGTCAAAATGGCAAGAAGCAAAATAGGCACGGAAGACAGCAGTCTCGGACGCCTAACTGTGGCCAAAATCAGCTGTGCCCCGCCCACGGGGGGCTATGAAAAATCGATCAATATTGTTTAAAATATGCTAAATGGTAAGCAAGTTTACGGTACGTTTAAGAAATCTATGCATCTATTCATTAAATTCCGCTGGAACGTTCCGAATGACAGGACAGTGAGGTGAGCTGGGGAGAAATCACACAAATGACCGTCAACAAAGGGTGATCATATCTTTGACTACCTATTTATAGTTCTAGATGGAATACTACACTCAGCTACATCGAGCGTTAACATTGTGATCTCGAGGGCACCAGCAGCCGATAACGGCGAGTAAGCCCTATGGTCCTCTGAGCGTGTTGTACAAGCACGTGGTCCAGGTGTTTTATCGAGTGTAGTAAGCACTAAGCCCGCCTGCATGTCTACTGAAAGATTTAATTCAGCATTAGTCGTCGAGCCCGTTAGCTTAAGTATGCATCACTAGCAAGGTTTCTCACATTTCTTCAGATTTGGAGTAAATCAAAAACTAAGAATGTTGTGCAGTTATAAGTGCTGCTTAAATAACCCAGTAACTCTGGCGGGCAATCTGCTGAAAAAGCGCGCTTGAAATAATCAAACTGGGGTAGGGGTTGTACACTAACGATAGTCGACCAAGAAAAATAAACCATAGTGCTTGAATTTGAGGGATATAAAGAAACTTAGAGGTGAAATTTGCTGAGCCAAAATTAATGCTCTTGACGGCTAACATTTTTGCCAGTTCATGGTATAGGCACGCCATTGTGTTTACGAGGGGTGAAGAGAAACAGTCGGAGTAGCTGCTGGGCATCACGTGCACTCTGCAATTAGCTGCGTATATGCCCGCATAGAGCATGTGTTTTATTTGAATGCACATCCTTGAGAACATAATTTTCAGCACATTTATTCAGAGCTTAGACTTCGTTTCAACTTAAAATATACGTTGTGAAGTTATCTTCTTATATCCGTTGTCCATATTTTATAGCTTTCATAAATATTTTTATTACGACACCATTTAAGAATAATCATTATTCGAACCGATTTCAGATCAAATTACGATCGAATGGCAAAAATTTCACAGCAGAAATACCTGGGCCGAGTTAAACCCATGCAATTCACCGCGATAGCGCTGTGTGGCAAGTACAGATAGCGCCGCCCAAACCTAACGATATGGAAGGAGTGGCAGCATACAAGCTATCTAAAGAAATATTGTAATCTCGATATTTTCTGCAATCCGTCATGGAAGGCGTTCCTGAACAGAAGTTTTGACTAACGAACGTCTCTATGAAGCTTCAAATGATATGTTTTGTTACATGAGCCAAGAAGTTTATGTTTTCGTCGGGTTTGTCTGTCTGTCTGTCACCAAGATAACTCGAAGAGTTACATCGATTGCTAGCTATGTTAAGAGGAACAGATGATTAACTTTTGTGAAGATCCGTTCATCCGATTGTTTGTTCGTCTGTCTCATTTTTCTCAGTAACATAATAAAAAAAATTATCGACAGATTTTTATGGAATTTTCCTGAGTTGTTAGGTATTAGTTGAAGAGTAAATGACCGAATTTTTGTGATGATCTGTTCGTTCGTTTGTCGCTGTTTTTAATTTTATGCTTGTTAGCCTAATAACTAAAATGTTATGAATGGAGTTGTTTGTTATGATAAAAGGCAAATGATTAAATTTTGGTGATGACCCGGTGGTTTGTTAATGAGTTTGACTAATATTTGTTAGCAATATATGTAACTAAAAAAATTATGAGCGAATCTTCAAGAAAATTTCTGAAGCTGTTAATACTATGAAAAGGCACAAATAATTAGATTTTGGTATTGATACAAATAAAATAATGGTTTCAGAACTAATTTGAAGTTTTTATTACCGTTGTCTCGCTTGGCGGAGGCATGCGCTCTCAGAGTGCTCTAGTTTGCTGTAGCGAGCATTTGCCTACAATATCGGACCATCAACTGACTGTGTACACCGATGGAAGCACTGCGGATGAATTAAGAGCAGCCGGTGGGGCAGAGGCATAATATTGAGGTGAATAATGCCGTGCATGCGCTACCGATGGTAGAGTTTATTTCGCATTGGACATCACCTTTCAGTTACAGAACGTCATGATGGTGTCACTGTTTCACAATCATAACAGAGTTCAACTCCTGAGTTCACTTTACTGTGATGAGTAGTGTTGAAATGTGCACTGTCTTACTAAGCATCTTTTAAGCCCAATGCAGACGAGCACTGAAAATTGTCAAGAAGTGCGTCTCGCCAACAAATGCTCTGCCAGACTCGGCGTAAGAGTTGCCTATAGAGTGAATGAAGCAGGACTGGTTTATGCCAATCTTTCGGGCAATTCAAAGAAACTTGCAGTCTAGTTTCCCCTGTAATCAATAAACTACTAAGGTATGTAACGTCCCCGGTTTTCTTGGAATTTACTTTACACGGTCACGATTTCAGCTGAAATGTCAAATTATAAAATCAATTTGGTCTCAGGGTTAGATCACTGGTAGCCAGCAGAAAACGTACATTTAAAGGCTTCATTTACAAGCTACAAGATCGTGTAAAACGTTCAGTGACCGAATACTTTGCACGTACGGAATAACAATCCCGCATGTCATGTAAACAAGAATAAAATTTAGAAAATAGTATGTGATTACAATTTATATTTCACGCAACTTATAATAAGTTACCTTAAAACATTGGCAGCGCAAGCAAGCAACGCCGCTCAAGTACATTATTATGTCCCAGGAAAATGATACAAACCCGTTATAAAAGAGTAGCATTAGTCGCTTCTTCAGCTGGCAGACACGTGCGGTAATGAAACGTCTCGTTGCGGTACCCTTTGTAATTTAGCGCCTTGTATGGTAACGGTCGAACACTAATAGTAGGCGTGATTGCGAGCTAAGGTATTGGTATTTTCCTTGGTGTGCCCCATTCTCGGGAGACACAAGAGAAAGAAACACTCCGCCTACCCGTAGATAAAATTACACATCATTAGCTATCAGACGTGGTCGCTTGCGGCCACCTGCGGCCCAGGTGGCCGGAAATCAACGGCCTTTTAGCTCTTGTGAATGAGTCATAGATGGTAGCGATTGGCCTCGTTTAGTAGCCACGGAGCAGTTTTGAGGTGACCGTTAAAGTAATATTGCAGAAACTTTTCTTCCATTATAAATAATTATATCCTTCGAACTTATACGGTGACAAAAATCCAAGTTACGAAACATTGCACGAGCGTTAACCATATTCTACTTCGTGTCAGTGACGATAAAACCAGAGCACGCTGAGAGGGCATACCTCCGCCAAGCAAGGAACCGGTAACGAAAAATTCAAATTGTCTCTGTAACCACGATTTTCTTTATATCGACACCAAAATCTAGTCAATAGTAATTTTTTGTGCTTTTCGCCAGCAGTGAAGCATCTGCAATTTTCTTGGAGATCCGGGAATACCTTTTTGAATTATGATGATAACAAACATAAGTCAAACACACAAACGGACCAACCGAGCACCACCAAAATTAAATGAATTATGTCCTCTAACATTACTAACAATTTCTGCAAATTTCACAAAGCTCCCCCCAAAACTTTTTGAGTTATAGCGCTTACATATATAAAATTAAATACAGCGACAAGAACAAGCAGATCATCACAGAAATTTAATCGTTTTTTACTCTTTGTAATATAACCAACAACTCAGTGAATTTCATGAAGATCCGTCAATTAATTTTCTAGTTACGGTACAAAAAAAATTGACAGACAAATGGACAAACAAACGGATTGACAGTTCTTCACCGAAACTTAATCCTCTTTCCTTCTACCAAACCTAGAAATCAACGTAAGTTTCGTCAAAATCCGTCCCTAAATTATTGAGTTATCTTAGTGACAGACAGAAAAACAGAATAGCAGACAGACAAACCCCACGAAAATATAACCTCGTTGGCGGAGGTAACAATGTACTGATGATTCTAATGTATACAAATATTACTAAAAGCATCAACAGGCTTGCAAAAGTATATGCCTTGTTATACATCAGTTTATACTCACAGCACAATACCGGCCATTTTTTTTACCTCTCTCGTAGAGCATCAATCACCATGTCATTAGTCAGTTCACAAAATCTCCAGGAACCACTCGCTTAGTTTCACTGTAATCCTCAATTCTAGTGCATTGCATGTGAAATTTAGCGTCAGCTACCTCTACAGGACAGCCGATAATCGCTTTAATTGTTGAGGTGCGTCTGTAGCAAGACCAATACACTGTGCGTTTGTCATAAACTCATAATCAATAAGTTTCGACATTTTATTTACACTGTACAACAGCTTCACACAAAAGGAATAATAAAATTTGAACTCTTATTACTGAATATTAAGAAAAAACTCGTCGTGGTCCAAAAAAGTAGTTCATTCCGTACCTCATTTAATGCCTCTTTTTAACTCTTGGAGCGCTCTCGCTTCCACGTTCAAACGTTCAGTAGAACAAGGATATAGCAACTCATAATGTATACAGCATTTAGTCAGAAGGATAAAATCAAGGCATTAAAAATTAAAGAGTGAGCTTTTTCAAGGCACTGAAGTTAGGTGCAACAAGGCTAACAGTAGCATGCACACTTCACACTATTCGTAAGAATAATCGTAATAAACACAGAAAGGAGAGTTACCAAGCTGGCCGAAATTACTTTCACCCTGAGATTTCACTGTCAGAACGGCAACAATCTTATAAGAAGTCAGTTCACTCTTAACGTAATACTTGTATTATAATAAGAGCATCAATCATCTTGTGTTAAGTTAGGGCACTAACTCAAGTAATGCACTGTCTCACTGTAAGGGAATCAATCTTCTTGTCATAACTCCAAACCCGGCAGTAAGTCGATTCAATAAGTCTTGTAGTTCCTTCCCGTTCAGTTCAAAGAATGGGACAGCTAAGCCAGACTTT
>LQNS02278076.1:12090467-12124895 GCA_001587735.2 Parhyale hawaiensis | reverse complement strand
TAACTCAAGTAATGCACTGTCTCACTGTAAGGGAATCAATCTTCTTGTCATAACTCCAAACCCGGCAGTAAGTCGATTCAATAAGTCTTGTAGTTCCTTCCCGTTCAGTTCAAAGAATGGGACAGCTAAGCCAGACTTTGATATCGTATTGTATGTTCAAAAGATTCCGTCGTGGATCCTCCGCTCCTTTTAGGGCAACCGAGTCTTTGTGTTCCGCACAATATTCCTTAAGATGAAGCCTATTTTATTACATGCAAGAAGGACTTCTTTAAGAAGGGATCCTTTGAAATTCATCACTAAGAAGAAAGGCTCTTCGGGGTTGGATTACGGCAGTTGATATGAAGAAGCAGATTCTGGTTCTACAGACTTAGGTAAGGAAAGAGTGTCAGTTTCTGGCTGTCTTGAGAGAATGATACGAATACATTTTACTACTTACAACTATACAGTCGTTAAGACTATACAAGATATTATTCACAATCCAGTGCTCGTGTTCAACCATTAAGAATGTAGAGCTCGAGTCTTTCCTAACTGCCGGGCGGCAAACGTATCTCGGTCCTGAGCAGTGAGTTAATAAACGAAAAGAATTTACTACTTTAAGAGAGTAACCGCTGCCTTTTAATCTCAGGAGGTTAGAGGAAGCTAGTTAGCTAACCATGAAAAGCACATACACAGGAAGGTCCTTATAGTGATTGATATTATGAAAATAAAGAGAAACATATTGAATTGTATTCACATTTGGCCATCGCAGAAACATGTAACAGCCAGTATATTTTTCTTCAGGGTAGGCATTGCTTGTCAGGACAGGATCTAAGAACACTAACGGAAAAGTCACACAAGAGATAGCAGAAGTGGCGGGCCGGAGGTGGGGATACGCTGGGGACGTCACCGGAGAAATGCAATTTTAAATAACTAACTGCCATGGACTCTACATGAAGTCAATTTTTATATAACAGAATGTGCAAAAACGCTCTAAATAATTTTTCATACCTACCACAATTTATTCGCTTGTGAATTTCATTAGGTTGCACCTAAGCAGTAAGTGACGCGAGTCAACGCTTAACTGTTTCACCATCTTGAGACCAGCCATATCTTCTGCAGTCGAACCATGCATTATATTTATGCTCTCGCTTGGAGTTACAGGACAGTCCACACACCTGAAGAAGACTAATCATACAACCAGAAACTGCGCAAGACGACACTGTAAAGTGAAGTCTCCTAGCACTCATCGTAAATTTATAGCCCAAAAACGTTAGTAACAATTAAGGTGCAAGAATATCTACGGCTACGCAGACGTTACCAAAACAGGGATAAACATTTTCAGCACTTTGTTTCTATCTCTCACTAACTCAGCATTATTTATTATATTATATTACGTTTATATGAGTGTTGTTATAACTAGAAAATGGCAGTAAATGTGTGTCGGGGATGCTTGCTTTTCTTAACCTCAGCTAATCCCATTAAGTGCTATTTAGATACCGGATGCTTTTTGTTTCTCAGAACACATAATTATTATCTGTCCAGCTTATCCGTTAATGTTCTCATATCCTGTTTCTTACTATTGACGGCATGAGATTGGTGTATATTCATGAGCAAGGAAGGAATAGTTCTCCAGTTCCAGATGATCTTGTGTGCTTTAGTTTCATCTCAGTGATGCCATTACTATCAGGTGATTTCAGTCTTGGCTAAGTAAGGCCATAATAAATATGTACTTTAATGAACTGACATTCACAGATGAAGGTGTCAACATTGTGTATGCTTATAACAAGCTGTAGCAGAGTCAGCTAATAATTTTTTTTTAATTGAGGAAAATTGAAGCACCATAGTCATAGCTTAGAACTATTTTGGGTTACGTACTGTAGTTGCATACAACCCTGTCAACAATGATCTCGTACCTTGATACCTTGATGATTCTTCGGAGGAGGTCTAGGTGACAATATGAAAAGTCATCTTCTCATATTTAAACATTATGATACAGTGAAGCTTTTTGGACGCGTCATCCGCCTGATTAACCGTAAATTAAATCGTTTATTGGGCAACAGTAAACCTTCGCGTCTGTTGCGCAGTACTGTTGCCTCGTGTACAGCGGCCCTGCTGCGCAGCAGGGTTGCCTCCTCATCACTGCCCTCTACTACTGCCTCACGTATAGCCGTTTTTAAACGTGTGCTTCCCCGCACTTCGCAAAAGAAAGCAGTTCCAGTTATATTCATGGCACAAACTTGATAATCTTATTGCTCTAAAGACAGGAATTAGTACGAGAGGTAAATCAAAACAGAGCGCCAATCTCTCACAACGGTCATAAATTGTATAGAAATTCCATTGAGCTGTGCAATGTTTTACTTTTCAGTAAAACCTCTCGTGCTTCTGTTGAAATAGTCAGTACTGATTTTCAGCTTTCAATTACCCTGTATTTTCAGGAAACCATTGCTATAGGAGGATATGCTAAGCTTATTATTCCCGAGCATTGAATCGTGTGCTTTCTAACATAATCCGTGTACGGTACGGCGACGCTACGGAGATTGAAGAGGACGTTTCTGTTCGCAGCGCAATTTCTTACTTTTTTATATGCATCAAGGATCCTAGGTACAGCAAGCCAACCATGTGCATCGATTAATTTTAAAGTTGCTCCACAAGTAATGCCTCCTATTTTGTATTCCTCCCGAAGTAATCTGAGGGGATTGCAAATTGCATTTGTATGATGTCTGAACTGATGTATTCATGATCCGAAAGTTTCATCTCTCTGTTGCAGATATTGACGGTGCGGCACTACAAGATAGAAATTCCTGTCATGGTCGAGCGCCAGAAGCAGAGATGAGTCACTGAATTCGTCAATGTAGAAAAAGTTGAACCAATTAATTGGCATTTATCAGTGTCTGGTGAACGATTAAAACCGATGTAGTTGATTGCAGCACTGTTAGGGGATGGGTTTATTGATTTCAGAGTGGCGACAGAGCTGTGAATGACAAAGCGCGCTTCGGACGCCCATGCACAACCACCACCCTGGAAAATGAAGTGCGCCTCGATCAACTCATCAGCACCGATCGGTGGATAACGGTGAATGAAATCCATGTAGAGGTGGATGTGGGTGTCAGTGTACTGAAAACGATGTCGTCATCCTTAGGATACAGCAAAGTGTGTACTAGGTGGGTTCCACGAGTGCTCCTGCAGGAAGAAAAGGACCGATCACTGATGTCTGTCAGGAGTTGTTGGATCGGTACGAAGCCGAAGATGCTGGATTCTTGGACCGCACCATCATTAGTGACGAGACGTGGTGTCACCATTATGTGCCAGAGTCTGAACAACAGTTGATGGAATGGCACCACTTACACTCCCCAGCAAAGAGAATATTCAAGAGGCAAACATCTGCAGGCAAAGTGATGTGCACCGTCTTCTTGGACAGGAAGGGTGTCATCCTTTTGGATTTTTTGGAAGCATAGGCAACTGCTAACTCTGACCGTAGCGTTGAAGCGTTGGCCAAGCTGAAGGCCTGGATTGCCTTTTTAAGGCTAGAGAATAGTGAAACATTCCTCTTGAAACATGCCAGGCCACACACAAGTATGAAGACAACAGAATGTGTGACAAAGTTCGGCTGGACGGTGTTGTCACACCCACCCGCGGTCTGGCACTGCCAGACTTCCACATATTCGGGCCTCTGAACAACGCATTATGTGGGCAACGTTTCCCCGATCAAAGCGCCGTAATTTCAGATGTAAAAAAAAAAATGAACCGCTTAGGCAGTCGCTGACTTTTAGGAGCGTGGCATCTGGGCTTTCGTTCTTTGCTGGCTAAAGGGAATTGAAAATGGTGGTGACCACATAAAAATTAATTCTGGAGTACAAAAGGTCGCTCGTTTAGATGGTGCCACTTCCAATTCCGTAGCTCTTCAACTTTCTGAGTCAAAAAAATGGGAGGCATTAGGTTTGGAACGACCCTCATATTATGTGACGTAACTTTACTGGCGTAAAGCACTGAGAAACCGTGCGCAGTTCCAAGAATAAATCAACAGGAACTTTAAGTACTACTGACATCGTATGATGACGGCTTGATCATGCGTTCCAATGCTCTCAGAAACTATTCAGCAACCTCGAAGAAATTTTACGTAAGTACCTTCCCCTGAAATTGGCAGCCAGCTACAGGGTGACATTTTTTAATTCGTTTGAATTGCACAGGCCTACAAAGATTTACATCAAAGCAGGGACGGTTGTGAGGAGCAAGTGCATGCAATTAGCTCCTATTTCAGAAATCCTTTCTTTTCCCTTCACAATATACGAAGCTGTGCGAGAGCCTAGCTAATATCAGCGTATTGTCTCATCAAGCCATTACCAGACTAGAAAGCCTGTCCAGATAATGAGGCTAATCCTTGCCTAACAGCTGCGGGATTAACCACGACAGTGCGCAAAGTCCAGTCGAAGTTATTAGGTCTTCTGCTCAATGTAATCTACACAAAGCAAGAGTTAAAGTGGCAGGCGGTAGTTGTGGGAGAGGCGAGTCATTGCCAAGTGCTCGTAGACATCCCACGTAGTTATTTGCATGGCGAACGACACGCAAGCTCAGGTAAACTGTCAACAGTCATGAAGGTCAATGATTCTTCAGATCTTGTGGGACTCAGTTAAGGTTAGCCGAATAAGAAGGCGCAGAAACAGTAATAGATTCCTGCCGGTGTTGGAGGAATTAAGAGGCCTGCATAATATGGGAAACTCGTAAGGTTAAAATGATGAGACTGATATGGGTCCTGTGCACGCAACACTGCCGCCAGGATTTCTATAATACTTTTGAGATTGAGCGTCAGATAATAAAAATAGTAAAATATGATATCGGTCCTCGTTGCTGAATGTATTGCAATCTTGGAGACTCTTGCAAGCCCGTAAAGGTGTTCTTTATCGTGTATCGTAGGTTAAGATGTTCTACTACATTACATTCGATCAGCTTAGAAATGATACCGAAGGTTACATACACACCTAATTAAGTGACACAACAAATTTGCAATAACTATTACACTTTACTTAATCACGACAATGTACGGTACTTAATTCATAGAACATATTATTCAGGGTTGGGTCACTTTGGAAACCTCGACACGTATGCACACATTTCGAGTATAAGGCTTATCCTCGACTACATCAGCTAGATTGGGTTAGCAATGGCCCGGTGTATGGAGGATTATATCCATAAGGGCCTCGGGCCAAGCTCTCAAGCTTACCTCCATCATCAAGTTGGTCTTTCACTGGCTCAATGTATCTAGCCTGGTCTGAAGAGCAAGGCTTCCACCTCAGGAACTTCAACGAAGCGGGCCAAACATTGGCTCAATATCTTAACGATGCTCTGTAAAAAAGCTGGTCCGGGCTAAGAATAAGTCTGCGTGCAGAGAGACAATGTCTGGCGGCCATCGTGCAGGAAGAAGCGCTTTGGAGCATAACGGTGGCCTATAATGAGCACGATAATGCCATCATTGCTGCATCGCACGTCTCCAAAAGGCAGCAATTGATGTAAACTGCCTCCACTGAGAAACTTTAGAGGCTTTAGAAGAACACCCATGGAGTCTCTGGTCATTGCTTCGATGCAGACATTGTTGGAGGTATTATCGTCCTCCTTGGTGAACTTTTGCTTCGCAACCGCGTCTATGTTACAAGATGGCAACTATATAGAAATCTAGACCTTACCGAGGTATTGCCATCTCACTTGGTTTGTTACAACTAAACATGTAAACGTCAATGGAGATACCACTATTTTGCTTGGTAGAGCTTTACTTTTCATCCTCGTGTTTGTTAGATGACTAGAAATGTGGACCTCAATGAAGATCCCAAATTTTCACTTAATCAAAGTTTGTATGTCCGGCCTTGGCTTATATTTCAGGCATTAAACTACAGATTATTGTGCATAATGGTGTAAACCTGATAATAATAAAAAACTTTTTAAAATATTCAGTTTGTTAAGTCATTAATGCATGTAGTATGCGCGTCGCATTTGAAGAACTGTATTTCCGCATAGAAATGATCATTCATGTCATCAAAGAGTTGCTGCGGGCGAGTAAACTGTACACGTCCAACTCACCAGTCCTGTGGTCGCCGTGATACTGCAGCAGTTACAGTGCATCCCTTAAACAAGACTTGAACTTGTTCAAAGCTGCCTGGACAAGCAAGCGATCATAAACATCACAATTAAGTGGACGTAGCCACGCGCCAGCAGAGACCAGGTTGAAGAACATGGCAAAGCAATGCGCTGCTGTTTTGGCCAACATCAGAGTTCAGTAATTTGCGCCGGGCAACTTGTGATTGCAGTCCGGCAATTGGACAAGAGCGGCTGGTTTTGCAGCACTGGAGAATTATGCTTGTAACTAATGTTTGTGATGCATTCGCAAGCTTTTTACCTGAGTAATCATTATATAGGGAACGGTTTTTCTAGTAAGCCATGAAGTCCAATATAAATTAACAAGGGGTGTATAAATAGTTTAAGCGTCAGAAAAACTAAAAGGGATTAGAGATTTTTGATGATCTACTCTACAACTTTCTTAGAATTTCAAAATTTGGCGAGAATGCTTACAAAAAGTTGTACGATTGGCGATGCATAAACGTTTCATATACTGTAGAGCGATGCTTAAAACGGCTCATACGCCCCTGTATATCCTTTAGAGAGCTTGAAGAAACGTTTTATCTAATGAAATAATCACGTCCCCTAAATAATATATACGCATAGCAATTCTTCCTGAGTATCGCCTTCATCTTAAGTACGTGGCTTAACTTACGCTTAATTATATCTAATCTATAGCTCCCTTACCACTATAAATGCAGATTAGTCCTTGTTTTATCTAATTCACTGATCCCATATTACCATAATTACATGCCTGATTATTCTTATTGCTCTACATTCTCATCTTTTCAACGTAATTAAACAAGCAACTATGGTGGGTCAAGAAACCACAAGAAGCATTCCGAACGACCCAGGCTCACGTACAGGAGTACTTTGTACAGAACATTTAAGACAATGCTATTAATGCGGGAATCAAAATTGAATTTAGATAGTTTATGATTAAGCATAGTAACGAAACGCGTTAAGCCAAGGAACGAGTTCAGTATATCACTGGCGGATTACAATTCGCATACGGACCCCCAAGGTGTCATCGCTAAGTGGGTGATTCAAGTAATTTAAGGTTAAGCTAAGTAAAAAAAAAACACGTTTAGGATGAGGAACAAGTTCAGTTTATCACTGACGAGGTAAAATTTGCATACGGACCCCCGTAGGTGTCATCGCTAAGTGGCAAATGCATTGAAGTGGAGAACGCAATAGTGCTTCCAATTAGAATATTTTCTGGACTCGAGAGAAGCTTCGCACTTTGCCATTGAGGCCTCTAAATGAGCTTGGCATTCGCGCGGCATTCTCTGCTATAAATACAAAGGTGAGAATTGGTTCATTTGTCGGTGTCGGTGCGCAATGGTAAAATGCGCCGTTGATTGGTGCGATGGGAGCGGTGCGCATTTGTCGTGCCGGTAGAAACCCAGGGAACATAAAACAAGAAAATTTGAGTTACCTTACCCAGGAATTAATGGGGTATAAAAAGAGAATCTAAACGACACGAAAGAAAATGGATATACGCTGTTAGGTATACACTAAATAGAGCATAAAAAGAGGAGGCAAAAATTAACAGAAAAAATGGAAATGTGTTTTTGGGTCCACGTTAAATGGGGCATAAAGTAAGGAGGCAGCAGACAATCGGGACAATGAACATGCGCTGTAACTTATGAGCAACACTACTGGGAGAGGATGGGAGGTAAACTGTCGCAAATACATTTGGCTGAAGTAAATATGAAGTACATAAAAGTTTTGCCAAATAATTACTTAACTTTCTGGCAAGGCATTGTGGTTCCTGTGTTTATTTGTGATCCACTAATGCTGCCACTAGGATTGTGAAAAAAGTGAAATCTCTAAATGTCTGTGTTCCAGGTAATTCGTGCGCTTACTTCTCTATTCATTTGGTTGAATGTTTGTACGATTTACCTATCTTACCCTAATCTGACGTTGAGCACCTTGCCTATGTTCTAACCTAATGCATCTCGTCTAACTTAACGTATCTTGCTAACAAAGCATACCTTGTCCATTAACACGAAATCGATGAAATTTCATGAATTTCGTGAAGCCACTGATTTCACAGCTATGCAGTGTATACTGTGTGTTATTGTAAGATTGTGGAAGCATTGATTTCTTGAGATCCTTGACATTCAGGGATATCAGGAAATCACCAGTTTCACAATCAAACTTTAAATCTTTTTCACTCATTTAAATGAACTTTTCTTATATAAATTAACGAATCCCAATCCAACCCAATGCACAGCATCTAACCAAACTCATCTTGTCCAACTTAATGCACCGATGTATCTAGCTGTGTCGTTCATTTCCATGAATCACTCATTAAACAAACTTATTGTGACATAAATTGTCCGATATCTTCATGTGAGATTTTTGGCTACATCCGGCCGTTTATTCTCCCTAACTGTTCCAGAATTTTATTCCATTAACGTAATAGTTTACTATGCCTTCTACTGCGTCAGAACGGGTGGTATGGATACGTTTTTTACTTTACTACTTAACCAGCATATTATTGGCTAACTAAATAGGTAACTAACTAATGAAAACAGTAACAAGCTTACCTAGTTTTTGCAGAAACCCATAGCCCACAGGCTACAGCATGACAGAACCTCAAGCGACAACACTCGACAGTCGCTGAGCGCAACCCACTACCACTACCACTCATCCTAATAATTTAAGCATTGCCTGTAGGGCTCGGATGGAGAAGTGTGTGGAGCCTCAGACAATGTTCGCAAAACACTGCATCTCTACGGATCTTTCTTCTCTCTTTTTTTGTTTTGTTTGCAAAGAAAGAGTTACAAAACAACTGGAGTACACAACTACTGTGTTCTCTTCTACTATAACATACGGTATTCTTATCAACCGTACCGTTTTATATTTTTAGAAAACATGGACTACGGCACGCTCGGTAACCATGACCTAAGATAGTATCACTAACCACCTCGGTTTTTTATGTTTTTACTAACCATAGCTTACGGTGTTCTAACCTACTATGGCCTAGGATATTTTTACCAACCATGACTTATGAAATTCTTCCCAGCGATGGCTTATGACCCAGCAATGGCTTATGACATTCTTCCCAACGATCAACCATAGCCTATGGTATTTTTACCAATCATAGCGTATGATATTCATTCCAACAATGGCTAATGATATTCGTCCCAACAACCAACCTTAACCTATGATATTTTTACCAATCATAGCGTATGATATTCATTCCAACAATGGCTAATGATATTCGTCCCAACCACCAACCATAACCTATGTCATTTTTACCAATCATAGCGTATGATATTCATTCCAACAATGGCTAATGATATTCGTCCCAACCACCAACTATGGCCTATGATATTTTTACCAATCATAGCGTATGATATTCATTCCAACAATGGCTAATGATATTCGTCCCAACCACCAACTATGGCCTATGATATTTTTACCAAACATAGCGTATGATATTCATTCCAACAATGGCAAATGATATTCGTCCCAACCACCAACCATGGCCTATGATATTCTTCCCTACACCGAACGAGAGCAGCCGTCTTATGCCCGCACATGCTGGCATGGCCCCAGCAAATCATCAATCTAATTAGTGCAAATTAAACACCTTAGCTTCGTCATCCAGTCTCCCTTGGGATTCCCGGAGAAATGGAAGGAGCAGACGGGAATATTCCAGAGGGACTCTCTCTATGTTTGAAACCCAGGAGTTGCCACCACCGTCCTTTATTCATCTGCCGAGAGAGAGAGACGCCGCGGTTCGCCTGTTTCAGTGCCACCTTTAAATATTTTACTAATGAAGACCTCTAATTGGAATGCTCCTATTTTCCAGAAATGGGAACGTTACTTTTTGGGAAACATTAAAGTTACGCGGCGGTGCCGCGCAAAAGGAACAAGGACCTACTGAGAGCGATTTAAGTTGAAAGAATTAAAACTGGTATGATCGCCGATGTACTACAGCCATAATGAAGAATGTCAATGTGATACCGGATATCCTGGAAACCAAAGAAGACAGATAGTGATGGCTGATTTACTAAAAAGTAAGCGACTTAAAGTAAAGAAAAATTCAGCTTTGACTGCGCACTTTGCTAAGAAACCCGCAAGCACTGGTTCGTGCTGCAGATATAGGCCAACTGGCCCCAGAGGAGCAGGTACGGCTGCAGTCTACCATGGGTCACTAAGAACTATGGCGCCATAGCGGCAGGTTCAATGACCACCCCTCCCTACCCTCCCATTTCTGGGTAAAGTAAGGGCCCCAGGGAAGCTGTGTATACCAAGCATGAATTAAGTACATGATGTATACTGGAAATTAGGTAGCATAGCTGGTGTTGGCAGATACTCTGAAGATCAGGTGAAATATAGCGATCTAATATTTTGAGTACATAACATAATATTGACAGTGATACTGATGCACTGTCATGTTGATGTAATAACAGATATCTATAATGCTGACAAGAGACTTTCGGTCCGCTTAAAGCTATACTAGTCGTTCAGTGGACGAGCTGGGATTCGCAGCTAAAGGTACTGTGAACGCTGTTTTGCCGCTGCACACAGAGTTCTTTGTAACATCTTTAGTGAATAGCCACAGATTTCGAAAAATGAAGTGGTTACAATTATGGGTGTTCATATGGCACCTTAAAGCTATAACAACTGCAATATTGTTTGATTTGATAAGGCTAAATAGCTGGCAGTAGACGGACCAACAGCCCCATTCCCAGAGAGCTGCCGGGACGTACGCTCCGGCCTTCTGTGAGCTATTGCCATTATTGCAGAATCATTTACATATCAGAGGAAACAAACAAACAAACAAACAAACAAACAAAAACACTCGGTTAAGGAGACGATCTTATAAGCACAATTTATTGCTGCAAATCCGCCAAGCCCGGAGACGTTAAGTTAGTTGGCCCAACATCACAGCCGAATGAGTACAAACGGACACTAAGACTTCTTCAATATATATATATATATATATATTTCTTTTTTCGACTAAATTATCGATCTGACTACGCAACCACACGCTCGGTTCAGATCATATGCAGGTTCGCCGCCATGATGCAAGCGTTATTTAGTTACTAGTGAACCCGTGCGTGAAAAAAGTCACGCAATAATCGTTATGTTTGCTCGCTTTTTTGACTTGCCGTTGCCGCATTTTCCCGCTTATGCTTATAGCAGCTCATATTCCCATCTGTAACCCTTCTACTTCAAGTCTTTCTTGTCACTGTGCCCCATAGGCGCTTCATTTCTCCATTGATAGCACGTCTTCTGCCCCATAGGCGCTTCATTTCTCCATTGATAGCACGTCTTCGCTGTTGAGATTGCAGTACTCTCGTTTTTCTTTTACGGTCCCTATCCGCTTACTTTCACTTCCAGAGTTAAATCTTAAGTAAAACACTGCAATAAACTTGAATGCCCCTCCAGTTAGGTTATACGTAATGTTAGTGCGTCGTATCCACAATACCGTCTTATATACTTAACTCTTTGCATAACTGTAATGCTCAAATTTCGGCCCTTGAAGCGAAATATGCACTGTCAGAGGAATACAGTAAGCTAGAAGAAATAGCTGTCTACTACCCAGTACCCGTGAAATACTTGAAGAGAAAGCTACATCGTCAAATGTAATAAGAAAGACAGTAAGCTAGAAGAAATAATCGTCTACTGCCCATGAAAATAATCACCTAGTGAGTGCCCTGTTGATTATTTGCCGAATTTATACGTCGTGGCCTGAGAGAAAAAACTTAAAAAAATCATACTCCAGTAGCTGCATACATACCGTCCCGATTTCAAGAAGTATTTCAAGCAAGAAGTGCATCCAGATGAAAAAATAAAGATTCAATTTTCACCATCTTCTGCAAGCTGATCATCGATCTTACGAAAACGTAACTGAATTACAAAATCTGCAATCTTTCTTATAATTCGCATATCTATTTCCTTCAAAGCGGATACGAAATACAATTACAAATAAATAAAAACATAAATAAATAAAAGCACCAAGCACTTTATTATGTAAGGATAAATAAATAAACAAACTAGAGCACTCTCAGAGCGCATACCTCCGCCAAGCGAGGCAACGGTAGCAAAAAATTCAAATTGGCTCTGAAACCATAATTTTCTCTGTACAAAGTACAAAATCCAATCATTTGTGCCTTTTGATAATTATAAATGCGGTGAAATTTTCTTGAAGATCCGTTCATAACTGTTTGAGTTATACTGCTAACAAACGTTATGACAAACAGGAGTCAAACATACAAACGAATGAATCGATCTGCACCAAAATTTATCCATTTATGTCTTTTAACATTACTAACAACTCCTATAAATTTCATGAATACCAATTCATTATTTCTGAGTTATTGTGCTAACAAGCATAACAATTAAAACAGTGACAAACGAACGAACAAATTATTGGATCATTACAAAAATTTCGTCATTTACTCTTTCTTAAGTACCTAACAACTCATATTGATTTCATCAAAATCCATCCATAACTTTTGGAGTTATAGCATTGAGAAAAATCAGGCAAAATAACAAACGGATGGACATATCTTCACCAAAAGTTGATCATCTGTTCCTCCTAACATACCTAGCAATTCCTGTAAATTTCATTTAAATCGGCTCGTAATTTTTTTTAGTTATCTTAGGGACAAACAAACAAACAGCCAGACACGATGAAAACATAACCTCCTTGGCGGAGGTAATGAGGACACGAAGCGTTCTATTATATAAGGATACTCTACTGCGCCAACAGACATAGATGATGCCTTCACAATGGGGTCGACTTGAGGCTCGCTTAGAAGTAGTACGGCTGAGTATGCCTTTGTCATGTGGCCAGTACCACAGACTGTGGCAGACACAGTCAGGCAGTTCTTCAGTATTTTTGCAAAAAGATTTGACTGAATGATGACTTCACAGTCATCACGTTTTTCTTTTCATCATATGGTGGTATACAGGGTACGAGTTACAGCTCCAGCTGAACGAAATTTCGTCTATGCTTTGTGGTTAAAAAATTCTGAACTCAGAAGGCTTATTGAAATTCATCACTTTAAAAGCTATATTCTACTTTCTATAACGTTAGGAATATGAAGTACATCTGCTAGTTTAAATTTACGACTTGTTAGTTAAAATTTTCTAATTCTGCTCAGTCCAAATATTTTCCTCGTTGAATGAAACTGTTCATGGCACTTAGCTGATGGCAGGATGATGACGTCACAGGAATCTGGCTGTAGAGCTGAGCTGCGTTTAGAATCTGCCCGTCTGTGTTTACATTCGCCTGTGGCCAGTACAGTTTAGCAAGCAATGCCAACAATTTTATTTCGTGAACTATGACACCGAGTTGCTTCTCTTGTTATAGTCGGCCTCCCCTGCATATAATGAAGTAGTCAAGCGACCGCATAGAAGCAGCTAGACTACGTAACGTACCCTGCTTTAAGTAGACGACTTGTCACTACTTTGTTCACGGAACCATTTACTAGGGTCGACTTTTTTGACTTCTGCAAAGTTCTACTCCTGAAAGCCTGGTTACACGGTAGTGTTTTGAGCACGTTCGCCCTCATCCAATCGCCCAGAAGTTTTGCGCCGCCGTTGCAAACAAAAAGTATAAAAATATAAGCCGTTGAATCAGTTCCATCGGCCAGCGCCGCTAGGTAAGTAAAGGTTATCTTTTTTTATTTTAAACTTAGAGTGAAATAAATCCCAGAAAACAGTACACTTTTCTCATGCTTCTAAGGTACATAACACAGTCTGAAGTTTGAATGAGTGAACACGTAGTCAGGTCCATAGTGGTGACAGACACTGGATGTCATTTTCTTCCGAGAATGTCTTTTTCCCTGAGCTCACACAGTACAAATGTGCAACGAAACGGAAAGGAAATATATTCTCCAACTTCGTTGATATCATTACCTCCGCCAAGGAGGTTATGTGTTTTCATCATACGCAGTCATAGAACGACAAAAGGCGGAATGATTGATCATGTGGGAGGACGATGACAGAAGTGGTGCATCATTAAGTAAATTGAGGCTTAAGTGTGCTGTAGAGATAAGATCCTTTATAACAAACATGCAGAGTATTACAATGATGCTCTTGTCAAGGCAGGTGCATTGGCATAGCAAATACTTGGGCTGATTGACGCTGCTTTTCGAATCTTATTGAAGTCGTTGTAGCAACTGCATAAGTGCAATAATTAGATTGCCCTGCGTGCGGTGTGAGTGCCAGTGAATATGCGAGTATACTACGGCGACAAATTCGGTGGCACAATTTAAAAAAGCCGTTGCCTTGCATGGAGGCGTTCCACACTGTGAACACGTCAGGAATATGAACAAAATAAGCTTAAGCAAATATGAACATAGTAAAAGGGAATTCTAACTAAACGATAATACACAGTTTGTCGGTTGCTTGCATGGTGATTGGTTGATTGGCCTTTTGGCTTGTTGGTCTTCAGCACCGATCTGAAAACTTGCTCGCTGAAGAGCAAGTGTGTCGTTGCCATGGAAATTTTTGAATTTCAAGGTTTGAAAAAACATCGAAGTATAGCAACTTCCAGCTCTAAGTGGAGCCATTGGTACTAGATTGTTTCTCTCTGTCGGCGAATACTATTATTTTCTTCAGCTCTTGATGTTCAAATTGCGTAAAAAATTAAAGAAATAAATTTTGAAGATATTCCTGACAACAGAATTTTCAAGAAGGGTCAGGGAAGCAGAGTTACCTTTGAAGTAGTTTTCTGCTCTGATTTCGACGGTTCGGGCCATTATAAATACATGCATTTATAATGAGAACATTCCTTGACGTCTGGGCTGGTTCATTTCGACAGATTTTAATCAACTTCTCCAGACATATTTTTACTTGACTAAGCTTTCGGCACTGGTCAAGGTAGTGCCTTCATAAGCGTTTTTTTTTATTTTTTTTATTTCTCGTAGTATATTAGCATAACCACTTCAGTCAGATCAACATAATTAGGTTGCTACTAACACAGCACGATTCAAATTGCAGTTTCTGATTACTGATACTGATTGTGGTTGCTAATTACATATATAAACACGAGCTCACCCCCTTTTTATTTTTCTTTGGAATTAATGAAGAACAATTGCTCCCGTTTATTCAGGTGTTATGGATTTGAAGAGACTCAACATCGTGACTCTACACACGGGGAGGGGATGTGGAGAACCTCTTCGCGCGTTGGCCCTATAGATGTGCATGGGCTCGACGTTTATTTACAAACCTACTGAACTTTGCAAATCATGATGTAGGCATAATATTTCCAACGCTTACCTTCATTTACTATCTAAAGTTCTCAAAATTACTGACTGAGGTAGGAATCACAGCCCTAAAGTGAGCTCCTCGATGCAGGTACCATGCATGCATCAGCCGTCAGTTTAATGCCTTCTAGTACTTATTTTCTACCCTCGGCCCTGGCAGGACGACTGACCGAAATATAATAGTTACTTGTTTTCAATGTTGAGATGTCGTAGCTCTTACCCTTGTGGTCTAAGATGGTGATTTCAATTGTTTTTTGGCAACGTATATACTTTTTTAACGGCAAGGACGTCCTCCCCCCCCCCCAAAAAAAAAAAAAAAAAAATTCATTCAGCTATTGGGCGGGGCTGTTATATGTTACTGCGCTTCACGCTACAGGAAGAGGGTGGAGTGCGGGAAGGACGAGGGAAGAGTGAGATTAGGAACAGGGTGGAGTGCGGGTAGGATGAGGGTAGAGTGAGGGTAGGAAGAGGGCGGAGTGCTGTTAGGAAGAGGGACAAGATAAAGACAGATGCTTTCTCCTCCCCGAAATCCTGTAGGAGGGCAAATGCTCCAGATGCCCTCCCTCAAGAATCTAGTCAACACGCCATTTTTTTTTTATTTTTACCTCCGCGAAGGAGGTTATGTTTTCGTCGTGTTTGTCTGTGTGTCCGTCTGTCTTTTTGTCTGTCTTTCACCAAGATAACTCAAAACGTTATTAACCGATTTGAACGAAATTTACAGGGATTAATTAACTTTTCGTGAATATATGTCCATTCGTTTGTTTGTTTGTCTGCCTCATTTTTCTCAACCCCATAACTCAAAAAGTTATAGATAATTTTCTATGAAATTAACATGAGTTGTTAGGTATATAACAAAAAGTAATTGACCAAATTTTGGTAGTGATCCGCTTATTCGTTCATGTGTTTTTCGCTGTTTTTAATCTTATGATTGTTAGCACAATAACTCAAAAAATATTGAATGGATCCTTATGAAATTTATATTGGTTGTTTTTAATGTTAGAAGACATGAATAATTATATTGTGGTGCAGATTGGTTTGTTCGTTTGTATGTTTGACTCATGTTTGTCATAGCGTTTGTTAGCAGTATAACTCAGAAAGTTATGAACGGATCTTCAAGAAAATTGCACTAGCTGCTATTAGTATCAAAAGGCACAAATGATTAGATTAGATTTTGGACTTTATAGAACGTAAATTATGGTTTCAGAGCTAATTTGAATTTTTTGCTACCGTTGCCTCGCTTGGCGGAGGTATGCGCTTTCAGAGTGCTCTAGTTCGTTATGCAATGAGCAGTTATACAAGGTTTATTAAGGAGGCACAACACTGGTCTGATAATATAAGCGTTCGACATAAGCCATGCTCCTTGAATATGCAGTAACAAAATGGGCGAGTGAAAATTTTCAGCGGCGACAATTCCGTGCTCAGCATATCTGAAGAGTTACCTTGTACCTGGCGGGTCTTAGCAAGAAGTCCAGGTAACGTTCCGCACGTCACCCCACGTATGTTGAATCACGATGCTGGGTGTCTTTTGTGGGACCGCAGTTAGCGACCAAAGAGATAGCCAGCAGCTAATTATCGCCACCGAAAGCAGTGATGCAGAAGTTCATATTTTTTTGCAGGGAGTCAGGTGGGTTGATCTACATAGTTCGTAGACTGGATACCGGCGTTTTAAAAATAGCTGCAATCGCTATACTAATTTTCCCTAAAAATTTCAGAAAGATTCGTTGGCTGAACACAATACGTGCTATCACGTGGCACCAGCCCCGCAACAAAATGAAGCTAATGAGTACAATATTGCAAAAGGAAGTTATCAATATAATCACGTAGGAATATTTTCATTGGCTGACAAATGTACAGGGTGTAAAAAACTCACAAACTTCTCCAAATACGTATATATGTGCCAAACAGGTGTAATCTTGCGGTGTTTGGCATGCTGACGCATTACGATTTAGCGAACTTGAAACAGGTGGCGGCGGATGAAAGAAAAACGATGGTATGCCTTTATTTTTTTGTAAACACCCTCAAGTGGAGGAGACCCGTTATTTAAGATTGAAGGAGTAGCGAAAAACGTAACCCTAATCCTTGTTCATTTACTTTTATTTTCACTTGCACCAATTATTTCAGACCCACACAGTTCATCCAGTTTTGCGGAGAGTTTTTACTATTTTTGGAATTTAAAAAAATCAAAGACAAAATTTTAACATTTAAAATGCATATCATAATTAGAGCACTCTGAGAGCCCATACTTCCGCCAAGCGAGGCAACGGTAGCAAGAAAATTCAAATTGACTCTGAAACCATAGTTTTTTGTATAAACTTCAAAATCTAATCATTTGTGCTTTTTTGATAGTAATAACAGCCTGTGAAGTTTTCTTGAAGATCCGTTCATAACTTTTTGAGTTATACTGTTAACAAAAGTTTATGACAAACATGAGTCAAAGATACAAACGAACCAACCGATCTGCATCAAAATTTAATGATTTGTGTCTTTTAACATTACTAACAACCCCTATAAATTTCATAAAGATCCATTTATTATTGTTTGAGTTATTGTGCTAACAAGCATAAAATCAAAAACAGTGACAAACGAACGAATGAAGCAACGAATCACTACCAAAATTTGGTCATTTACTTTTTGTTATATACCTAACAACTCATGTTATTTTCATCAAAATCCATTCATAACTTTTTGAAATTATAGCATTGAGAAAAATGAGGCAGACAAACAAACAAAGAAACGGATGGGCATATTTTCACCAAAAGTTAATCATCTGTTCCTCCTGACATATCTAACAATCCCTGTAAATTTCATCCAAATCGGTTCATAACTTTTTGAGTTATCTTGTGACAGACAGACAAACACACAGACAGACAAACAAGACGAAAACATAACCTCTTCGGCGGAGGTAATCATTCCCAGCAGAACACCCTGTACTGACGTAAACAATGACTTTTAAGCTAATAGAGTAGTCCTCACAATATGATCAAGGTAAAAGAGGCCTCTTAACATCATTTCTACGTTGAGTGTATCGTGGGTTATTCAGGCCAAGAAAATAAAGTAAGTCTTTAATCTGCATTAGAGAAAGATGCGATGGCCGAGCGAAAGCATCATTAATTTCTTGGTCTGACGCCCAATGGACTTAAAATACGAGCCAGAATCTTTCCGGCCTCGCCAAAACCGCAACAAAATTCCTAATAAGATGGAAAAATCCGGGAAGTTGTTGGGAACGTCGACACTGGCGGCATATAGGCCCCGGGGACCTCGGGATAATAATTACGTGATTACTGAAGGAATACATTGAAAATGAGGGGACTGTTAAAATTTCTTATAGAGATGGGAAAGGAATTTATTTTCTTTGCATTTACTAAGGCGGGTTCACACGGCCGTCAAATGAAGGTATTTCCTCACTTTAACGTTCGAATATATTTCTGTATGCATATAAACATCAGAACAGTACACAGTTTTTGGCTATATAATTGACGCAAAACTTGAAGGAATATCTGATAATTTACCAAAGCTACTTGCTATTCCAACTGACATGTCGATTTCTGTTTTTTGTAATTTTATGGCGAGCTCACAGTTGTGTTTACTCGGTAACTCGGACGCATGAAAATATTCGTACGCTGTGTTTCAAAAAATGCGTTCATTTGATTGTCAATTGAACGTACCGCTATGCGGTGTGGAGTCTGCCGTATGGAATACTGAAAGTTGGCAGTGAATGTTAAAAGAGATATTCCACTGCAACCATGGTATGATCTGAAACTGCTTGTTGAATTTTGGTAAAAGTACAGCTTCTTTCACAAAACGAAGTCTTTCTCACGCAATTGGATGTCATGGTGACGCCACTCTTCGACCTGGTATTTTTTTTATATTTTCCTGAGAAAATTAGTAACAACAATGAAGCTACAATTGATAGCTTCCTTTAAATCTTATGTTCGTTATACTGACGCCAGCGCTATTTGGATATCTCCATACGCATTAAGAGACAATGATGATTCACCACGGTCTCGATGGCCACAGAGGATTATTAAGAGGGGTTAGCCTCACCTCTTCATCTCATTCAAACAAAGTAAACTTTTACTCAGTTCTGGCTTTGATGACGTGGCCGATCTAGAGAGCCTTAAAACAAATGGAAATTTAAGAAAAGGAGGGAACGAAAATCCTTGAAGACGAAGCTAAATTTTACGGCAAGGCTGACGCCTGGCTGACTGGCCGGCTGCACATGTGTGTTGCAATATTATCTTGGAGTTTTTCGGAAATTTTCTGGATATTGCACTGCAAAAAAATGTATATACATATGTTGTGTTGTACACATGCGCAGCGGGAATCGACGGCACCAAGTTGTTAGTACAGAAATGTACGAGGAAGGCGGCTGTGGCGGCTGGAAGGCTGTAGCATTGTGGCTGGACAAGGATAGCAATGGGAGAAATAAAGTTTACGAGACTATCGGACGGAATATACACTTTATTAGCTTTTTTTCTGGTAATAGTAAAGCAAGACTACACTTTACACACTTTACATCTCATAGGCACCGTAAATTAATTTCAATGGCGGCTCAATCCATTCATTCGTCTGCTTCAACAATTCGATAGGCAAAAATAGGGTGTCATAGATACGGTCTCGGGAAGTAACGCCGCTGCGCGTTCCGCAAGTGTTTTGAGAGGCTCAGCCGTCTCTGAGCGCTCTCGACAGCCAGTCTCAGCCACTTGACGTCAGCCGTTTTATCGCTTTCCCGTGCTCTCTGATACTCACTCGTCTTATATTACCGCCTTGAAGTGCATTCGGAAATTGCGTGTTGTTTGTTTCTTCTTCTGACTGTGGTATTCATTCCTCTAACAAATGCCAGGTATCAAATCTTTTCTAAAGAGGTGCCAAACATAGAAAAAGTTGAGTACCACTGCCTTATGCAAAAATTTCAAGTATCCTTCGGAGCAAGCAAACTCATAACCAGCTACACACATTACTTATACGTGTCAATGATCCATATATGTATCTTGAGCACGTGCCGTGAGAAGTGCTGAGTGAAGACATTATCAAACCATTTATCAGTAAAAGAAAAATTTTAAAGAACAAGAGTTAACAGTACTGTTATCGTGCTTAACATTATTATTGTGTTGTACTATATTCATACTTGTTACCTCCGCCAAGGAGGTTATGTTTTCGTCGTGTTTGTCTGTCTGTCTATCTGTTTGTATGTCTGTTTGTCTGTTTGTTTGTCTGTCTGTTTGTCTCTTTGTCTCTCACCAAGATAACTCAAAAAGTTATGAACCGATTTTGATGAAATTTACAGGGATTTTTAGGTATGTTAGGAGAAACAGATGATTAACTTTTGGTGAAGTTATGTCCATCCGTTTGTTTGTTTGTTTGTTTTTCTGCCTCATTTTTCTCGACGCTCTAACTCAAAAAGTTATGGATGGATTTTGATGAAATTAACATGAGTTTTTAGGTATATAACAAAGAGTATATGACCAAATTTTGGTAATGATTTGCTTGTTCGTTCGTTCGTTTGTCACTGGTTTTAATTTTATGCTTGTTAGCACAATAACTCAAAAAATAATGAATGGGTCTTTATGAAATTTATAGGAATTGTTTGTAATGTTGAAAGACATAGATCTAGTTTAAAACCACATCTAACCAAACAAGCAAACATACAAACTGAGTACAAACAGTATTGCAAACAATTGTCATATTGAGTTTTTCAATACTTGCCTAGAAGTTGAAAATTGGACAAACTGTTAATAATAGGAAAAGGCACAAGTGATTAGATTTTGGAGTTTATACAAAGAAAATTATGGTTTCTGAGTCAATTTTAATTTTTTGCTGCCATTGCTTCACTTAGCGGAGGTATGCGCTCTCAGAGTGCTCTAGTTACTGAATAAAAATGTAACTGATGATATATTATTTCATTAATTTTAAGATAGGTACAGCTTACGCCTGATGGCATGTACCTGAATTATTATTGTGTCTACGAAGGAGTGATCTATCAAATTTAATGAATATCGAATAAAAGTTTTTCTTACTGTCATCGATTTTTTTTTGGCGCGTTGTCATTCTAGATTTCATAATAAAGACAGTCAACTCTATAGATAAAACGAATCATTAGTAAGCCAGCTAGCATGTTTTGTAAATATCATAGAATTCTGAGACGATCAATGTTACAATGAAATGTAAAGCAAATAGTAACGTAATTGTGACAGATGTTATTGCGTTGAGATCTGCACTTGACAGAAACGGAGCATTCCTATATACTTTATTAGCATAGATGTAACCACAACACCTTTTATGAGAATCATCACTCAATAATTATTTTATTTTTGTCCTAGTTTAAAATATCTGCAATCTAAAGAGATAAAAATAAGGGCAGTGAATTATGTCGAGGAAAACGTACTAGTCACGTGCAAAGTTACTTTGCTGAGCCTAGGTGTCTTATGTTATTTCGTTTGAATACTCCAATGCGCAGTAGAAGGGCAAGTAAACTCCTGATCAAAAATTAAAGACCACTTGAAAATGTAAAAAAATAACGTATTAGCGATAAATAAATAATCTCCTGATTCTTCAGGTGAGAAAGATGAAAAATACCTGCTGGAACATTTTATTAAGAAATGTACATTTTTTTCGCAAAGTTTGTTTACTGTAATAAATTGTTTACCATTTCCCTAAACATCTCTCGTCATCCATCCTCAAAGATTTTGTATTGGGTTCAAGTCTGGAGAACATGCTGGATGACGTAAAACAGGGACCCCATTTTCATGAAGGAAGGTCATAGTCTGGCGGGTAGTATAGACTGATTAGATTAGATAGGCGGCAGTACACGAACCAATTGGCCCATTCTGAAAGAGGCACCGGGACCAACGCCCTGACCCTCTATGAGTTATTGCCATGACTGTTGCATTATCGTGCTGGAAAAAACATTTATCATCACACAGAAGAGGGCCCTACAAAGATTTTGGTAACATGCCGACATAAACAGCAGCTGTTTGACGACCCTGCTCCTCCTGAAGCGTTATTGCTCCCCTGTAGGAAAAGGCACCCCCACCATAACGCGGCCTTCACCTATGTAATGCTCGGATACAATTTCAGGAGGCATCTCTTTGTCATGGGAGTACCGTTGGAAGCCATTTGGGCCGTCCAGATTTATTCTTTTTTCGTCAGAAAATAAAAATGTACGCCACTTTTCAATGTCCTACGTACGGTGCTCTCGAGCAGACTGTAAACGGGCCCTTTTGTGGCGCAGAAGCAGTCGAAGACCTTTCAGACGCTTTTTGTTCTTCAAGCCCTTTTGTCGTAAGTGTCGCCTGATGGTCATTGAACTGCAATCCGCATCTGTGAATGCCTTCATTTGCCTGGAATACTGTCCTCTACCTTGAGAAACAACCCGTTGAATTCTCATACTCAATATAGAGAAAATTTTTGTCGGTCTACCACTAGACTTTGCTGTTACATAACTCTCAGGGTCCTTGAGGAAACTGCAAATCAAAGTTTTACTGCGGTGAATCTCTGCTGCGACTGCACGCAGTGACAAGTCTTGCTTATGCAGTTCAACAATTTGACCACGTTCTAATTCCGTGCGTTTGCTTGCTTTGGGCTAGTGACACCTTCAAACTATCGCCTGCAATTACCCTAGAACTAAACATGTATTACCCTGGTCTTATGATTTTCAGCAACTGAAAAACTCATCACGGGACAAAAATGTACATTTCCGTATAAAGTGATACAGCATGTATTTTTCGCCTTTTTCCCCTTCTACCTATAAGAATTACTGATCTCAAGTGGAACGAGTTTATTTATTCATTTCTCACTAAAACACTGTTATCTTTTACATTTTCAAGTGACCCTAAACTTTTGAGCAGGAGTTTACATTGAATGAAGACAGGGCTGAAATCCAAACACCATTACAGAGAGTTATTACCACATTTTATTTTGGAGCGTTCATGGAGGAAACTGATTAAAATGTGGTAATGTGCAATAGGGCACAGCTGCGAGTAACGGAATTGCATAATGCTTCTTCAATTCTTTTAACCACTTAAAATATTGAAAAATCGTTGTTTGTTAGGGATGTTAAAAACACATTTATATTCATTTCAGTATTGAAATACATGTTGCTCCGTAGCATGCAAAGAGCAAACTTAGACCTAACGTTTCTTATTTCTGTGGCTAGGCAGGAAGTGACCGCGCCAGAGTAGTCTCATCTATAGCGTAACACTTTGTAATGGCCGGACGGAAGAAGCTTGTAACAGCCGGATTTCAAGAATGTAAGTTTCGAAATTGAAATGAGAAAAATCTGTTGGAACTGGACTTGCGTTAACGATGCAGCGGATCTTTGTTTTGCATAATATACTGTCGTATTCTTACTCAGAGGTTCTTCCTAGAATTTCTGTAAACTTGATTTCAGCGATAGCACACTATTTTTAATTATTAATCACGAACGTCAACCTTGAAAAGATGCTGATGTCAATTCTACATCCGCATTTCGGGAGTCGAGTACACTTGTTACCTTTGCTAAGAAATATTCCCTTGTTTCGCCTAAGAATCAGTTCGCGCGTTCTTTTTCTGCCTAATGTCATACATCGAATGCTTTGTTATGTCAGTTTAAGCAATAAAAAACGGCAAATCCTTTGAATTTCGATGGTGAGTCTAAATTTGAAGCTACATCCGAAAATTTGCTTGTGTCAGTTTCTAAGTAAACTGACTTGGCAGTTTGGGTTGGACATGGGTAAGTAGGTTAGGTAAGGCTAAGCTAGGTTATGTAAGGCTAGTTTAGGTTACGAAATGCTATGCTAGGTTAGGTTAGGTAAGGCTAAGCTATAGTAGGTGAGGCTAAGCTAGGCTAGGTAAGGCTAGTTTAGGTTAGGGTAATTAGTAATTAGGTAGATCAGACCCTCACAATAGCTGTCAATCCAGTCTTTTCCACCTGTGCAATTGTCACCCTAATATTCCCTACCTGTACAAGTGTCACCCCAATATTCCTCACCTGTACAAATGTCACCCCAATATTCCTCAACTGTACAATCGTCACCCGAATATCCCTCACCTGTACAACTGTCACCCCAAATGCCTCTGGGGTGACAGTTTATACAGGTGATCCACACAAACTCTTAGATCCATATCTAATAAACCAAATACGGCACTGAGATAATCATATTGAAAAATAAACAAAGTTACAAGATGTTCTAAAGCCATAATTGGGTAGTGAAATCGAGGCGCCTGACGCATTACCTCTAAACATCGATTGTCAGGAAATCCAGCAATTGCATCCGCATCTTCAATAATTGTGCCACCTTTGTCTATGGGCAAGTTTCTGGATATTAGCCTATGTATCAATTCTAGCATCGTCTTACACTTAACCCTAATCTCCCCTACTCTTCATCAGACTGGTGGTTGATAATGACATGTGCCTCACTCCTAGACGCAAACTGAGTGGAGTGGGCTTCAAGTTTTAGGGTAGGAGGTCGCGAGGGTGAGAACTTTGCATAGATTTTGCGTAGGAGGTCAAGAGGGCAAAACTTTGAGAACCTCTGGACTAACTTGTATTCAAAGGACTGCCGATTAGGTTCAGCTAACACGATGGTGGGGCGCCTTCACAAAGGAGGTTATGTTTTTATTGGCGTTTGTCTGTCATCAAGTTAACTCGAAGAATTATGGACGGATCTTAATGAATTTTACAGGGAATGTTAGGTATATTATATTGAACACCTGATTAGCTTTTGGTGAAAATGCGTTCAGCCGTTTTTGTCTGTCTATCTTACATTTTTGATAACATAACTGAAAATTTTAAAAACGGATTTTAATGAAATTTGCTGGATATATTAGGAATGTTACAAAGAGCCAATGTCTAAATTTTTGTGATGTTCTCTTAGTCTGTGTATCTATGGGCCTGGTTTTATGTTTGTCAGTATTAAGACTCGGAAAATTAAAAATGGATCAATATAAAAATTGGTGTTGATATGTTGATCAGAATAACTGGTGATGTGTTGATTTTTTTGTGTCTTACTACTTGTTTGTTTAATAATACGTAACTGAAAAACTCATGAACAGATCTTCAAGAAACTTATAAAAGCTCTAAGAAGTATTCGAGGAACAATTTATCATATTTTGATAATGACAAAAGAAAATGCTGGTTTTATTGTTTTTGCGACGGTAACCATTCTCAGAGTGCTTCTCCAGCTAGAGTAGTAACTCACGCTAGCAGCAGAAGATCGTACCACTGATTTAGGCCTCATAGTAGAAGCCGTAACAAGTGATATAATTATGTTGTCTATCGTTAACGTGAGAAATTGAAGTTCATTATGAAAATACTTTGAAAATTATGATGATGATGCTAATTCCGATAAAAATTTTTAGTAAAATATTTGAGAAAATATGATACATGTCTAGAAGACTGATTTACGGAGTTTCCCTTTATATTGTCAATATTAATTATTTTTTTCACCCTCGCTCCATTTTATTATAACTGTATCGTAAAATTGTAGGGATCTGTACATGTATTTAATTTAAAATAAGTATACCCGTTTATTACAACTAAGCGCAGAATAAGTTTATTTACTCGTTTCTCAATACTGGCGTGACAGAATATCATAATGTAATAGCTGTGTGAGTAACGATGATGTTTCACATAGTTTACGATGAAGTTTATATTACACTGCTATGTGAAAAACACTCTCGTATGAACTCGCTTTTATAGAATATTCTTAGTTCTTTTAATCTGTCGAAGCAGAATAATTCTGCAATATACGTGTTACGCTGCCAATACCTCAGAGCGAACCGAAGCTCCGTATTTGACTGCTTACTGGGAACGTGCCTATTTTTTTTAAATACAATAAGCTACTCTACATCCAAATGGAAAACACGGGAAGACATAGCTGTAACAAAATACTTTCGAGGAAGCATTTCCTTGCATTTCGTATCGTTGCGGAACTCGAGAAAAGCTTCTCATAACTTTTTTACGTATTTGATAAGAAAAAGATGTGTTAACAGATCTGCAATATAGGTATAACGCTAGCGTATTTCGTGTCATTCCGCACAGATAAAAGGAAAAGGCTGGCTTAGACTATCATTACGTATTATACTGAGAAAGAAGCCAATGCAGCAGATGTGTAATAAATTACTGCAGAGACGAGCGTTTCTTGTACTTCGCCTCGTATCGCACAAAGGGAAAGCTGAGCTGGCCGAAAGGGCTTCATGCCCGCCCAGCTGGCGCGGTGGAGAGCAGAGGCCTACAAAGCTATTCGTATCCTCGAGAGATTCAACTTTGTAACAAACTGGTTCTCAGCTTACACCGCTCTAACAAGTTTACCCGCGGCTACGCCATTGCTCTTGCTTGCTTTTACAAATCATGGAGTCGAATGCACTGGACTAATTGAGATAGTACGTAATGACCTGCCGTGACTTTAACTCGTAAACGGAAACAAATATCGATGTTACTTACTATGGCAGAAGATAGCGACGCAGGCAACGCTGCTCCGAGAGCAGACAGTGCTTTAGAGAGACAAACTCGCCAAGTTTAGACACTAATGTGGAAAGCTGAAACGTCTGCTGCATTCACGGTCATCACTTGTAAATGCTGTTACCTTGCGGTGATGCGCGTCCTGCAGAATTTAATTTGCCTTGGAAGACGGTAAATTAGCATCTAGCGCCAAAGTGATTTGACAAGAAAACGATTTATGTTATGCAACATGATTTTGTGCTGTGAATATTATTTTAGTAAATTTTAACTTGAGTTACACAAGTGGAAAGTTGAAACTTCTGTATTCACGATTATCATTTGTAAACATTAGCGTGTAGTCGCATTCATTATGAAAAATTCAAGTACCTTGCAAGATGCTAAGTCAAGATATTGGAAAGTAATAGTATCATACGAAAACATTCATTACGCTTAGTTTTAGGTCTCAGACCCACTAGCTCAGGTTTTGTCTGACTTGCACGCACGGACTACTCAAAAGTAATTAGGGGTTATATTGCATTTTGAGGGACGATATTACACATAAGCAAGACTTTTATAATTGCATTAATTTTTTTGCTGATTTTATTGCAGAGAGCATAGGTACCAGTAGGGTTCACCCAACTGTGAAATCCTGTATTTTAGCAGGTAACCATTTGTTCTGAATTCGAAATTCAAGACCTACTTAGAGGCTAATTTGTAAAAACGGGGCACAACTTATTTTGAACAGTAGTTATAATGATAGATGCATGCTGAAACTTCTATTTTTTACATGCATTATTTCCAATCTTTGTTTTATGGTAGTATTCATTAGTTAACATTGTTTTTCAACTAAAATTTTATTCTTGAAGAGCTTCTCATCTTTAAAAGGCTATTATAAAAATTGTTCACAGAATTTCATCAGTATTTGAACATTAAAATAAAAAACTCTTAACGCTTCTAGACTGTCTATTGAAAAGGCTGGGAAAATTTTTCATGCATGGATGAAACAGCTGGCTCGTTTTGATAATAATAAATTGTGGCTTGTAGCTTGAGAAAAGCAGCTGCAAAATTTAAATAGACCCTAATATACAACGGATATGAGGAATCTCCGTTATAAAGCAAGATAAACCGAGAAATAATCTTTAACTTTTTTGCAAAATTGGTTACAAGACAACGGATTGTGAATGAGACCACCTTTGAAAGGCTACAGTTGAGTTGGTGGAAGATTCGTCGATCGTATGCAGCGTTTCAAACAGACAGCAACGAATTGGCCAGTTGCACGAAAGTTGCTGATTTTTTTCGTGATGTAGGAAATATGACCCTGACTCTCACTCTAGTTCACTGCAGTTAGAGACAGTGTAATTGGAAATTCACTCCAGCTGCTCTACACCACTCGCTTCGTTAGCAGTTCAGTAACACCACTCGAACATATGTTGACTTTTTGTTGCTTTAAAGGCTAATTTAAATCAATTCCATCATTCAACGGCCACGGTAACCGCAGCCTAGCGTGCTGAAATCGTGATTGTTGCTGTTGTAGGCTTGAAAGCCAAGCCAGGCAAGAGAGCTTGCAGCGATAAACGCGAGGACCCAACAGTCGATAGGTATACACAGTTGCCATGAGGGCACTTGCCTTTTCCAGAAATGTGGAGGGAAGACGGGCCATTGGAAAAGAACCCTCCGTTGCCGGCGCCATAGTTCTTGACGATCTGTGGTCGACTGTTGCTGTACAGTCTTCTGGGGTGAGATGGTTCGCAGCACGAATCAGTGCGTGTGGGTTTCCCAGTAGGAGGAGCGGTCTAGTTGACTTTAACCTCTACCTTTTATCCTATGGGTTTTTTGTCGTTATCGTCATTAATTCACTAGTGAGCGCTGCTTTCAAGTTCAAATATATAATATCAGACTTTATGTTTTTGGTAGATTGAAAAATCAATAAGCTCCTTTAAATTGAAGTATATACTGGAACCTCATCGGCCGAGGTATTGGGATAGCCTGAAAGTTTTGAGCAAATTTAGAATGAATCTTTTCGACATAGCGTAAAAGAAAAAACTTTTTCTAAAAATAACATCGCAGATAAAGCTTTACATGCGTAGTGCTCATTCGTGTGTTCTCTTTGCTTATGAGTAAATTTAGCTGGTCTTTAATTTGAAATACCCTCTTCATAGGCAACTGGTATTTTTCAAAATTATCACTAGAAATTAGAAGAAGCATGTGTTTCACTAAGTGCCCATTATCAACATGCATCAATTGTTTTTGAAACTTTAGCGTTTGATTTATTGAACACAGTAATATTTACATTTACTTTTCAATCGTAGAGTGTATATAGGTAAGCTTCATGTTGAATGGAAGACTTCAACTTCTCGCGGATAGCCTCGCGTTTTCATGCACAGAAAGTGCTGCATAGGAGACTGGCATTATGGCAGCCACTAGGTTGTGTTCTGGAGTCTAACTACTTGACAGGAGCACTTGATGACTTGAACAAGTTTCTGGGGTATCAGCGCAACCCCCTCAGAAACAGTAACTGGATGCAAGTTGTCCGTTCCTTGGCGTTTTGGACATCTATTTGATTTGACATGAAGGTCAGGTGAATGGGGGTCTCCTGCGCGTCTCCAGATTGATACCTGTGGTTGAACTCGAAAGATATTCTCTGCTGGCAGCTTGGTCAGTATCGACAATGACGATAGTTGTGGGGCAGGAGCTCGTCTCTGGGCAATATTCTTGATCAATGTCTTCTGGGGAGCCTCAGTAAGAGACCGGTAGCTTCTTAGACCAAAACAAATCAGGAGAAATATCACAAACTTGTTTTCAGAAATTGGTGTCGATAGTCGTTCATGGTAGGTCAGATCCATTTGATCACAAGTCTGGCTTTTGAGACCCTCAGGCCTGTGATAGTGCCAATGCTGTGAGGCGATGGGACAGTGTGGTATCCAGTGAAAGCGTGGGCTGCCAACGTATCTGGTATAATTTGTTTGTAGGTCTCCACAGATGCATTCATGTCCAGAATGATATCTCTTCAATAAGGGAAGTCATGAATACTGTGTAAGAGAACTCGCTTCTCTTCCACTAATGCAAGAGAAGCAGAAATATATCAGTATGGTCTATCACAACCAGGGCAGTTTTCTTCGTAACTCGGTTGACCCGCCGTATTCTGATGACGCCAGCTTCTTTCTTTTTTGTTGACTTATCGTCTTACTTGTTTATCCACAGTTCAATTCATAGGTAATTGGATCCTTGCTTGAAACTAATAACAATTTTCCCGGAAATTCACGGACACCAATCTTAAGATCATTACCGATTATGTCAATCAGCGGAGCTTTGTTCTTTGACACAGTCAGAACAACGAACTCTACTGGAAGACGAGTTGTGTTAGTCAGCCTGTACAGTGTACACTCTACTGGATTTACTCTCCCTGGAAGATATTATTGAATATTTTGTGCTTCTCTGGTAATAGCAATCAAACATTAGCAACACATCAGCCTGCCTCAATCGTTTGTGAATGTGCATCCGAACTTTTTTTCATGTAGTTTTGGCCAATTGAGCCACTTGGGGGCTTGGAGTGACCCATAGAATGGCACGTTCGTCCATTACAATTGCACCCAGCGGCTGTGTTCTCTGAGCGAATTCCACTTTGCAGCGGCATCCCGTATGGCTTGGAGTTTGTCAAGCGCGTCTCCATGATCGCTAAAGAATGCAGCTAAAACAAGTGACAATTCATATAACGTGAAATTTTAATGTTCAAGTTCTCTTGAGGTGTTCTGCCGACTCATTACTCTCGCATAAGTTGCCCCACATCAATGATCTTTTACTCGCCAACCTTAATGTGTTTGCGAGTCGTCACCATGGAGTCAATCAGATTTGGTACGGGTTGATAGAAGCCATCTGGTAAACTTTTAGAAATTCCTACTTTTGTTAGCATTCAGGTTAAAGATCTTGGTTAGGGCAGACAGATATGTGCTTGGTTATCTGTGCATTGACTTCTTGTACAAGCCTATCAGAAAGTTCTTTCAGGTCTAGAGGGTCGTAAGATAGTACAATTTTGTTGCACGGAGATTCCTCCAGTCTGTTTGATCAAACTTCGTTAGCCTTGACGACTCTCTGTGGGAGGTATGGATGGAAGTATGTTGGTCATTGCGCATTTCGGTCAGGGTGTTTAGGAGATTATAGCAGGCATGTGAGATGTGTACCCGTGTCTATACACGACCAGTGATGCAGTGCCTACTGCAGCCATAGCACAAGTGCCATTGAATACCTATAGCCCAGTAATGTGGTGCATAATATGTTGGCCTTTAAACAACTTTTGCAGTAATCTTGTGGGCAGATCATACACGGGTCTCATGGCCCTGGCTACAAACGGGCTAATATGTATATACAGTACGATGGCAGCGCCTACTGTTGCCTGACGGAGGCCAAGCAATGGGGCGTAATGATGTCTAATATGTAAGATCACTGCGATATACTCTGTGTGTAACCTAGAAATAAGAAACATTCTCCTGTGTACCATATTTCATTCCAGTATTGTAATGTCTATGAGTACTTAATAAAGATTATTATTATTATTAACTATGCCGAATCATGATATATATTGATGAAATAGTTGCAATGGCAACATTTCATCTAACTTTGAGAGCAAAACACATTTTTGGTATTTTTGGAATCTGTAATTATTGCGCAACTAATAAATCAGGAATTTACAAACAATGTGATGCAGCCTTGCAGCCAAAGGGGCAATTTTAGCTAAACCATGTTTTGACTGATTAAATTTTTTCTTTGCAGATTCTGATAGTTTAGACTCCATATGACGTTGCCTGAGTGGGTGTGGAGTTCTCAACCTCGAGCAATTTTTTATATATATACGAAAATCCTATATGGCCGCTGTGCGCCGGTGAAATATTTGAAATACCCATTACTTTCTTAACACTTTTGATAAAAACCTGTTCTTGATGTCTATACCTAGGTTTCTAGGTATAAAAAAAAATTGCAATCAGATGTGCATTTTTCTTATCTGCTTGTTTTATATGTCTGAAACATGATGCACCATGTTATTTTTGCCTTGTTTTTCAGTTGTCTCGAAAAACATTTTACGGGCTATTGAGCATGCATACATTTATATACTTAATTATTTGCTATCATTTTTCAGTGACTTAATAAATTCCCAGTTTTTGTGCACGAATAAACTAGTAAAAGTTTGTAATATACAACTTCAAAATTGTTAGCATTACATAATGTATTACCTCACAAGCTAGTATTTACTTCCCCTTTACTAAGGCGTCTCACCAGTGCCATGCGTCAGGGCCCAACAGAAGTCAGCCAGCATAGCAGGGCTCCGTTTTATCTTGTTTGTCTTCCATCCACGCTGAATATATGCTGACGGAAGTTTTCTTCATGCGTGTCCATTACTCATATCTGCGGCATTCTCTGGGAAGTGGGACAGATGAGAATGAAGAAGGTGCATCCTCAGTAACATATTGAGTCCGAGATCATGGTGGCATTTGATTATCCTCTCCACTTTACACTCTCGCTGGGATTCTTGGTGCTTTCCCAGAAGCCCTTTGCATGCATCTTTGAATGCATGCCATGTCGCCAGCTCAGGTTCATCTATTGTCACCTCAATGTCCTCCTTATTTATAACCTTTTTTCGGATACTGGAAAGATGGTTTGCTATGTTGCAGAGCTTTGGAAAATGCTTCATTAGGTTTAGTTTTTTATATGCAGCGGCGGCAAAATAATTTTCTTCTAAAGGTCACAGATTCCCGTGGTGGCCACTCTGAGCTTATATAACGTTCTGATTTGGCCCTGCTGTCCCACTTCCAATTAAAGAAAGCTTATAAACTTGAGTGTACCCACTTTGTAGCCCATTAAGTATGGCTACTACTTTCAATCTGCACAAAGTAACCACTCATGCTCTAGAATAAAAACAAGGTTCTCATATGTCTTTCTTAAAATGATCCTGAAACTAGCATTGTAGGCATGGTGTTCCCAATGTGCAACACAACAGCTTTTATGCGCTAAAGAAATTTATCTACGAATAGCCTCCACTCAGTTGGTTAAATTACGAAATAGATCATTGAGTCCGGTTGGGTGATGAGGTGTAGTTTCTTATCACGCCCAAACTGCGTCGTAAAAGTTGTAACTTGAGCTGCCGAAACGTCTGAGTAGCTCGAGTCATCACCTATCAGTTCAGAGGGCGGCTGTGGTACAGGAATATCAGTTGAATATACAGATCACCAACTTTACATTTAAAGTATAGCGAGTAATGTTTCTTTACACAGGAGTCAACTGTCCTTTGTATTGCCGTAATGTAACTGATCCAATTCTATAACAAAACTATTTTGACGTATTCTTGTATACTCAAAGCATTTTAACTTTTTCCTCTCGGCAGCACCTCAATAGTCACCACCCTCACACACTCGATATTTTTGAAAAACATAAGTTTCTATTCAGTTGGGCCATAGGACTTTCCCTTGCCCCTGAGGGGGAGATTAACCCTCCGCGGATTATCTGCAATGATTTCTTGCCGATGCTGATGCATTGGATCAAACTACACAACAGAGAAAGACGGGCAAGAAACACCACAGTTTGTCTGACGAAAGAGCAACAGACACACCCTTTGATTACAGTGCCCACTGGCAGAAGGATGAGGGTTGTTTCTATCAAACCTCCTTGAGGCAGACTAAAGGGTTGACTCGCGGTCAGCTATTGCTTCTAGACACTAGCTTCCTAGTGTAGCTGTCATAAGCCAGAGGTATAGTCTAGGGAGACTCCTGACACCTCCATTTGTATGTCATTTATGTATTACGCTCAGTTGTTCATACAGTTCAGATAGACACTATGTGCGCTGCTATTACACAAAAATATGTAGGATCACCGGGAATAAGACAATATTTTTTCGCAATCTACGCAAAAATACCTATAGAAAAGTAGTCTAATTTTCGTTTTTTAGTCTTATACAGTGTTACTGATAGTACGGGAAGTTAAGCCAGTCATTAAAGATTACAGTAAATCTGCCATTTCTATTTTATTTGTAAAAAGAAGACTACGACAGCTTCGGGTAACGGTATCTTGTTGAATGCAGCCCAAGCGCGAAGAAGAAGATCTCTCTACAGACCATCCAGGTTTTTGTGTGGTTTTACCCAAGCTTTTGGATCAAGTATAGACCTTAGTGAAAAGTCCTTGGAGTTGAGGTCTGAAAGCCTCACAAAAAACTTTATCAATAAGGAGGGCAAATTGTTGATGCACCGCCCTTGGGTTCCTCGGTGTATGTGCAAGCTCTATTTTGCTGAAAGGCTCACATGTCTTCTCTAAAGGGTATTTGGGTTTCTGGAAGCACAGGAGCCATTATTGCCATCAGGTAGCTCTCCCTATTGATTTTTTCATCGCTGAAGACAAACACCTTTACCGGCGTTGCTCGGATATTCCATTTATGAAGCGTCTTCTAACTGGAGTTGAAGCTAAAGGTGGCACGTAAAGTTGGAGAGCGGCAAGCTGGAGAACAAGCATTCTTGAAGTAGGAGACTTGGAAGATTTTTGAATCCTCATATTCCGTAGTGTAACAAATTAAAATACACCCCGTGGCAAAACATATTCCCCACCCTGTATCTTGAAAACCAAAATAAACCAACAAAAATTAATGATATTCTTGATTCAGCCCGCAAATAATCTCAAAGTAGTTGGAAAACCCTCGACATTAAA
>LQNS02278076.1:12047933-12066120 GCA_001587735.2 Parhyale hawaiensis | reverse complement strand
TAAAAATAGCAAAAATATAGTGCACTTTGAAAGCGCATTTTTCCGCCAAGCAAGGCAAAGATAACGAAGGATTTAAATTGGTGTTGAGACCATGATTATCTTGGTATCAACACCAAAATCTAATCATTCGTGCCATTTAACAGTGTTATTAGTGTCGCTAATTCTCTTGAAAATCTGTTCATAATTGTTTGAGTTATGCTGCTAACAAACATTCTGAGAAACATTAGTCAAACTCACAAACAGATCAATCGATCATCACCAAAATTTAATGATGTATGTCTTTCAACATTACCAATGACTCATGTAAATTTCACTAAGATCCATTCCTAAGATTTTAGGTTATTGTGCTAACAAGTATAAAATTGAAAACAGCGACAAACTAACGAACGAACAAACAGATCAGCACAAAAAATTTGGTCACCTACTCTTCATAATATACCTAGTAACTCGTGTAAATTTCATAAACATCCATCCATAACTTTTTGAGTTCGGACATTCGGAAAAATGAGGCAGACAAACAAATGAACAAGCAAACCAATGAACGGATCTCTACCAAAAGCTAATCATCTGTTCCTCCAAATATACGCAACAATCCCTGTAAACTTCGTCAATATCCGTCCATAACTTTTTGAGTTATCTTGGTGACAGACAGAAAGACGGTATAACAGACAAAGAGACAGATAAACCCGACGAAAACACAACCTCCTTGGCGGAGGTAATTAATGCTTCCTTACAAATTACATTATTTGAAACATCGTTTAGGGCGTTGCAGTACTAAGTTCTTTTAATGAATCCGCCTCTAATGCTTACATTTCAGTTTTTATGGTGACTCTGTCGACTGCCATGTGTCACCGCTTGCATTTTGTTATATAATTATATTAGATGAGAAATTGGTGGGCCAAAGGGGCACGTTCGGCGGCCCTGGAGAAGGGTGTCTTTGTCTGGAAGAAATGGCCATTCGGGCACCGAGAATTCTGGATAACAAAATGGTAGAAAATACAGTCTTCTGTGCATCCCAAAGCGATACGCAATTCCTCAGAACACAGTCTATATAATATTGTATAAGTTTTCGACTGGACAGGACTGTAGCTACTCCGCCTCTCTCGTTTGTAAAACGCTTTAATATACAAAAGCCTGTATATGCGCCACGAAATCATGCGCTGCTCCTCATTAAAATATTGGAATAAGTGTTTGAAGCACGGGAGCTCTCATTTCTAATGAGAAGCGCTGAAAGGATGTATGTTTGAAATTTTTAAGCAGATGCGCAGAACGTGGAGAAGAAAAGCTTATAACTAAAATTTTGTCGCTCATGGTCCAAAATTAAAGCTTATATTTTCAATGCACGTGTTGGCTTCAAATTTTGGTAAAAAGTGACGCTTGTGACACCTGACAGAACACTTGAATTTCACTTTATTGAAATAACTGTAATGAAGGATTACCATACAGTTTTGGTTAATAGAATAAAAACTTCTCGAAGAACCAATCAACTTTCTACGTAGAACTTTGTAGACCTGCAACCCTACTTTTTCTTTATTGCGACAAAGTAACCGAATATAAAAATCTGAAGACTGTATAAGCAGATAGAAAGAACGAAAGAAGAAAAAGAGGAATATGTGATTCGCGAAGACATTCAACCCCATGCAAAGACGTTATTGCTGTTCTCAGATCGTTATCGTGTGTTACAACTGTAATAACTGCTTATAAATACAAATTCTCTATCGAGATTTACAATTTTTTCAATTTTTTTTTGCTACCAGAATTTTTCATCGCTGCTTTTCACCTACCTCTATATAATGCATCTAATAATTCTTATCTTTTTATATAAAACAGCGTTTAAATATTAGAAGTTTATATTTGTATCACAACTGTATAATTAAAGGTGCACAATATATTTGATTGCAATGCTCACGGGCATCGCAAGATGTCATTCATATGTTATTAACTTTAGTGACGCTGACCTGGGAAGGAAAGACATGCCGTAAGGTCAAGCTGAGCTCATTAACTGCGAAGCCTTGTAAACGTTCTCAAGTTCCGTCAAGTCAGCTTTATATTCAAATTAAGTAGAGAAATTCCCTTATGCTTCAGCTTCAAAGAAATGTTTGATTAAAGAGCATCATTGCCTTCTCTTTGATGCCACAAAATCAAGGACGATCGGCTTGATGAGCTTCAAGACCATGACAGTAAGTGTGCTGAAGCGGTATGCCTGCAAGTTACAACATTCTATGGGTAATTCCAAACAGAGTTTTGTACGAGGTTGCAAGAAATTGACCATTGGTATTCAAATGTAAAACAATATTATCTAATGCGACTCCATATTTGAATATAAAACAGCAAAGACTTGGTTCATAAAGTATACTCAATAAGGACCATTTTTCTACAAGTGACATATTTTTTTGGAAAGTATCTATTGATACTTCTTAGTAGCTACAATCGTGTGAGACAACCCGAGAAACATGAAGAATGATAAACCATTAAAAAAAGTTGTGTTGCGGGGCCCTGAGGGTGACTATGAATTGAAAATGAAACACATATCAATTGGTTCATCGAATCACACCCATCCAAGCGAAACAAAATGTATGTGTATTTATTTGTTTAGGGCTCGTTGTATACATATAACGAAGCCAGAGCGACGCTGTCGAGTTGTGTCTGCGTGCGTGTTCATCCGCCTTTCTCGACCAGGCGGAATGTCTGTTCAGGGCTGACTTCTCGGTGCATGCAAAGTACGTCGTTTGATGTTGTGCTGTGCTGCAGGCTGTGAGTTTCCGAGAGGACTCTAGTTTATCTTTTACTCCTGCCTAATGGATTCTTCTGCAGTTTGTAAGCGGACACAGCCTCTGATATATAACAGGAAACGTAGGGATCGCCCTTTATATAGGGCTATTTTTGCCTGTAACTAATATGGCGTGGTAAAATTGCAGCCCTAATTAAATAATTTACGTATAATCGTTATGGATAAAATTTTTAATTTTTTGAATCAGTAACAAATGGTGTCCATGTTCCTTAAAATTTAGGCTGATAATTATAATCCATATACAATATTCACGTGAACGAGCAAACTTTTGACGCCTGAATCATTTTCGATCTAATTATAATTGCTTTATGGTGGAAATATTGAGCTAATTCTATTAAGGAAAATTAGAATTTATATTATTTTTACATGCCATTTTCGTAAGTTTTATGAATTATTTAATTGATTTAATACATGATTTCATTTTATACGCTTCAAGTATGTAATGAGTGCAACGTGAGCTGAAGCTAACAATGAAATGCATTAAATTTTGTACCACAAATTATTCAAGTCAGTAGTGAGACTCACTAGATAATAAAGTGCGGTTGGACACACGCTAACTCTATCATTGTTGAAGCAAACAACTATCCACACGCTAACTCTCTATCCCTATACTGAGAATTACCAGCTAACCAAATAGCGGTGCAGTAGCTGCCATCCATCTCCAGGCAACTGATCAGCTGAAAATTCAGTTATCATTATCGTTAAGACTGCCCCTAAAATACCATTGAAAATGTTGGAGAATATATGGACCTGAACGTGTTATTGTAATAGCAGTTTGGTTTGGCAGGTGTAACGCAGTCTTAACGTAAGTAGGATCGACAAGCGTGAATGGAGTGACAAGGGTAAGCATTTTTTTCTCACACAAGCCACTGTTCGATGTCTTGCAGAAAGGACTTCTTGTGTAAAATCAACTCCAGAATTGTTCTAATGGATACATTTCATATCAACATTTCGGAATGTAACAGAATATTTCTTTACAATTTCCGAGCCGCAAGTTCAACAGTTTATCTTCTTCAGTTTAGAAAATAAACTTCACACTCAATATTCCAAGGCCAAAACTTGCGTCCTCAATATACGTAAAATTTTGCCCAGGTAAGCAAGATGGCGCCTGCGAGGAGCAGAATCTGCAGACTCAGCAATTTGCTTCCAGTTCCCGAAAAAGTTTCGGGGTTATTCTGAAGAGCGCGGGGACTGTCCTGCTTTCTATACTTTCGAGGCCAACTTGTTATGAACTCTTCGGCATTTCGTATTGAACGAATATCAGCCTATGCCGACCTCTTTTACCTGCCGCGGGTGATATGAAAAGGTAGGAAAACTAGAGTAAAAAATTTTGATTAAAAGTTTGCTTCAGAGTTTGCAAAATCAGGGCGAAAAAGCATGGTGTGCGCACAATAATCCGGCACATCAAAGAGCAATATCGACTAATAATCATACGTTGTTCGAGGGACATTAATTATTCGCGCATTACTGATCATGGAAAATTTTGAAACTAGACTCTCTCCTGAGTAAATTTTCATAAGCGGGTGAGTGAAAATTAGGTTATGCATGTCAGCGCTAAATACTAAAAAAAAAATCTTGCTCATAGTAAAAGGAAAAAATTGACCTATAATAATTATTAATCGTAGGGTGCGCTTTGTTTTATATTTTAAATCTGGAGAGAGATATAGGTATTCTATATTCAAGCATGATCTGAGAGGTAATCTAGGTTGTTATATAAAGCGAAGATAATAAAATGCGAATTCAGATTCTCACTCTGCTTTAGTTCCAAGCATAGTGGAAAATGAGGCATAGCTAGACCCTGCTAGGCCCAAGCTAGGCCCTGGGAACTCGATGGTCTTGTAATTTATATGCAAGCCTCACCTTCCAAGGGCTAGAATAAACGTTTCTTGTTGCTCAATGGCCACTTTTCTAGAGAATTTGACCTGGAACAGTGCCTAACTTGATGCATTGACCGTGATTATCCCAAATGCCGCAAGGAGCTATGCAGTGTGGTGCCGGGCCGCGCGGTGGGGCGCGTTTGCACTTTCTCTTTTTCTCTGTCTTCGGCGACCTTTTTGTGCGGCGTGCCTTGCTGTTCCACGCACCGGGCAACGTCGGGTCGGAGTTGTGGCTTGTGCACTGCTTGGTGGGTTGCTGGGGAGCGTGGGAGGAGGGTTGTGGACGTGACCAGGGGAGCGCCCTGTCGTGTGGGTACCTCGAGGCCCATTGTACTTCACTCAAACCCTCCCCTTTTTTGTGCTCTCCGGACTATGGTCCGAATGTAGCGCAGCCCCACGTAGGTGGTAACGTGAACCAGGACCTGCAATACTTGCCTGCAAGATCAAACGCCATCCCCATTTTCTCCATGCGGTCAGAGAGTGCGGTGTTCAAACACCGCCCTCTTGGAGGTAACTCAACAACAACAACAGTTCCAAGCAGGTTTTTTTTTAGTATCTCACCATCAACGTTCGTCACTTTTCAAAATGACTAGTACATGCGCTGTGAAAAAAAAAGTTCAGCGCTTCAGCCTGAAAAACTAGTAAAAAGCCTAAATGGTTCAAGATCCTCTCAAATTTTCAAAAACCGGGTGCTTGCCAATTCGTTAACATAGTTACTATAAGCTTCTCTGGCAGTTAAGCTGTGCTGCAAGACAGAGAAAATGGATCAATATATTCTAGGTATGCCTTCAAAAATTGGAAAACCCAGCACGAGGGTGTGCCCACACTATATCAAGCACGCATGAGTGCAGCAGGTTGGCAAATATGTCCCACAGGCCATACTGGTGCCAAGGTAACTTAATGGGTTCCCTGGAGGTGCTACTTCTTACAAAATAGAATGAGTGAGCTTAACGTACGGACCTGCAAGCTTGTACCGACGTTGTAAATACGCCGAGACCTCCCAGCCATGAGTCAATTAAATTCCATTGCAGAGGACAGCATTCATACTCATAAACACACACACACATCTATACTCACAAATACACCCTCCTATTACTGCCATCGCCGTAACCCACATCCTAACGGATTCTCTGTGGGCTGTAATAATGTCTTTCCATTTTATATTCATGGAACACTCAGAACTTTAAAGGCTTAGGATGAGCATGTCATGTATTACGCATAAGAATTTTGAAATAAAATATATTGTACCGGCTAACCACTGCTTTTTACAACTCTGTTACCTATTTAAAATAAAAAAAACACACAAAAAACATTCGTTGTATATTAAATATCTACGTGTTAAATACGTTTATAGGACCTTACTTTGAGTTGACAGCATCGGCCCGGTAACTCGGTGGTATTTGTAACTTGGAATGAGATGAGTAGAGCCCGGATTTCTAGCAATTATTCTATTATTGCAATAACGGCTTTGAAGAAATTTGCATTTATTGCAAAATGCTTTTTTGCTATAACGCTATTTTGACTGAAAAAAAGCTAGTCATTATTGTATAAATGACCATAAAAACTGCGCTAAGTACTAACTCTATTGTGATAATATTTCAAAATATCAATAGAAAAATTGTTTTGCAATAACTAAATAATTAATATACCTAAGTATGCCGTTGTTCAAACTTTCTTTGAATTTGACCTTGTAGCAAACGTAGCAAACTAGTCCCTTTGGTTAAATTTAGCACAAAGCTGAAGAATGCACCAGCTCTTCCTTTAAATAATGCATAGGTAACAAAGGATACAAAATAAGAAATATGGGTTATGCAGAACCTTGATCTCCATATATTTTACAATAAAGCATTAGAGACATGTGCGTACGTATGTTTGTATTCTTGATGCCTTTTGCAAGTCATTGTTAGACATGGGCTTATTCCTAAGCATCTACATTGTTATCAGTAGAGCCCGGATCTCTAGCATTTATTCGATTATTGCTACTACGGCTATAAATACAAATGAAAATTTGCATTTATTGCAGAATATGCTACTTTACTATAAACAGTATTTTGACCAGATACAAAGCCAAAAAGTATTCATTATGCAATAAATGACAATAAAACATGCACAAAGTAGTTAGTGTTTGTATCAATAAACATAAAATTATTTAATTATTAGGATACGCTGCATAACTAAATGCTATACAATTAAATTTGCCATTTTTGAACTTTATTTATATATCCTGTGAAAGAAAACGCAAGGAATTGTTCTAGTCGCTGTCATTTTGGTTACGACATAACCAGTCACGCAAGTGCTGGCAGTGGACGAATGTACTGATACGGCGGGAGTGCAGATTACGACAGCAAGAATAGGCATACTTAAATTAAACAAAGAATCTGACATGTTTCTATTCAATTCCACTCAATTAGAACGCGCTAATAGTACAGCAATAACGCAGTTCATTGCATCATCTTTATCGCTTCTTTGGCCAGAATCCATTAAGTATAACAACATATTGTTGCTGGAGACAGACGTTGCAGCAAAATACAGAAAATCGCTGCTTCTCTACGCTGCTTCCCCAATATGCTGCTCCTTACTTGCCTCGCACGCGGCTTGCACAGAGTTGCGGAGAAGGTACGGACGCACTTTCAGGACGCTGACAAACTAAACTCAAACGGTAAACAATATTCCTGAAGGCCAAAGTAGATGCGAACTCTTCAGAGAGAAGGCTCCTGACGTGCCCCTTCTCCCACAGCCTATTGTAACGAGTTGGGGTACAGGGATGACAGCAGCATTATCTTATGCTAGACATTTTACAGTCATGATGGTAGGACAAATATGCATTGTGCAATCAGTTCATGTTATCTGTAGAAGCACTGTATTTATGAGACATAAATAAATGTTGCCAGTCTCAAGCCTACGAAGACAAAACTATGGTGTTTCAAGAGAGGAAAAGGAAGGGACGTGTGGTGTCTCGATAGAAACGTCGAACCCATGAATGAGGGTAGATCAACGAGCATTGGCACAGCAAATCGGGAAAGAAGAGGAAGAGCAGAACAAAGCTTCAGCAGCATGAGTATGAGAACAGAAGGAAGTAAAGGCAAGCAGTATGTTTAATTAAGGTTAATTACTGACGATAATGAAGTTCCACTTAAAGCAATTTGCCAATTTCACTTAAAATTAAAACCTCACACTAAGCTAATTTCTACTAAGCAAAATTCATAGTATTACTTCTGTAATTTCAACGTTCCATTGAATATATGTATATTGTTTCTCAATGCAGAGTATTGCACCTTTCCAAGAACAAGTACGAATGTGTTTACCTCAAACAACGAGAGCTCTAATTCTACCTAGAATTAATTGGACTTCGAACTTGGTGCTGCAGATGAGCAGGAAGTTGAGCAACTCCCAATGGGATGTGCAACTAATATGGTACGCGATCAAATGCAATATGACCTTTCGCATCCATAGCCTCTTGTTAGTCTTCAACGCCTGTGAATCAAAATGCTTTACCCTGAAACGGATATTTCGTTTCCAGTAGAACCGCTATATTATGTCCTACGTTATGGATCAAAGACATTCGAAGTACTTTCCGGAGTAGCGCATGGTCGCAAACCATCTGTAATTTATGACCCCTCCATGATTCATAAGTCTCCAGAATATTCAAATCACCATCTGGAATAACACGTGAGAGAAAACCTTCTATAATTTAGGAGTTTTGCATGATCTAAATGTGTCCATAACATTAATATCAGTTTCTGGAGAGGCACTTGAGAAGAAAAAGGTATTTCATTTATGAGCTCTACATGACCCAGGTATCTCCAAAATCTCTAAATAATAATCCAAATTGGTATTTTGTAGGACACTCTCAATGTATTATGAGCTCTAAAATAACTATAATTATGTTGATATGAATTTAAAAGTTTAGGGTAGGTATCCTTTTTTATACCCTCAGCAACAGGGTGCTTCAGTGCTGCTGTCAGACGCTGTAGGCGTACGTTCGAGCCTGTTGCCAGCAGGCGACTTCTTACACTTGGTTCACTGAGTCATCATTCGGTGTTGGTATGCGACTGCGAGGTTAATGGCCCTAACCAGAAAAAGGGATGGTCCGGAGGTCGTAAATCGACGTACGTATAAAAGCCTTCTGCCGTTGGTGGCATATGACTTGACGATCTTTTGTCGATTGCAGTCGTGTACTCCTTTGATGCCAGTTGGTATATATTTGCAGCACGAACCAGTGAGTGTGGGTTTCCCATTTGGCAACCTGTAGCCTTCAACTAGCTCCCTTTCCGTTGTGGCATAGCATATAGCTTTTTCTCTATAAATTCTATGCTCTCTACGAGCAGAAGAATTGCACTGATGTGACCCAAAGATATCTAAAGTACTTCCAGGTGCGGTGCATATACGGGTGCGATGTTCTCGTCCGACATGCTCACTGGTTACAATGAGTTGCATGTGTAGCTTGTTCGGGTTGGCTGTGCAGAGTCCGAAAACTTTCGTGCAACTTAACTTCTTCTCGAACTGTAAGAGGCAATAATATTTACTGATAAGATCTGATAGACGGACAAAAACTATTGCTGTTTGACCCAGAAATAGCCATGAAAAGTTCACTACATTTTATTTCCATCCAAAAGTATTGTTCTGCATTTCTATTCGCGTAAATAAAGATCTGGCTCTCTGAAATGCTCCAAATGGATTTGTCTCAAACAAAATTATTACCGATACAATTATTACTCCCCGCTAGCCGTGTGGGCACAGCTACATAGGTACATGATCCTTATGGACTAAGATGATCCCAAGCACTTTCTAGACTAACGCAGGGATCGGGCCGAGCTGTCCGTATAAAAGTCCAATATTTCTCATGGCGCGAACATTACAGTTTGATAAATGGAGGTGAGTCGGACGTCCATTAGTCATGACAGGTAGTTATCTGCGCGCTGCGTGAACTGCTGCCTTTGAAAATTGCGTTCTGGGCATGTAAAGTTCAATCTAATCAGTCAGTCTAAATGCATGACGCCTGAGAATGAATGTTTAATGTAATAAATCAAATTGACATCGCTAAAAATATGCATTCTACGTTGCAGACCCAAGTCTTGTGCAATTGTATTGGCTTTAGTGGCTCTACGATGAAATTTATGTTTCTGTTACTACTTTGCATAAAGAAATATTGGGAAGAATGTAATATATTAGCACCAGTGTCTGTAAACTACTGCTACCGGTACGTATGTCGATGTCAATCATGGAGAGTATACAGTACCGTCCAAAACTAAGGAACAAACTTGAACACGGCAAACTTTTTTCCAAACTTGCCAGGTACTTCTTCTTCTAAACAATATTAACCAGTAAGATGTTGATTATTGTGTTAAAATTTGAAGCATGTATGAAGGATAATGAAAAGTTATGAACGAAAAGCTTTTCGCTTGAAATGTATAACGTCCAAAACTAAGACACAAAAAAGAATAATGTAAGTAATTTCTTGTCCAGTTCGTATTTCTTTATTTACATCGAAGACAAAGTTTGACACTGCCATTTGTAAATATTGTTGTTCGTTACATGATGGTACCACGTCAGAAAGCTGATTAAATCCTGCGACAAGATATCATCAAGTTGCACAAGAAAAATTTCACTTTTAGAGAAATTTCTGAGAAGGTAAACCGTTTGAAAAGTGCTGGGCCAGAATAGTGAAGTCGTACGATGAAACCGGCTGCATTGGTGCCCCTAAAGAAGCCGGCAGGCCCCGTAAGCCGTCAGTTAGAGAGGACAGAGTCATCCAGCGTACGTCATTGAAGAATCGTTTTGAGTCCTTAGCTGCGATAAGTAGGGAAATGAATGACACAACGTTTATGAACGTCAGACCGTTTCTCGGCGCCTTCAAGAAATAGGGTTATTTACAAGACGCCCACAGAAGAAACCGCTTAATTGTGAGTGCCAAGAACAAAAAGAAAAAGAGATTAGAAATTGCAAACAAGTATGTTAACTGGTCCCATGAAAATTGAGCTCGAGTGTTTTTCAGTGATGAAAGCAAGTTCAGTTTATTTGCTAAATGACGGTAACAACTTTGTTAGAAGACGTGAAGGTGAGAAATTAAGTGTAAAGTGTACTGAGAAGACTGTGAAGTTTGGCAGCGGGAGCGTGATGGTTTTCGGTATGTTCTCTAGACAAGGGACATCGCTTCTCGTTCGTTTGCAAACCCGTGTGAATACTTAGGTGTATAAAAGTCAGTTTGAAGGTATTGTCGTGCCTAATATTCTAAATCAGGTGACCCCAGCCCTTATTTCATGCAAGACAAGGCCCCCTGCAACACGGCAGAGACAGTCATGAGTTACCTTGGGCAGCAAGATCTCGAAGTTATGGATTGGCCACTTCAAAGTCCTGACCTAAATCCAATCGAGAATCTCTGGAAAACACTAGGGGTGAAAGTTATGGCAAGAAAACCTATCAATATGGAAGATCCTTGGATGGAACTTTAATTGGAATGGGTGAAAATTACTGTTGAAGATTGTCAGAGTCTCATTCGGTCATGTAGTCGACGATGTGCAGCTGTGATCGAAAACAAGGGACTATTTACTAACTATTGATGTTCACCACCATTTTGCTAGATATATATCTAGAAAAATTTTGAGTTTAATTTATTTTTTCTTGTTTGTCTCTTAGTTTTGAAAGTTATTAATTTCACGAGAAAAGCTTTTTGTTCATAACTTTTTTTATTATCCTTCATACTTGTCTCAAAAAATTTTAACTTAATAATCAACATCTTACTGACTAATAGTGTGCAGAAGAAGAAGTACTTGGCATGGTTAGAAACAAAGTTTTGCCGTTTTGAAAATTTGTCTCTTAGGTTTGAACGGTACTGTACATTACATGAGGCAAAAATCGAATGTAAGAAGGTGGTCTAAAATTCTGTGTTTCTATTTTTTTTTTTCACCCGGTTCAGTTTCTTATCAGATGATAATAATTGTTCAGGTGTAACCAAATGGAAAAACTTTCGGCACATTGCCGATATTATGAGATTATCCCCAATAGAAAACATTGACTGAGAATTTTCCGACTGAAAGAGTTTGAGGAAAATGAAAGAGACAATAAAGTGTTTTTAGGTGATTCATTAAAGTAGTAGAGTACTGTCAAAAGTGGCCGCGAGAAGTTTGTGATGATCCTTCTTCTTTGATCATAGTTTCATTACCAACATACTTCTGAACGATGCCTAAGCTACAACGGCCTATAGTCAAGTTGTCATAAGAGTTGAACGCTTTTTGTTTCAATTTTTGATCTGAGCAGTCCCGGCATCGAATGACGGTGGAAAATTAGTACTTTACGATACCCTCTTTTATTTTAATTTTTTTTACCTTCAGAGAGCTTCTCAAAGGAAAATTCAACATTCTGCGGGAAAATTTCGATACATAAATTTATGTGTATGTGTGTACTATGGAAATTATTACAAATAAGTGTACTCGGCCGTCAGAAATGACGGCGAAGAAATTGTGATGATATTTCTCCATTGCCACACTCTTGTTACACGCAAACAACTGCGAACTGAAAGGAACGTACAGCAAGAGATGATCGTACTTGTCTTCACACCTCCTAAGCAGCGCAACCATTTTTTTCCTTCGGTGACATGGAGAAAAGTTCATTACTCATTACAGGCAGTCAAGCATCACTCACAATATTAATTTCGATTGAGCATCATGGATATACCATAACATCATACAAATCGAATTTTTTCCTTCAAGCGAAAAACTGGTTCTTCGTGAAATTAAGTTGGAATCATAACTGATTAACACAAGGAAATTTTCTATGAGAATAAAATAAGAATCAGGAAGTAAAATCGTGGGGAAAATGTCTTCTGTAGTTTGACTTCATTGTCGGAAAGCAAAGAATGTAATCAGGTATGACGTTACAGTATACAGTTTTGCCATTATTGGCAACTTTTATATTGCTACCCCATAGGTTTTCATCATAGTTTGACAGGATCGTCATAGTCTCCAACCCGGCCTCATTTTCGCTTAAACCATATTTTTCAAGCGTGACGGAAACTAGACAGATTAACGAATAAATGAAACACTATGATGATAAAAACCGAAGTGTATTAATTCTTCACCTGATTTTTCAATGGTAACATTTTTTTTTTTTTGACATATTCACAACCTCTTGACAACACCGTGGCAGTGCAAGTTATGTTGGTTTAACTTAGAACCTAATTGAATACAAAGTACTGAGACTCGCTCTGATGCAGCATCTGTGATACAAACTGATCAAATATTGCCCTCGTATTTCTTTCTATTAATATTTACAAATAGTGGAGAGTATCTGTATAACTTTTGCAGACTGTTGGAGTGAATCAACTGATTGATGAAATTCTAGACGCATCGTAATATCAATGTAACCATTTGTATCTCCCGTCTATCACTTGAACGCTTTGACGTTTTTCGACGGTTTCTAATAAATAATTAAATGAATGGTTCTGCTTGTCAGTATAATTCTACTTTTTTAGTGATTCACCTACAGAGGTTCACCTCCATTTGTAACTTTCAAACAGCTATGTCAACTCACACTGAATTCTTTATTTTGCATCAGCGGAATGAGAGAATAATTGATGATTAAAAATTTTACGATATAATTTGCCTTGGCGCTTTGAGTGTCCCTTGTCCCATTGGAGTTTTATTGAAGTAAGGTGAGACATAATGTATCAACCTGTCACTAAATAGGACATATCCGTGTTGTAAATGTGTTATATCCAAGTTTAGACGTAACGTTTTTTGTTTATATTGAGAGCGTAAACTAAATGACTTTTATTTTGAAATAACGTATCATGCAACAATGTTCCATTTTTCTTTTATTTCGCAATATTGTACCGACATTTGATGAACTGATACTATATTAATCCCCAAAGAGATAAATAGGTGAACAACAAATATCATATACAAGCTAGAAAAATTGTAAAAACAGAGATAAATATGCTTTAGATCGTATAAGATTCTTCATTTGAGCTCTATTACATGAGAACTATATTTTCATATGTCAAGTTGTTAGTTTGTTAAGTCCAGGAACCCCGTGGAACAGTTTATCTCGGGAGATAGAAGTGGGAGGATATTTGTTTCAGAATTACATACTGCAAGATAATATCACAGACTGATAAATATACTTGAAGCAATAAATATTCCAGGGGAAAACTAAAAGCATTCATTGGCAGAGGAAAAAATCCTGCGTCAATGCGTACAGTGCATCGCACACAATTGTCTTTACTTTGACTTTCGATAGCATTGCGCTATAATTTGAGACCTAAGCATACAGACTGTGTAACACAGGGCAACAGTCACAAATTAATATTATAGCAAGAAATCGCATGGGACAAAACACTGACAGATCAGCCTATTCCCAGCCGAGTAGAACATCCGGAACAGATGATGACAGGTGGCTCGACATCTGACGGGTCTTATATTATTTTAAACTCGATGAACTCGCAGGAATTCCCCAGACCATGAAGGCTTTCATATATTATTTTGTGCCTGTTGTGTCCAGTTTAGGTTAGAGTTCACCAACGCTCGTGCATGTGACCCTTTGGATTAATTGTCGAGTTAATATAGGAATCTCAATGAATTTTAGCATTCCATCTAATCTCATTCCATCCCACCCAATCACCTTTATACTTGAACATCATATATAATATTATATCATATTAGAAATCATCTCCTACTACATAGTGAAATTAGAACACTCCTACTCAGAAATTGTGAACAGCTTCACTAATTTCAACCATGTGCTCACTGGTAATAATGATTCCCTATTCCACAACCTCCTGCTCCAAATACAAGAATAGTGTTTCAAGCAGTTAAAGTAATTAAAGTATACATAATAGATAAGAATTTCAGTATGATAGAAATTGAATCGTAATCTTATTATTCATACCAGCTTGAAATTCAATCTCTTTTGTTCAATCCAGATAGCAAGTAACAGACAATCCAGTTAACAAGTAACAGTCAATCCAGATAACAAGTAACAGACACTCTAAAGTGCCGCACTGCTCTGGCTGGCCTTAGCTACCCGTATCCAGAGTACATACAGTCGACCACTTCGAAGTAATTTATTAAATTGACATTATAAGAAATAGAGTGTGACCAAAAAGCTAATTGCTGTGGAAAACGAGAGACACTGTAGCACTGACCGATGCCCTTGATATGTCCACCTAAGCCTTTTAGGAAGGATGTAGACTTTGTTCTACTGTACATTAACCTCAAAGCCCATATATTTAGGGTATTTTCAGCAATAGTTTCTTGATGAGCCGTTGCATGGAATGGGTTGCTGCAACAATGTGGAGGTATGGCTTGTTTGTTTTATTTAAGGAGGAACACGACAATTGAGAGTTAGGCCGTGTTCAAAAGGCACTCCATCATCTGGTGAGTGGAATCCGAATCACTGTAGCTTACATATATATTGCTCAAATTAATATACTGTTAAAGTTCTTTATTGTTGCAATTAGACTCATTACCCATTTAGAGATACCAAGGCGCTTCAATAGAGGAGGAAGGAGCCCTGCGGCCATTCACAGATTCGCCAGCGAGTCAACCAGCTGTGAGGCGCGTTCATGAATCTCATTGGTGGAAGTGATGGGGAGCAGTGAGTTTCACGGGGAGAGCAGCAAACAAACCGAGTTACTGATATGCGATTGGTGCATACGCTACTGGTTGCAGTCATAAGCGACTCTTTACTGATATGGGATTGTTGTGTACGCGACTGGCTGACAGCCATAAGTGACTCTTTAGCTTCACGGGCGAGGTTCCTGGCTCCCTCCTCTCTATAGACGTTCCTTGAGAGATACCAAGGAGAAGGTTATGGTCTTAAACATAAACTTTAGAAATATGACGTAGAAAAAAATGTTTTTGACACGCTAAGAGAAAGTAACACTATTACTGTTTTGTATAAGTTGTCCATGAAATAACTTTCAATCAAAGTCATTTATCCTAGTAATATTAGGAGTTCTACATGAAGACCCCAGAGAATGGTGCAATGGTATTGTTAATTAAGCAAGGGCGACAGATAGCAGCGTAATATGTATAGTTAGTTCACCGGCTGGTGAAATGCTAGAAAGAAATTGCTTCGGCACACCCACTCATAGGAAGACACACATGTACAAATTCTATGCACAATTCAAATCGACCGTCCCGGACGCACTACCGTCGTTCGCGACGGATTTGTGTGCGTGTTTGTGTACGCAGATTGTATGCGTGTGAGCGGCGTTCAAGCTGATGCGCCGCACTGCTCGCTGTATCGCTGATTAGGCCGGGAACACATTGAAGCAGCAAGCGACATGCAACGCAACAAACTCCTTGCTTGAAAAAATGTGACTTCGAGCACTGCTATCAACTGGCCGCACTATAATGCCGCACAGACTGCATGTCGCACCGTCTTCCAACGCTGCTTGCTACAAATTTTCGTGCGATTTGAAAGCATGTGATACTTTGAAGTCTGATATGGCTGGAATCAGGAGGCATCTTTCAATAATTGTTCCATTATATTTTCTGTACCTACAAAAACTGAAAACACCTAGATGATCTAAAATAATTGGCCAAAAATACCGTACAAAATTATCGATTGATCAGAAATATCTCTTGACAGTTTCAGCTTTAGTCTACAACGAAACTCAGACTGAGCTGAATTCTATTTTAATATAACTAGCCTGTTCTCTGTGAGGCTTCATTGTTGTATTTTATTGTTTTTTTTTCTAATGGCAAAAGAACACTATTCTTACAAAAACATGGTATTCATAGGTGGCCCGTTATGTAGCTGACACCCATGTTATACCTAACTGTATCGCTATGGGTACCAGGCATTTTTGCTATATGTATATAATTACGAGAAAAATTATATGTTCATTGGAGAAACAGCATTATTTGACTTATATATAGAAACTTTTTTCATATTTTCCTATGAGTATTCACGTTCTCAACAACAAAAAAGTTTCAATCTTGGATTCTTTCACAGTCAAATAAACAGGCGTTGGTAACTTCGCCCTATGGATAGATGCCAGGAGCCGCCACACTCTCAATTCAATCACATGCGTTAACTTTTCCCGCGAAATTCTTAATGATACATGGCATTAATGAGCTTTCAAAACTCCTGCAGCTCTCATGGTATTAATTTCAATTAGTGTGCTATCAAGTGTCAAAAACGATCATGATTAGGCAATAGGCACCAAAAAATGCAAATGTATCTAAATATTTGTTGACAAGGAGAGTTACTTTTTGTCCGCAAGTGTGACAAGTTGCGTTCATCATCCTGGAAACTTCTATCCATTTTTAAATTCCATGAGCTAAACATGTAATCGTCAACGGTAGCTCCCCGAGTCAATCTCAGATAAATGCCGAATAGCATTCGATACTTTTACTATTATATTGTGAACATCTGCGCCTTCTTTACGAAAATTGCTGCACATAAAATGCCGCAACTCGTCTCCGGAGTACGCAGTGTGCACATGGCCAAACAAAAAGGCTACTTGGCCACCTAAGACAACTTTATTTTGCTTTGTTCACTTAGTTTTAGTCTTACTTCAGCAATGATACAAATTCAGTACCAATCAGTGGTGAAAAATTACTCCATGTAGCTTTCACAAACTTATATTGCAAATGGTTCCAATTTTTTTGCCGAAAATAATTGAAAACTATCTGTAGTGAGTTGACCGAGATTGCGGTAGTAGGTAATTTTTGACGTGAAAATGAGTGACCAATCAGCGTGTCGCTTCCAATATGAGAATGGTCGTGCGGTTCGCGTGTACATCCCAAGGATAATATATTTCGAGCTGAAAGCTTTGTTTTTTGACGAATGAATTATGCAGATAAAACTTATGGTTATGTTGCAATAGGAAATAATACGTATTTTTACCATGGTGAACAATTTGTGGTATTAATTGAATGAAATACTCCATCAGTGTCGTTATACCAGGGTTGAATTTGTCCTTACATGTTTTGTTTTGTTGGACGTACAAAAATACAAACTATTTCGTATTGGTAGTTTCCTCTTGATCAGTTTCATCGTTAACGAGTAAGCACTATTTTCTTTATATTAGGCAAAGCTGTTTTTATTACAGATGAAAGCTCTGATGAATAATTAAAACTCATAACACGCATGCTAAATACTACTAAATAACTGTGTATTATCATATAGTGGTCAGAAGATTCTAGAATCATTGTTCGCAGTGTATGAATTATACCACACAATTGCTCATAGCCGATATGATTTTCATATTAAAATTTTCAGAGGTGCCTTGGCCTGATGATGAATTGCTGTATGCATTCGAAACGTTGCACGTACAGTACAAAAATAACGCTGGGAAGTTTAATGAAAAACCTAGGGCACCAGTATAAGAATTTATTTCGGAAAATTGAAGGAAAAAGCATATAGAAAACTCATAATAAAGATCAGTGCTGGCATCGGCTTTCGGTCGCGTTGGCCAGCAGGCCTTTAAGTCAGCTATTAATGGCTTTCACTGGATTTGCAGGCTTTCCAGTGTTGCAAAATGCTTCATTTGAGTTGTACTACCTGTCCG
>LQNS02278076.1:12017496-12042841 GCA_001587735.2 Parhyale hawaiensis | reverse complement strand
AGAAAGGCGAATTAGGTCATAGTCCTGGCAGCAGGCAAGTCTGCAGCAGCTGTCAGTAGCAGAGGCCTTCCAATCACAGGTCCGGAAATGGCTTCCGTAAGGATGAGACCGAAGCTGAGAGTGCTACTCCGAGAGCCCTTTTTTATAAGTTTGATACGCCCGCTGCAAAATGTGTTTGTTTTCTCGAGAGAAAACGGTGCAAGATAGAGCCAAAAAAGTATGTGGTTCTATTACTTCGATATGAATCATGGTAATGCGTGTACCACAGACTACACTATTTCTCTGTAGTTATGATTTAGCTACTACTTCAGATGATAGATGGAACCAATAAAACTGCGTTACTTTACAGTCAAATATATCTGAACTTGAGCACTCCAAAAGCGCATAACTCCGCCAAGCGAGACAACGGTAGCAAAAAATTCAAATTGGCTCTGAAACAACTATTTTCTTTGTATAAACTCCAAAATCTAATCATTTGTGCTTTTTGATTGTAATAACAGCTCGTTCAATTTTCTTGAAGATATGTTCATAACTTTTTGAGTTATAGTGCTGACAAACGTTGTGACAAACATGAGTCAAACAAACAAAGGAACAAACCGATATGCACCAAAATTTAATCATTGATGTCTTTTAACATTACTAGCAACCTCTATAAATTTCATAAAGATCCATTCGTTATTTTTTGAGTCATTGTGCTAACAATCACAAAATAAAAAACAGCGACAAACAAACGAATAAACGGATCATTACCAAAATTTGGTCATATACTCTTTTTGTTATATACCTAACAACTCATGTTAATTTCATAAAAATCCATCCATAACTTTTTGAGTTATGGGGTAGAGAAACATGAGGCAGACAAACAAATAAACAAACGGATGGACATATCTTCACCAAAAGTTAATCATCTGTTTCTCCTAACACACCTAACAATCCCTGTAAATTTGGTCCAAATCGGCTCATAACTTTTTGAGTTATTTTGGTGACAGACAGACAAACAAACAACCAGACAGACAAAAACAACGAAAGCATAATCTCCTTTGCGGAGGTAATCAAGAGCATTGAGTGTCGTGTGGATTATGCTTCATAATTCGCAGCTCTTTACAAGGGGCGAAAGGCTGACAAAAAATGGCTGCAATTCTGCTTCATTTACACGATCGGGTTGGCAGGAGTGGACCATGCTGAGAGTTTCTCTAAGTATGTACAAAGAGTCTTTGATTACGCGTTATTCTGTTGTTGAAACCTACTTCGTGTTCTGAATCTAATATGTAGCGAAATGCGGTAAGAAACAGACAAATGAATTTGAAAGTGTTACAAAAATTAGGCTAGATAAAAACTGCAGAGGTGTTACTAGCCCTTTAATTCTACATACACCATTTGGCTAAGTTGTATTTCATCGTGCTGCTAGTACAATAAGTAATATTTGACTGAATTCTTCAATGGCTACTTCTTTCTGACTCTGGCGGGCGATTCAGTGACTATTATAATTACCTCCGCCAAGGAGGTTATGTTTTCGTCGTGTATGTCCATCTTTTTGTCTGTCTGTCTATCATCAAGATAATTCAAAAAGTTCTGAACCGATTTGGATGAAATTTACAGGGATTGTTAGGTATGTTAGGAGGAACAGATGATTAATTTTTGGTGAAGATATGTCGATCCGTTTGTTTGTTTGTCTACCTGATTTTTCTCACAGTCATAACTCAAAAAGTTATGGATGGATTTTTATGAAACTAACATGAGTGGTTTGCTATATAACAAAGAGTAAATGACCAAATTTTGATAATTATCCGTTTGTTCGTTCGTTCGTTTGTCACTGTTTTTACTTTTTGCTTGTGAGCACAATAACTCAAAAAATAATGAATGGATCCTTATGAAATTTATACGGATTGTTAATAATGTTGAAAGACATAAGTGATTAAACTTTGGTGCACATCGGTTCGTTCGTTTGTATGTTTGACTCATGTTTGTCTTAACGTTTGTTAGCAGTATAACTCAAAAAGTTAAGAACGGATCTTCAAGAAAATTGCACAAGCTGTTATTACTATCAAAGACACAAGTGATTCGACTTTGGAATTATTACAAAGAAAGTTATGGTTTCAGAGCCAATTTGAATTTTTTGCTACCGTTGCCTCGCTTGGCGGAAGTACGAGCTCTCACAGTGCTCTAGTTTAGAATAGATTGCATGGCACTTTACTTCCTAACCGTTTGGCTGACTCCCGATGATCCATTATCAATTATTCAGTACTATTCATAACCTTTCAGCTTTAAATTAGATGTTGATACTCGATTACTTCAAAGCATAAAACCTAGACTCGGTGTCTTCCAAGTACCGCCTGCTGAAGGTTGCCACGAGGTCAACTACTCTAATATCAATACATCTATTCAAAAACTTTTACAATCAAAGTAAATGACATCTCTCAAACGTTTTCTATTTTCATCATGATCGGTTACGCCAAATCACTGTACGATTCACCAACACTATGAATTTCTGAAGTCAGCATTGCACTACACAAAAACACCCTACCCTTGCATCAAGAGCGCAACATTTTATCTTCATGTCGCGTATCCGCTAGATGTTCACATTGCTTGGAATGCCCAGATGTTGAACATCTGTTCCAGTGTCGGCGTCATGTGCATCGCACCTGTCAAGCGTCCGGCCTCTGCTGTCATCCGTCAACTCACTGGGTCGCCGGAGTAGCCTGCAAGCTCTGTTGATTGCTTTCCCAATATATCCGACACTGACAACTGGTCGTGCACCGTTGCCTGCAGACCATCAAGTTGCGAAATCAAAATTCCTTGCTTCACATATGAAAGTTCTTTTTTCAGAATGAACCTATTGGGAAATGAAATTCCTTATTTCATAAATGAATTTTTGCGTTAACCAATCACAAAATAAAAATTCCTTACTTCACAAATATATATTTTTTATATTAACCCATTGCGAAATAGAAATTCCTCACGTCTCAAATGAAAGTTTTCTAAATTAACTCAATGTTAGATTAAAATTCCTCACATTACAAATGAAAATTTCTTGAAATAGCCCGTTGCAATGACAAAATTCCTCACCTTAGGAACAAATTTTTTGAATTAACGCAATAACGCATATCGTAAACGCATACTTCGCTTAAGATAAACACTATTATTAATGATGTGAAGAGGTAACGACAGTATAATTTAATCGAGTATTAAGTCTGCCTTACTAGTGTTTTACACTATCAACAGAATATAATTTTTTTTTGCTAGTGGTTCACGAAGCACATCTATTTTTCGCTAAGTATTTGCAAGTGAATTATAGGCAAACACTATGTATTATGGAGCTTAGCGTGTAACCAATATCCGGCTTTTCCTGGAGAAACACAATAACTTGGGTGTCAAAAATTGTCAGCTCCGTCATTGACTTTTTAAGTTTAATTGATGGTGGATTGGATCAGCGAACAGTTCGAAATTTCAATTTGCACGGTGTACATGCAGAAAGATCTAGTCTGTACAAAGACGTTCATATGTTAAAGGCAGTGCGGAAAACCCATTATATATTTTAGTCAGTCTTTAGTTAGTACAGAGAAAAGATGCGAAATTGTATCATGGCCCCAAACTTTCTTCATTTTGTTAAAGATATTATGTGTTATACCCAACAACTTTGTCATATGCTAAAGCTAAAGAAGTCATTAATAACAAGAAAACCTATTTTCACGGAGAACATGTAGCAAAACTTTTCTAAGAATTGCTGAATTTACAGCCCGACACCGAAAAGCTTTACATACACTGAAACTTGGTGAGGCCAATAGCCACCTCTTTCATAGGCTTGCCTTCGCACCTACCTTTTCATGCAGCCCCTTTAGCGCGTTTTGTCCCATAGATTCCTATAGTGAAAAAGCTATTGAAGCGAGGCAGCATAGCATGGTAAAAATAGGGTTAACCTATACTTCCCCAAGTTAGTATCATTTTTCATAGGGATAACACAACTTGAAAAGTAACCAAACGGTCCTCTTGCGCTGTAGAGGGATAAAGATATAGCACTGGCCAGTATACGACGTTGTCACCAAAGAAAATGCCTTCGAGGCAGTTATAGCCATTGCTCTTCGCCAGGTGAACTGGCCTTGTACATCTTTGCGAGAAGCCAGTGATAGTCTTGGCGAAAAATCTAAACCTGTATAGCATAGATCAACCCCACGAATCAAATTCTCCCCAAGTCATTGAACCGACAATACCTCCTGGGTGGACACACACCATTTTGTAGCCTATACGTCCTTACTTTTTCTTCGCTGTAAAGAGTTGTAGTAGATCTAATTAAAGCGACGCCCTGGGAAGAATAGAAGATGCATGCTCGTGACATAATTTCAATAACCCCTAAGACTAACGTTTCATACATTTCATTGTCATTCGACAAATAATTAACAAAAAAACTGTTTTTATCAACTTGCGAAAATAAATAGACACAAGCTCCCTGAAAAGATATTTTCCTAAACTATTGTGCTTTTACGTTTCTCGAAAACTGAGTAAATATATCCAGCAACGATGTTTTGATTGTTTGTGTTATATGACCATTTAATTATTTTAGAAACTATGGTTTACTCTAAGCTTTTGCAATATCAGAACTTTATTTATTTATTTTTTTTTTTGGGGGGAAGGGGGGTTATGACGTTCTATCAAAGGACTTTTTAAAAAATCAAAATATTGCCTTTTTCTAGAAATGACACTCCAGTAGAAGCTTTAGCGTTATCGGCACATTGAATCGTTTTCCTGTGACCGATATTCCATTCAAAACCCTTGCTTTATTAAAACATATGTTTTTTTTTCAAAACATATGGCCCAAATTCTACACGTTTGTGCTATCGGAACCCTGAATGGTTTCCGCAACGTGGTTCCAACAAGAACTTCAGCACATTTGGGTTATCAGAACATTGAATTTTTTGATGAATGTTATCGAGAGGCTCCGCCGGAGCAGATCCTCTCCAAGGAATAACTGCATTGGTCCTGAAAGCCGCTTGTTCTGAGGTCCCTGCAATCTCATCGGTTTCCGATGCCTCCGATGTCAGTGACTGGAGTTTGCGGTAGACTTTAACTTCCCCAGATTTGATAGAATTTTTAAAGAGTGTTCTTTCGTGCGAAGAATATTTTCGATGCGTTGCGTCATACCGTATGGGCGCCTGCACGTACATTTTGCGAGGGTGCTGTCTTGTTTGGATGATCTTTGATGGCGTTAAATTCTACTATATTCATGCATTTCTATATAAGTTTCACTTCTTTAGGTTCTTACTGTTGAGAAGTTTGTAGGATTTTCTTGGTACAAGATTATTATATTCTCACAGGTAACTGCTTAAGAGTCTACGCCTGAAACTTGAATCAATAAGTCGAAGCCAGGACACCTGTCTGACGAATCAGACAAGTCAAGTCTCAGAGGTTCAATTTTGCTATAAAATCGAACACGTTCTAAACAGGCAGACAGTGTGAATGACGTGGTGAAATAGAAGCGATGTTAACTCCGCCTCTTCTCAGTAGCAGCAACAGTCCAAAAAAATTATAATGATAAACTTTCTGTCTAACTGCCTCCTAATATGAATAGCTTGACACATTTAAAAGAGACTCTATTTTGAACGTCATAGGCTTTGCTTACACCTTGTAACATTTTTTTATAAAACTTTTGTTTATTGTATTTTTTATTGTTTATTAAATTCCAGTGCTGATTCCGACAATGCACGTAATTTTTCTCGATCATCGACCGTTATGAAAATATATCGCCTTTAAGTGTTATTATAATTCGGGCTTGCTATAAATTCCGCTTCTCAACGCACATCTAAGTTTCTCTTCCAGATCAAATACTAATGGTAACTTTTCTCAGATATCCTCAAGCTTCAAACTAATTCGTATTGCTCCCACTTGATATTAAACTAGAACACTCTGAGCATGCATACTTCCGCTTAGCAACGCATCGCTAATGAAAAATTTAAATTGGTTCTGAAACCAAAATTTATTGTATCAACACCAAAATCTAATCAATTGTGCCTTTTTATAGTATTGACAGTTTCTGCAATTTTCTTGAAGATCCGTTCTTAACTTTTTGAGTTATGCTGCTAACAAACATTATGATAAACATAAGTCAAACATACAAACGGACCAACCGATCATCACCAAAACCTAATCATCCATGTCTTTTAGCATTTCTAAAAATTGCTGTAAATTTGATAATAATCCATCTAAAATGTTTTGAGTTATTGTGCTAACAAGTATAAAATCAAGCACAGCGGGAAACAAATGAAGGAACAAACAGATCCTCACAAAAATTTGGTAATTTATTCTTCGTAATATAACTAACAACTCATGCAAATATCATTTAAATCCGTTCTAAACTTTTTGAGTTAGGGTACTAATAATAGAAGACAGACAAAGAGATAAACAGAGTTTCACCAAAAGTTAATTATCTGTTAATGTTTACATACCTAATAATCCCCAGTAAGCTGCGTAAAAACTTTCTGAGTTAACTGGATGACAGACAAAACGACTGACAGACAAACACGACAAAATCGTAACCTCCTTGTCGGAGGTAACTAGAGTTGGCAAGTAGTTTATTAACGCCTGGGATTTGGGCAAGCATTTCAAGAAAGGTTTGTTTAGTTGTCAAAGCTGTCTGAGACGAAGTTCATGGGCAGCACGTGTATTATGATATATGCAAAATAAATGCGATGTTGGAGTGTCTGAAAAACTCGAAAGATGGACGATAAAAAGAAATGTGGCTTGCATTGTATTTCGTGATGCAGTTTGTGGCTTCCGAAGAAGTAACAAGGATACTCACTGCAAAATAACTACCAGTAAAGTAAATTGAGAACATCCGGAAAGTGGGTGGTTATATGTCCTTGAAAGTCGATTTTTCGACTCCGCCGTAGATTTCTTCCCTATGCAACTTGAATGGTGTCGATGAGGAGTATGGTAAGAATTAAGTTCAATAGGACACTGCAACAGTTGAAAGTAGACATCGAGGACGATGTCATGCTGCAATGATCCGAAATTGCATATAGTTTATTCTAAGATATCCATCACTTTAAAATAAAAGGTTCAGTGGAAGGCACATGATCGTTCACGCTGGGGGATTGTTCGTGTATAAAGATTGATTCTAAGAGTTTCAAGTTAAATTGATAGCAGGATGATAGAATTTTGCAGTTTTCCATTGTTATTCTATGGCCAGCATCAAGGAAATGATAGCTAATTCTACTACTAAAGTTAGCAGTTCGTTGTCCTGTGCTGAATGAAATGCGTTGATGGTGAGGCATTTTGACTCTCATTTGCTTCTTTGTCTCTCCTATATAGGAAGCAGAACACTGTCTGTATCGAAACTTATAAACGACAGAAGAACTGGCCACAGAATAACAATAAAAAACTTCAAAGTTCTATCATCCTGTCATTAATTTGACATGAAACTCTTAGAATTGATCTTTATATACGAACAATCCCCATGCCTGGACGATCATGCGTCTTCCACTGAACTTTTTAGTTTAAAGTAGTAGGTATCTTAGAATAACATTTTCTGGTACAGTGCATATATTGAAGATGTATATAGTTTATAATCAGCTATAAGATTAAGTTAGGCTCTCTATAAACTCTGTGCTTTAAAAAAAACTTACGTGAAGGAAAAAAAAAAAAAAACTATAAAAAGTTTTCCAGTTCAGAGATGTATTTTTATTTTGTACTTCCCAATTTCATACAGTTTTTTCTTTTAGCATTGTTTCTAATTAACATTGTACTTCTAACTGCCTCTGAGAAATTTGGAATGGAAAAGTACTTATTGTTATGTGTTTTTTACTATGATATCAGACTATACAGATTAAAAAAAGACACACTACCGAAGAGGTATTACTTGTAAAACGCTAAAAAATGAATTTATGGAATAAGTAAAAACTATTGACGCTACGCCAAATGAATGTGATTTTTGAGTTCAGTGGCATAGAAAGAAATGTATATATATATATATATATATATATATATATATATATATATATATATATATATGGACAACAAACAACAAAAAATCCAAATAAACAAAAAGTGTTTTACATCGTGTCAAAAACAAGTTAGTGACTTTGAATTGACCCGTATAAGAGGAGCAATGCCCCCAAAATAAACGAAGCTATTTGTTTATATTGTAATATGCAGTGTTTGAGTCCGTTCTCCAAGAATTGATCGCATTGAGAGGCTGGTAGGTTAACCCGGTGATCCCGTTAAGTGGAATCGATAGCACGTCGAAGGTAAACATTCCTGTCGACATTTAGGAGTCACTTCCTCAAACTATAGAGAGCGTGTGGAGAAATGTATGATGCGTTAAACAGTGTGCGTCCTTCAACACAGCTGCAGTGATATATGACCCACTGGTATACTGTGCATTGAAGTACTTAAAATAACAAATTTCAATTCCTACATTATATTGCATACCTGCGATGCATTTACGTCGAAATAATTTTTTTCACACTTGTATGCATGTATGCTCTTAATATAATATGGGATGTTTTATGAATATAGATGATAGTGAATATACAGTGCCTGTAGCAAGTACTCGTATTTCGACCTTGAAACAGTGTGTTTTCTACGAAATATACATCTGAAAAACTGTTTATAGAATGGTAATACAACTTGTACATATTTTAAGAAAAATAAATGAAAAGGCACACAGAATTTTAGATTGGCATACAAAACGATGAAAAATCACCAACGATATTAGAAAAACACAGAAGAAAGAATCACTCGTATCAAACAGATGTTCATAGCTAATAAACAACAACTGCATGCCCTTTCTGCTGAATCGCATTCTCCAAACACTCATTGCAGTTATTCAAGAGGTTTCCACTCATATGTGAAATTCCGGTACATATTCTTTGCAGATCGTTTTGGGTGTTTTGTGTGAAAGCTGATCCTTCTCTTTCGCCGCGACTCTTCACGTAAAATGTGGTCTGCTGATTTTGATGATCGTTTTAGGGTGCTAATATTTGCCTGATTGAACCCTTCAGTCACTACTTTAGCAGTGTGTATTGGGCCGTTGCCATGTTCAAACACCCGTCGTCGTCCAAGTCTATTGTTTCAAGCAACTTTTCTCTGCCTTACCTCGAGAATCGTCTTATTGTCTTGTTTCGCATATTTTCTTCTGCAAAAGAAAACTTTCCTAAAATAAAAGCGCACACACAAAAATCATCTTAAGATCGATCCTCCATCAAGCGTCACTGTAGTAATGTGGTTCTGGCTTCTCCAAAATGTCTTTCAGTCTTACATCACATCAATAAGGCCGACTAACTGGGTCTTAGTTCTATCTGAAAACTGGACATTGGTCCAAAATAAGTAATCGATCAGGTACTGTACTGATGACCTTGGAGGATTTTGACAAGGTGGACTTCTGTATACCCTGCTAACATATTCTCCTTATTCTATGATAAATTTGTGAAAATTCTTTTCTCAACATCTTGTCATTTTTAGACACTTAATTCTGTTGGGAAATATTCCTCATTGTTGGCTTGCTGAAAGAGTTACATCCACTTCTTAGGTCAAATTTCAGCAAGGTTCAAATATCGTGAGATCTTAATATTATAGTCATAATTACCTCCACCAAGGAGGTTATGTTATCTTCGGCTTTGTCTGTCTGTCTGTTATTCTGTCTGTCATCAAGATAGCTCAAAAAGTTATAGACCGATTTTGACGAAATTTGCAGGGATAGTTAGGTATGCTAGGAGGAACAGATGATTAACTTTTGGTGAAGATCTGTCTATCTGTTTGTTTGTCTATCTGCCTATTCTTTGTTTGTGCCCTAACTTAAAAAGTAAAGAACGGATATTCATGAAATTTACGGGAGTTGTTGGGTTAATTTCAGAGAGTAAATGATCAAATTTTGTGATGATCTCTTTGTTCGTTCGTTTGTTTATCGCTGTGTCTGATTTTATGTTTGCTAGCGAAATAACTCCAAAAATCATAAATGGATCCATATGAAATTTTCAGGAACTGTTAGTAATGTTGAAATACGTAATTGATTAAGTTTTGGTGATGATCAGTAGGTCCGTTTGTGTGTTTGACTGACGTTTGTGAAAATGTTTGTTTGGGCAATAACTCCAAAAATATGGATGGATCTGTATGAAATTTTCTGGAATTGTTAAAGATGTTAAAAGACATAGTTGATTAAATCTTGGTGATAATCGGTTTGTCCGTTTGTGTGTTTGACTTATGTTTTCTAAAATGTTTGTTAGCAGAATAACTCAAGAAGTCATGAACGGATCTCCAAGAAAATTTCGGACACTCTTAACATCATCAAAAGGCACAAGTGATCAGACTTTCGTGTTGATATAAAGAAAATAATGGTTTCGGGCAGATTTGTATTTTTTGTTATCGCTGCCATGCTTGGCGGAGGTAAGCACTCTCAGAGTGCTCTGGTATTAATATAGATATGGCAAATTAATCACAGATAAATGAAAGGGCAAATCATTAAATTAATATATAAAAAATGTAGCTACAGAAAAATCAAATAATAGATATATAAGGAATTATTAATAAACAGACCAATCGATGAGCAAATACAAAAATAAGTTCATGACTAAGTAAGTAGGTAAATAGTTATAAGCAAACAAATAATTTACTCTAAAAATGATGCATACATAAGCATACAGAGGCAGCAAACTAATTAAATTGATAAGCAGAAGAATGAGTAGAAAATTTGATCAGTAATAAATAATTTCATATTAATCAGCAGCTTTTCTAACTTCAACTTGCCGTACTGTAACTGTATTTTATATTTAGCCTTAGCAATCTTCCAAAAACTTTGAAATTAGTCTTGGGAGAGCAGCCAAGCAATCCCATAATACCCGTGAAGCCTATTAGCGATTTTCGTTATTTGCTCGTGAGACTGTTGTCGAGTAGAAAGGTAATCAGCTCGCCTGATCTTCTCAAGTAGAAATGAGATCTTTACTTCCAATCTACTCCAGGAAGAAAGTAATCTTAACTATAAAAAGAAAAAGAAATACAATGCTTTCGTCTGACGCTCTGAACGGGAAGAAATATTATCTCCACAAGTAGAGATTTTATCTTCGCATGTTCTTTTCGAAATGCAATGCTATCTTCTCAAGCAAAAACGTTATAGCTACGCACGTATAATCAACTTGGGTAAAATGAGAGTCTCTCTAGTAGAAACGTTATTACTACACCTAATCCGAAACATTACTCAATGTTCTTGTAATATGCATGCAGGTAGAAAAAAAATATGTTGCCTAATCTCAAGTTTAGAAAAACCTTGCTTTGAGACTTTCTAAAATACAAAAATATTTTTTCATGGCCATTTCAAATAGAAAAATTGTGTTTACTTCAACATTGCTACTAGAAAAATAATAATTTGCTCTGTATTTTCAACAACGGTATCCTCAAAAATCGTCTCTAACTCGAATATGATACTGCCTGATTGTTTTCTAGCATAACAGTATTTTCAATTTTCTCAAATTCACAAAATTAAATTTCCTGATCTTGTGATGAAAAGTTATCATTTCTGGCCTGAGTTTGTAAAAAAATAACTTATTTCCAGTTCAATTTTTGCGTGAGGCTTGCCTGTATAAGATAAAAAGAACATATGTACCTGTACGTGAAGAGTTGCCTAAAAATAATCTTAGTTCACTGATTTTTCAGTCCGAAATGCATTGAACTATTTTCATGCAGAAAAGGTAACCATTTAAGTTCGGCGTCTGTACCTGTGCTGCATTCCTGCTATAAAAAAAAACTTTCATTTGATGTTTAGTGGCTAAAATCGAAATTTCAATGATTTAACAACTTTAACCGTATCACGAAATCAGAGGCTTTTATTTGATGCCTACGAATGTAATATTAGCACCATCGGATAATATCGGATAAATGCTGTGAATTTTTGAATTAGGAATTAATATATTTTTTATATTTGTCTACCAGAAACCGTTACTACCGCAGCATGATGCTGTCAGTACACAATGAAAACAAAAAGAAAGAAGAAAGATAAAAAAACATGCGTGCAGCTTCTAGCTAATCAGAATCGAACTCCAATGATTTTCCAGGTCCATGGAATGCAACAGAATAAAATGCCAACATTGTGTATCGATTTTACTGGGCGGCTGGAGCACGCTTGTCACATTATTCTTCGCGGTCGGGATTATAATTTAATAGACTGGACCAACGCTGCGATAATTCACGTAAATCGAGAATGTTCTGGGACGGTAAAAATATGTCGGGGTTATGTTGTCTATAATATGTTGGGCGACTGTGGGCATATTGTGCAGTTACTTGTACCCAAACCGGCATGATGAAAACACGTTCAGTTAGGTTCATATATGCTAAGCAATTATTGTTAATATTCATTGCAATGAAACGATATGGTAAAAATGATAATGCAAGCCACATCAATAAAACAGCTATACATTTTTGGAAATGCTCAAATAAATAGATAAACAAAAAATACTCCACTTTATACACTAAGCTATTTGAAATGCTTTAAAACGTTGTTTGCAATAATTAGAAAAACATGAAAAGCGATTCACTGGGAAAACCTGCTGTAATAGTCTTATAATGACTTTAGCGGCATTATTGATGAAGGGACTTATGACAAGAAATGTTATTTCAAATAATCAGCTTTATTGAAGAAGACTACATATAGAATGAAGACTAATAAACCATGAACGTTTATTTTTCTTGGAATGCCCCATACTTCTGACCACTTAAAAAAAAGATTGTCTACTGGTCGGATATGTTTTTAGTTGTTTCAATTGAAAAAGAATTCAATTCAACTTGTACGACCTTATATAGACTTGTGTTATTGCAAGTTCACGTTTATCAGCATCACATTAGCTCAGAAAGTGTCAACTAAGTTCTAGAGTGGAGAATAGGCAGCAACACAAACAAACTGTTGTCCATGAAGTCGGTATGACATTGCTGAGGTACTTTGGCTGAATGAGACCGAGCAATGTACTACATGAACACGAGCTGCTCACGTGATTTTCATGGTTGATTTTTTGTTGAATTTTCAACGAAGAGAATAGGATGTCTTCCAAAGATTTGCCAAAAGAATCTGCGTTCATTTTTTACACCATCTTGAACCTTCTCATGACTGATCGATAAATTGCTTGTCTAGGAAACTTGTCCCGATTACGACCCCTTGATACAATTAAAATTTAATGTGATCATTAGTTCTGTCCCACTGCTTTTTAAATAGAGATGCCGTCATACCTATTTAGCTAAAGAGAGTATTTTGTATCTTATTTACAGTGAAACTTAGCATCTTTTGTAAGACTGAGGACATTTTTAATTATATATTTGTCATTTAGTTTACACAGGCTAAACGCCGAATGCTAATAATATACGACATTTTGAGCCTAAGAATTTTTTTTTGTGGCAATTGCAATTAAATTATTTCATATTTGTACTTTTTGGACTGAAGTTATCAAGTTGGTTAATAAAATATAAACAGCATCACGCGAGACTCTGCATAAACTATCTAGGCACTCCGCTGCTAATAGCAGCACATGGATTAAGTAAAACAGTATTTATTGACATTGCAGTAACTTGTATCACTTCTACAAATCGAGGCCAAAAATCTTGAATACACTTTTAAAAATCGAGGTATTTTGTACAGTGGTTCTCCGGAGTCAAAATTTGTCTTTAATTTCTAACTTTGATTTCAACTCATGGAGCAAGTGGCTTTCCGACTCCTCCTCGAGCCTCCGACTCCAGCTCCGAAACCCTGATATAAACGGCTGACAGTGGCCTCGGGTGAAGTACATGAATTAAAATTCTATTTCAATAAAAAATATGCAACCATAAAAGCACAAAATACTCTACAAAACGATAAGTCTCAGTTGGTCTCAGTAGCAGCCGAAACTGATTTGCAGTCAGGTAGGAATTATTTTCATAAATAGTTCCAGAAAACATCCTTTCACAAGCACACAAAACGCTTTACTAAATGCCAAGTCTCTGTATGTAAGACTTAGCGGCCGAAATTGGTGAGCAGTGCGGTATAAATTAGCATGTTAGCGCCGAGAACAGACCCCCCGTACGGGGCCGCCATCAATCACCTGGTGCCTTTGGCAGCCCTGGCCTGGAGTCGCGACCTGGAAAATTGCCCTTTACTTTGGGTGCTGGAAAGAAACTGTTAGCGGCGTAGCGCTGAAGATCAGCTGCAACTCAATTGAAAGGCTTGTGGTTTCTTGAGCAGTGAAGATAGAAATTTTCTCATATTTATGCAAGAGAATTGGATATATGACCTCCACACTCACTACGGTGGACAGCACATCGCTAGATTCAAGCTCACACCTTTTTAGATGCTGGTGTTCATACACGCTAGCTTGGCGCTCATGCAAAATATCTCATTGTTCATGCATACCAAATTCACGCCGTTCCAGATCTCATTCTTCATGCATATCAAATTCACGCTGTTCCAGAAGATTTCATTCTTCATGCATATCAAGTCTACATTGTTCGAGAAGATCTCATTCTTCATGCATATCAAATTCACGTTGTTCCAGAAGATCTCATTGTTCATGCATATCAAGTCTACATTGTTTCAGAAGATCTCATCCTTCATGCATATCAAATTCACGCTGTTCCAGAAGCTCTCATCATTGTTCATGCATATCATATTAATGCTGTTTCGGATTTCGCTGTTCATGCACACTAGCTTGAGGCTGTCACCGACGGTTGCGTCGTCCACACACACCATATTCACGTTATTCCAGAAAATCTCATTGTTTATGTACGCCCGACTTTCTCTGCTACAACGGGTCTTGTCTTCCGTACACACTAGCTTTGACCTGTTCCCGAAGACTTTCTAGTTCCACTTCGTATACACCAGATTCAAGCTGTTATAGGAGATATTCTTGGGGGTTACACGCATCTAAGGAGGCCGCGCTGTTTCATTCTTCCTTATTTACAAAGCGTACACGAAGTCCACGGGGTACCCAAGGATTTTGTTGTCCTTACACTACTCTTAGATACGTGCTGTTCCAAAAGTAATGATGTACATCAGTTTCATCCAACTCCAGAATGGCTTGCAGATCGTACTTCCCAAGTCGCGCAATACATCATCACATTCACGCCGAGCAAAAAAGATCTTCCTGTCCATCATTTCTTTCTTGTCTGCGTCCAGTGAGTATAGTTGCACTGGCAGCGAGAAGCACCGCCACCAGCAGCACATCGCGACCGTAAAAGTCCTTAATAATCAGCCGCCGGGAGTCCATTACAGGAGGATCAGCCGATGTGCTGCTGAAATATTTATGTTGTGTTTACTGCAATTTAATGTGATGGATGAGAGACGCCAAGGCTCCATAAATAGGATAGTTGACCGCCCTGTCATGTTGAGGCGACACTAATTGAGGTGACATTACATTGCCATATTTTAGAGCTTGTTGTAGACGCGTGTGGTGCGAGTGCTAGGGTGACTGGAGTGGTTTTTTTTAATAATGTTTTCCGTTGGGATAATGGAGCTAGCTAACTTTAATGGGACATTACACTGCTGTATTTCAGAGCTTGTAGGCAGAACTGCAATTGCTGATGCCTTGTGTGGGTAAATTTGAAATGGAAAGTTTTCTGCTGTACATATTGGGGTAAAGTTTCATGAGGTGATATTACAATGTTATATTTCATAGCTTATCATTACAGTAATGTGTTATAGTGCAAATGCGTCTGGTGAACGAAACATTTAAATGTAACGTTTTGTCGAGGAGATTGGATCGAAATTACATTGAGGCGGCACTACATCACCTTGCTTCGCAGCCAGCTGTCAGCAGATCTATTGACCAATCAAGTACAGAGGCTTCTCAATGGGTCTGTGAATTTAGCCACCAAGTATTGATTTACTACCTCGCAAACAGATTACAGCAGCTGCATTTTTAAGCTCAAGAGAGCATCGCACACTTTTTAACGTTCATAAGTAAAAACGCATTTAGTAGGATTACCGCATCTGAAGGGGTGGTATCAAGAGTTTAGAGAAATCCAGCAGACTGATATATATATATACATATATATATACCTTGAAGAATTTGAAGAGAAACAAGACAGTTGGTAGAATTTTGTTACCCACCAGGCGCGTTGCGCTGTACCTCAGCTCTTCAGGTGGGAGGCTGAAAGTAGATGGAAATTAACTTATTGATATTTCAAGCAAATGTTGGGGGTGCATATTACACAGATAACGGTCACTACTTAACCGATAGATGAAAACAATATAAATCATTTTCAATAATACAGATGTTTCTTTAATTTTTAGATTGCAGTCCACTCCACTTAGTTCAGCTACTGCATCGTGTACATACATACAGGAACCCCGAAAGCGACAGTTCTCAGCCTGTGCGGGCCATAATGGGTGGCATGAACGCAACGTGAAACAGTTTGAAATCAAAACTTGAAGTACAAACTTTAACAGAATCTATCTCACGTACGTCGTTGAAAAATTACTAAAACATACAATGCTGGTCAAAACTAGCGATGCATCTTCATAGTAACACTTGAGAAGTCGCAAATCTTAGATGAAGTCGTCTCTATATAAAAGTTGTGGGTGCAAGTATTAATACATGCTATGGTAAGTATTTCTGTATGTTAGGAGCTTTTCGCCCTGCAGCTTCCCAATATAACTTGTAGTTCCGCCTTCCCGCTGCATAGTATTATTCCTGTCCAGTCCCATCCATATTTACATCATCTTATGGTAAATAACTTACGTAAAACAAATCTTCATTGTAGAAATATGTTGGTTGAAAGTGCAACTGGAAGGTAACACTCATCCAAAGCCATTGTGTGGTTCTGACGGCTGTGTCACTCATTGTAGTAAAGCACTAGTGCCTTCTTTTTAGCTTTACATCATTTCATTATAGAAAGTGCAACGAGAGCGACGTTGTAATCACTACGTATACAACAAAGTTAAGGAATGCACTAGTTTCAACTTTTGTATTGGTGCATTGTGTTATCGGAGCTGTAAGCCAACTACTGTTTTCTTTTGAGAGACCAAAAATACGCCGTGTTTCAGGTGATGCATTGTTTATCAAGAATGGAATGATGACATTATAATTACTGGATCTGTGACTGGAGCCGAGAATTCCGTATAATTTATAGTAACATTTTCTGATTAAATTTAGAAAATTTACTTAAAAAAACTATATTGACTGTGAAATAGTAGCTACACCAAGTGGCCCAAAAAAAAAAAAAACACGCAATGCATTTTTACTTACTCTATATTCTTGCGTAATTTTATTTTAGAGTTCATGTATTTATTTCAGTATAACAATTAATGGCAGCATTTTAAAAGTGTTTGTCATACATAATAAAGCCTGTTTTGAGTGTATAAGAAATTCGGAATTTTCATTTAGCACAAAGAAAATAATGAAGATCTGTGGAAAAGATGATGGAAGATTGATCCATAGCCATATGTGGCTGTCGCCAGGGCCTAATAGGCCCATCGTTAAAAAAAAGATTGAAGTTGGACTCATCGGACCACATTACGTGCTTCCAAACCTTAACAGAATCTTAGTATTCTCGAGTAAGTAACATTTTTGTTTTTACAATTTACTGCTGACACTAAACGCTTTGCTGGTCGCATTGTATTTTATTCAACTCTTTACGCACAGTCCTTTGATTTTTTCTTCTCGTAGCTTACTAGTAATCATTTGCATTGAAGAGCACTGATTATTCTTCGCCAATCTTTTCAAAAAACGCCTGTCTCCGTCAATCAGAGGGTCAGGTTTTTCGCGATCTCCACACGATGAACCTTGTTCTTATTTCCAGGGTGTTATTCTTTTCTGCGTTATTTTGATGCTTATGCTGCTCCCAGTACTGATGTCCCAAGTTGATTTCGCCCTCAATGTAAACCAATGATGCTTCCTTTGTCAAATGCTGACAGGTCGCTTCCATGGGTCTTCGGTTCTTCGATGTAGGTAGATAAAAATTCGGGTCACTATCTACATGCATTCAAAATAGATGTTTACTATTTGATAAGCCCTTCTCAAATATTTCCATATACAGTTGGGTTGAAATAAAGGAACTCTGAAAGTGAACAACTTTTCAAGCCACTTATTGAAACATCTTTTGCATATAAGCAATTAAGATTTGGCGTGATACTACCTTGCATGGAAAGATTTTGACCTTTCAAAGGTACTGTTTATTCTTGATATAATATTTCTAGAAGATGATACTAGGTATGAGAAAAATGAGCCACTCTCAATAACATTTTAATGCAGATTGTCCCTTCTAGAATTTTCCCCAAACATGAAGCTCTTGTGCATAACCTACTAACTTACCAATGGCAGTACGCGGCCCAGCGCCTCTATTTCAGCTTCATAACGCGCTCTTCAAAATGCCTGAGCTTCTCGAACAAAAGAGAAATGCATCACTAAGAGCTCAGCCTCCAGCTTTCTATGAAGTGAAAATTCACTTAATGTGGGACCTGAACAAAGAGGAGGTTGGTCAAATACTGGGATTTTACCTGCCTACAATTGGGCACCTGTTTTTCTCGTTTGCATTTTGCCAATGCTCTAATTGCTTTAAACAATCACCACAAGTTTAAACATTTTGAACCCGTTTAACCACACCTGTATAACAGTTAGCCATTTTGCAGAACTACTTAAACAGTTAAACTGTTTATAGTTTAAACGTTTTGCATAACTATTTCAGTAGTTCTGCAAAATAGTTAACTTTTGGTTAACTCTTTACTGTGTAAACTATTACAGTTTAAAACTGCTTAACGTTTAAACTGTTAACATATTATATGCGTTGCATAATTGTTTAAGAAGGTCTGCAAAATGGTTAACGATTTTACAGGTGTGGTCTAAACAGGTGCTAAATGTTTAAATTTGTGGTGATTATTTAAAGCAATTAGAGCATTGGTAAAACGCAAGCTGGAAAACCGTAAGAACTCATCTCTTCACTGAGCCCGGCTTGTGTATTGAACCCTCAGTTACTGGTACCTGAAGCAATAGTCGCTTGTAGAAGTGCTGGTTCACTGTCTAAGCCTAAATACTCACACTACTGATGGACGAGTTCTAACTTCGTCGTAGAGGCTCTTCTGACGTGGATCTTCCTTCGCCTTCCGGCATCTCTTGCACCGCTTGCACCATTCAAAGACAAGAGGCCGCGACATTGCATATTCACCATAAGCCTCTTGCAGAAGTTTTGAGACACTTGGATGGATTCTCTCTCAGCTTAAGTAAAAAGTTCCGTTAGATTTTTTGCTCTATGTTTGCACCACCTCCAGTTTCAAGACAGTAAAATAAAATCTTTCAATACAAGTACCAAAAGCATAGTTAACATAATGGGAGAGTGAACAGATTAGTAACAGAGTACGAGTGAGAAATTGTGTAAGGCGTTGGCGTAAAAGATTATACGGTTAGTTAATTCATACTGAATCATAAGCTGGCTCGTTGCACAATTTTTATCACGAAGTTTAGTCTCTGAAGTTACTTCAAACTACCAAGTCTTAAAGCGTGCGATCGAAAAAAATAAACAGTTTGATATGGACATGCATAACTGGCTCTGCGCGATAAACTCTTATTTGAGAGAAGGTACCTAGATGCGGCGATTTATTGTTGTTATAGTTTAGCTCTTTTTTGAGCAGTGTTGTAATCGCAGTACGTAGACGTTTGCTTTGCTATTTGCCTATCACGGGAATGAAAGCTCACAGAAATTTACTAGTGATTTACTAGAAGCTTCAACTTCTCTGAAATGTGATCAAGTTATCAACATCATATAAATGAAGAAAATTTTGAATGACAATGTGTTTTCTCCAAATTTTGGAGCTTGATATCTGAACACTCCAGCACGGTTGTTGGTGTAGGTTGTTCAGATAATAAAGTATGTATTTCTGTTGTGCAGCAGTTTTTTTTTAGTATTTTAGGGACATTCCTCGGCAACAGAATAATTGTTTAGTTACAAGATTATGGTGTGTACAGATGATGTGAAAAGCATTATGAAGCAATCGCAGATTAGTCTCCTGGGATGTAGTTACACGTTGAATATTCTATTTTATGCAGAATACAGAGAAATGAATCTCATGTAATTTGGCTCAAATATAAAAATTCCAAGATTGTCATAAGCAGTGCAGCATTGAGGTAAAGTTCCGCCAATTTAAAGTCGACACTCCAACTGGAAAATCCACAAAAACTGGTGTGTGCTGCTGATTAATGCCTGCTGGCCCCAGAGGAGTTCACGACTGCACTCAACCAAAGATTTACCGAGCCATGGAGCCAGAGACGGTAGGCTTGTGCGGCAACTGCTGGCCAGCTGGTTAGAGTTAGAACCTCAGCAATAGCGTCTGAAAAGCGGAAATTCTGCGTCAGCAAACCAATCACCGGTGAATTTACGTGTCTCGCTAGAAGCGATTCAGGGTGCTAGCGTCTGTGAGGCCAACACCCTGACAATCTACCATTAGCGGATTTTTTTTGACAGGTTTATGGAACAAATAGCAATGTAACTTACAGTATACAAAAGTTCATAGGTTTTTATTCGTCGCCTATAAGGGCGGCATCACATAATGTCCGATTGGCACCTACAGATTTCCAATTGGGTTGTAATATTACCTCGGGCAAGGATGTTATGTTTTTGTCGTGTTTGTCTGTTTCTTTGTCTGTCATCAAGATTACCCAAACACTTATCAATGGATCCTTACGAAATTTACAGAGATTTTTAGGCCTGTTAACAGTAACAGATGGTTAACTTTTGGTAAAAATCGATTCATCTGTTTGTTTGTCTGCCTATTTTTCTTTAGGCAATAACTCATAAAGGTATGGGTAGATTTTCATGACAATTACACGAGTTATTAGGTATAAAACGAACAGTAAACGACCATGCTCTTTGCGATGATCTGTTCGTTTGTTTGTTTTTTTGTTTGTCACTGTGTTTAATTTTATATTTGTTAGTATAATCACTCAAAGAGTTATGGATGGATCGCTACGAGACTTAGAGATGTTGTTTGTGCTATTTAAAGGCATAAATAATTCAATTTTCGTGATGATTGGTTGATCTGTTTGTGTGTTTAACTTATGTTTGTCATAATGTTTGTCAGCAGTATAACTCAGAAATTTATTAACCGATCTTGAAGAAAATAATAGAAACTGTTAACAGTCTTGAAAGGCACAAATGATTGGATTTTGGTGTTGATAAGAAGAAACTCATATTTTCAAAACCAAGTTAAATTTTTCGTTGCCATTGCCGTGCTTGACGAAGGTATGCGCTCTCAGAGTGTTTGCTATTTACTTCTTTAAATTAAGAGTGATGCCCTTTTGCGAACAGTCCAGAATAATTATATTCTTTATTGAGCATATTGGATGAAAAACGACATTACAAAGTTCCCCATTGAGCATACCGATAACATCTGCAATAAAAGTAGATTCAATTCCATTTCAAAATACTTGTAATAATACGAGAATATTGACTTATACACGCCATGTTTTTCGGCATCATTAATACCGAAGTTCGTAACAGCAATTAATCCTTTACATTTTTTTCTCATGGGGCTAGTACTGTGAACAGTGGCTGAAAGTGTCTTTTAGGGATACCAGTCTGAGCATTTGCGTGATTATAACTTGATATTTCTGCGAATATCGTCAAAAAGCTGTCATTACTTATTAAGCAATATAATAAACACCGTCGTGTGTTTATTTGTTTATATATTTATACATTTGTATGTTTCGCGTCCCCTATCTTAACTACGAAGATAGGCGAAAAATAGGCAAGGTTGCAGATTTTGTAATCAGATTCCGTATCCTTGGAGATCGATGACCAGGCTGTAGAAGTTGGCGAAATTGCGATCCTTATTCCTTTACCTCAATGCAGTTCTTGCTTGAAACACTTCTTGGAACCGAAAAATAGAGGTATTGCAGCTTCTCTTAGTGCGGCCATACAGTCTTATTTTCATAACTTTCTCCTTACATGGAACCATATGTTTGTTCTCCGTTTACCCCATTCAAATTCAGACGTTAATTAACGAAGAGCGGACGAAACGATGATTTTTCACGGTAAGTAGACATCATTTCTTTCAGCTTGTTTCCTTTCTTTGGCCGGAGTAGATTTCACTTCAGTTCAAAACCTTTTATGTACTGGATAGGCGGCGGCCGGTAATTTACTTAAGTTCACTGAGGCTTTGCTGCTCGCCAATGTAACATTTGTTCTTGCACGTGACCCATGGTGGGAGATGACTGTGCTCCTATAATATGAATTAATAATTACAATCGAGTAGGCTGTTGTAGCGTATGTTTCCGAAAGCTTATCAGTGACAAAGGCATAATAAATGAAAACGGGTCATCTCAAATTCTTCGATGTCATTCTTGGCAGCGCGGGCGCTCTAGCTTGTTAATAAAATTTTGACAGAAGCGCCTTCATGAACGCAAAAGAGAAGCACACAGAACGCGGGCTTTAGCCTATTGATTTCTCCAGGGACCTGTCTCATATCATTATTATTGCATTCACAGGCTCACTGATTTACAAAAAAAAAAATTGTTCATGCAGTGGCATCTAGATTAACGAAGCAGAAGCAGCGCACTGATATAAGGTCTTCTTTATTTCTGCAATGACTGTGAGACTACTATATTTTCTCATTTTCAACGAAACAAAAAAATGAGACTTATGGAAGAAAAAAAAAAGCGTACAAAAAAGGAGACAATTTTGCTTCCAATACCGTCAGTAGAAGAGAAAAAACATAATGATAGAGAAGTTATTTTATAATGCTTTCTTCGGGGAATCATTGATGTCAATTTTAATCTCAAATTGCTATACTGAGCTTCAGCTAGCTGAAGTTTCTTACCGACGCTTTGATTCATAAAAAAAGTATCTAACTGGGCCTACTTCTAAGGTTTAGTGCTGCACAATGGACGAGAGTTTGTTGAGATTCGAGCTCAGCCTAGAATAATTAGACTTGTAATCGCGTGAGATGTGCGTGGTTATCAACTACGATGAGCAGTATAATAACTGCCTTGCCCCCTGTGAGATCTTCAGATTATTTATACATATTGAACTACCTTAAAAAACTAGAGAGTACTCTGAGAGCGCATACCTCTGCCAAGCAAGCGAACGGTGACGCAAAATTCAAATTGATTTTGAAACTGTGATTTTCTTCGTATCAGCACCAAAACATAATTATTTGTTCCTTTTAATAGTATTAACATTTTTTATAATCTTCTTGAAGATCTGTTCATAATTTTTGAGTTATACTGCAAACAAACATTATGACAAACACAAATCAAACACACAAACAGATCAACCAATTATCACCAAAATTGATTCAAATGTGTCTTCTAATATTACTAACAATTCCTGTAAATTTCACAAGGATCCATCGATAACTATTTAAGTTACTGTGCTAACAAGCATAAAATCACACATACCGACAAACAGGCAACGAACAAACATATCATCAGAAAATATGATCATTTGCTCTTCGTATCATACCTAACAATTCATATAATTTTTATGAAAATCCGTCCATAACAGTTTTTTAGTTATAGGCTGGAGAAAAAAATGCAGACAGACAAACAAGCAGATGAACGGATTTTAATCATATGTTACTGTTAACATGCCTATAACAATCCCTGTAAATTTCGTAAAAATCCATTCATAAATTTTGAGTATTCTTGCTGACAGACAAGCAAACAGACAAACAGCCAGACAAACACGACAAAACACAACCTCCTTGGCAAATGTAATAATACTAGCTAAGCCAAAGTTCTTCGAATTTTGAGATGTCAGGCATCGGTGAATGCAACACAGCCTAGCAAATTAAAATTGCTTAACAAGCTATCTTTTCAGCTTTAATTAATCGTAAAGCGTAGCGCGCGGCTTATCAATTTTATGGCAGCTTGCTAAAGTCCCTTCCTTTGGTGCTTTTGTCTGTTTCATATATATATATATATATATATATATATATATATATATATATATATATATATATATATATATATATATATATATATATATATATATATATATATATATATATATATATATGAGCTATTGGGAGCTACCACTATGATGGTAGCAGCGTATATGTATACAACTGAACGTTGTATGCACCAGGCATTTTTGTGTGGTTTAGAGAAAGACTATTTCCTGGTGTTTTTATTATCTACCTGTCATCGACGACGTCCACTCAATAGTCAACGTGTGGACGCACGGTATCTAACGAATTAATGTGGCTGCCAAGCAGACCCCGAAATGTTCTTCGAAGCCACACGGGATACAATTTTTGCTTGCACCTTAAAATACAGAGTCAAAAAATTGCCTTATAGTATCGCCATAACTGCACTTTTCCCCAGAAAAATATTATTTTACAAAAGATGTAATTGGGTCGTAATTACGGTCATAGAAACTTTTGTCAAAAGAACTTGAAACGTTTCGCATTTTATGCTCCTGTCAGAAGCAAAAAAAAAAAAAGATGTAAGCGGAAGCCCAAATGATCTTAACGCTACACACAAGGTCTAAACAGGACATGACACCCGAGTATATTTTTATTTATCAGCCACTTGTTTTTGTTTTATCAAGTTCAGTTAGTATTAATAATTAATGCAGAAAGAACGGACAGCGTTCGCTAATGCAGCATCCAAAAGTTGTGAATTCGTGTATTCAATAAATATATTTATTTTATTCATCGTATACTATTAGGCGCGCTTATTACATAAGATTATTTATACCAAATGCATGTATATGTTCATCCTCTCAGCCGTTGTTAACGTATTCACTTTACTCTCAATAAGCTTAGTCTAGTGCCAAGACGCATTTTGCTTCTGTGTGATTTCCATATTCAAAAATGCATGTAAGCTTTAACGAGGATTCGAGGTTTCGAAATTGAAAACCATAATCCATTCGCGTTAAAATAAAAATGCACGTAAAGTTTAGCAGAGCTTCAAGGTTCAAAATTTTAGATCAACAAATCCGGAAAGTTTAGAATTTCGCCTAGCAAATTCCCGTTACTTTTGCAGGCTTAATTGGAGACATTTTTTTGCGACGAAAAGCATGACACTTCAACGAATTCATAACTGCCGAACTCTTTTTACTTTAGCAAATCCTTGACACATCTAAATTGCCACACTAACTGGACAGAAAAAAGGAAGTTCAACTCTAACAAATGAACCAATTCAGTCGCTCACAAAGCCTTTTGGGTCTAGATGGACATGAGGTAGATTGTCAGACTCTTGGTATTTGCAAGGGTGAATGTCGACGGCTTGACGATGAACCCACTGAATCCTAAACGTTGCCAATTGCGTGACACCTATAGTGGCATTGCTGAGTTAGGCCGGGGACAGACTGGGGATACAAGCGATGCAATGCAATTTTCGCAAGAGGTTTGTTGCATGACTTTGAAAGCTATGATTCGGGGGGGTTGGTCATACTGACGAGATGCGCCAGC
>LQNS02278076.1:11991577-12007352 GCA_001587735.2 Parhyale hawaiensis | reverse complement strand
GCTTGGTATAACACCATCGTCCAATGATTTACGCCACATGATGTAGAGCGGGTAAGAAATGCTTAGCTTGCACATTTTGAGGATTTTTGCAGAAACATCATCTGGTCCTGAAGCACTGTCCCCGCTAATTTCATCGATGGCTAGTTCAATGCTTAATTGTCTGAATTCAAAATTCATAAAAATATTCTCGGCCGTATGCTTGTGAGGAGTGTATTAACAGCTCATTGCCACTTGCAGTAATCCACGATTGAAAATTGGATGAAGGAAATTGAAACAAATCAAAGTCCTCCCTATCTCTGGAATTTTTATTGCAATTTATAAGGCGACCCTTTCGGACTCATGCTGGAGCCATTGCGGTTCACTGCTCACTGATGCACAACAGTTACTGATGCAGCTATTGCGTGACCCAACAGGGGTCCTTCAAGCCTCGCTATTGGTTCGTGATGACGTAAATGCTCGTGACGTCACTGCATTAGGTAAATTGCTGTTAATAGGACTGGTGTGAAAGTACCTGCTTTTAAATTACCGTGGGGGATACTCAGATGGCTCTGCGTAGAAGTATTGACTATACAATATCATTCCACGTCATACTACATCGCTTTCGCTACTGTAATCTTTTTAAGAGATTTGTCCCATTTTTCTACTTCAATTTAAAGATAACCATTAGAAATGGTTGAAATGTGTTCCAACAATGAAAACCTCACCAGCGATGACATCAGCTCTTTCAATTTCAGGTAGCACTTCCGACAAAAACTAAGATATGTATTTTCTCTATAATTCCTGCCCTGATGAAATCAAATCGAGGGATATTAATTAACGCACAAATATGGCATGACTCTCGGCAATATATGTATATATAATCACCGAAAACAGCGTTTTTGTAACTTTAAATTATTGGATGGTTTTGGTCAACGTTGATTTGTCAGCAAGATTTCAATTGGTGTTAATATTTAAGAAATTAATATTATTGTTTCAAACGAGCAGCGACTTTATATTAAAATCACTATCAAAACAATATCATAAATGCTGTCGTGCGTTTATACGTTTATATAGTTAAATGTTCATATAATTATTTTTTTTTGTTATTGTATGTTTCGTGTCACGTTCATGACGAAATAGATATGCGAAAAATAGGCCAGGTTGCAGATTTTGTAATGACGTATGTTGCGTTTACATGGAGATCGATAAGCGAAAATTAGGCCCAGTTACAGAATATGGTGAAAATGGGATTCTTATCCCCTAACTGGATGCACTTCTTGCTCAGCAATGGTTGAAATGAAAACAATAAAGGTTCGTACAGCTCCTCGTAGCACTGCCATGGAGTCCGTTTTGCCTTACATTTTCTATGCATCGAAACTATATTTTCTTTTACTTCACATGATACAACTTCAGTAAATGATTAACAAAATACAGGCGACGCGATGTTTTTTTCGCTGGAAAGTAGATACAAAAATTATTTTCTTCAGGTCACTTATTCCGTTCATGGAAGAGTTTTTCTTCAATACCAAATCTCTATGTATTGGTGTGACATACGGTAGGTAGGATACGAGGGAAGAGGGGGAGAAGAGTTTACTTAAATTCGCTAATGCTCTGCTCAGTCTGCTGCTCGCTAATATAAGCTCATTTCTTGTTGCATGCTATAATTATAAAGTGGGAAACGAGTTGGCTGCTTAGTTGAATTGAAAAAAATGAACTTATCTTTTATGACCATTGGAGTAATGCCAATGCCACACGGTAGCCAACAGAACGAGTATCCGAGTTTTAAGCACCGAATCGATGTTTACAAACCTGTACACTCTTATCTCTACACAAAATTCCTGGATGGAGCCTGCAGTATTTTTTCACTCGATACTCTGGCCAAAGGCGTGACTTTTGTCAACAAACCGCCACAAGAGACATCTACCGGGTTGTAGGTAGTCCAGTTCGCTTTCGGAGTGGCAACAGCTTATTATTTTCAAGATATTTTATCATAGACATAGAATTAATATTACTTTTGAAAGCAATGGGCACCATTCTTCTTGAAATATGTATTATTGTCATGGTGTTCAGTCTGTAGCCATGACAACGCCGGTTAGATGAAAGGAGCTCGACGTCTGCTGCCCAATTGACCATTTTCACATGTGAATAGTGAAGTGCGGTCTTATGCAAAATATTTTGTGCATTTTCGAGAGTTCTCGTAGCTTTTTTTAGCGTGTGTCACAGCCATTAGCCCTTGTAGCTTATCGTTCAGAATCATATTAGTGACAAAAGAATGTTAAGTTAAATGAAGACAGGTCGTCACAAATTCCTCACATTCATCTATGACAGCTCACGTATTCTATTAAAAAATAGTGAATACACATCAGAATTATGATAATGTACTGTTGAGAATCAGAGTCCTTCATGTAAGGTTTGCAAGCAATGCTGCGTCTACGAGAAACCTGAGTGCTAGTTCTTCTTATTAGGGTTTAAACGCTGAAAAATTTTGCATGACCTGTTGTCGAAACACTTATCCATGGAACCATTTCTTTACAAGAGTGAGATACAGGCGGAAGCTTGCTTTAATCTCAAATGGATCAGCTTCCTGCCCCAACGATGTTGTAAAACAATGTTATTTCTAAGATTAGAACAATGCTATTGCTATGAGCAGAACGATGTTGTAAACAATGCTATTTCTAAAAGCTGAACGATATTGCAAACAATGCTATTTTTATAAGCAGTCAACGTTTATTTTGGGCTTACAGTATTGAATTGTTGCACAGTTTAACCCGTTATATGAGCTATTCTACTCCAAACCAATTAATATCTGAAGATAATTTTCCCTGACTTTTTTTTTCATTATTAACTGTGCTATAATGCAGTAAACTGAAACACTGAGAAAAATCAGATGGGGTCTGTATGCATCATCTTACATGCTTCGTATAAGTTTTGTGTAGGCTTCAGCTGAAATTGATATTCCAATAAACTTCTATGAACGCTATGCCATAATCTTTTGTATGCCAAAATACAATTTGATTCAGGCAGCAATTTGTCACCAATCCTTGCCGCATGTTCCTTTCAACATAAGTCAGATTTTGCAAACTTCCAATGAATATCTACATAATCGATTTAAACATTCTATACGGGTTATTACTTTTTCTACTTTTACTTTTTTTTAAATGCCATGGTATCACTTACGGGATTGCGAACAATTAGTAAATTTAACCTTGTTTCCCATTTTTACGTACATCCCTTGATGTTGCATATCATCTACTATAAAAGTTGTTAATATCCAACTAAAAATATTTTCATTTAGTAATCCATGAATATTCCAAAATATGGATGGGAATCAGGCAGCGGTTTGTATTCAACTCGCCACATTGCCTCTCGGTAATCTGATGGAAGCGAACCAATGTCATTTGGTGCGGGCCCTCGAAATCAGACTGGCATTGGAAGGCAGGAATCTTGCATGTAAATGGCCCGATGAGGTCCGACTCAGGTTTGTCACGATCAGACAGGCCATTGGAAAGTCCAATCAGAATGAAATGCACACGGGGCTTATTTTTGGTCATCGCGCTAAGATTTTTTCCTCGTTCACCACCAAAATGAATGATTCGGCTTTGAGTGCCGGGCTTTGTAGCGGCATCCGCATCCAGGAAGACGGAAATGATCTCTAAAGCAAATGGTCTCTGGTTGCGAGAGGAAGGAAAAATGGTGAAGCGCACAATGGAGCACGTCTGTTCAATAGATGCGCAGGACTCCGCATTTTGAGGCGTAATGGAGATTAAAGCACGTGATTGAAGGATGTGAGAAGTAGATGAGAGAGGCAACTAAAGGTGCGTACCTCTGTGTGCTCCGCGCGGCAACATCAAACAAAGGAGTAACAATGACAGATTTTTCATGAATGTATATGAATGATTCGGACTTGAACGATAGATCAAATAACCGATGTGCGTATAGTTACTAAACACAACATTTCCAATTGAAAGGTTAAACAATACAATGGATAAATTTGATGAATCGCCTTTGTATTGGATTGAATGTTTCATGGTGTACCCAGCGCAATGCTGGCAGGCTCCGGCAATGAGACCGCTACATATATGAGCTGCTTTTGTGGGAGCTAGGGATCTTTGAATAAGGTTTGCCTCCAGTGATACGAGAGTGGTGCCGATGTACTGGTAAAATAACACGAATCCGAGGCTTCCATTCTAATGTCATGGATCTACTTCATTGATGACTATAAGATGTGGCTTCCATGTCGTGCATTTTATTCCCTGGCCAAAATTTGAAGTAACGAGGTCCCAACTGTGAAGTTATCGTAACATTTAATTCGATTTCAGTTTCGAAATTGCAGAAATAGTTGTTGAGCTTCCACTCTGAAAGTTATCGAAATCTTTCCTGACATCAATTTTCAATCTAGGAAAATTTCTTGGGTGTCCAGTGTCCATGCATCTTTTCTGGAGATTCCATTTCAGGAATAGCTTAACTTATTCTCTGAAGATTCAGTTTAGAAATCCCTGAAATCTCTCACGGACATCGCTGGAAATCACGCGGAAAAATCACTATCGCAGTGGGGCTTATATTGTAAATCTTCTGGCCGCTGGTGGACGCACCGCAACGCTGCGAGGCCTCGCCTCTAGCAAACGCCGCAATTTTTGTGACCATTTTCCAGGGAGATTTTCTTGTTTTACTCTGTGTAGTGGTTGCCACACTCAAAAGGCGGTATAGATGAGTATTGGATCCGAAATATGCACATACTGTGTATATTGTATTATATTTGCATAATTTGAGGTGGATCGGCTATCATCAGACTCGGATATTTGCCTAAATTTGAAAGCCATCATCGTCCTGCTATGATGAGGATAGCTTGCAGATAGGAATTATTGTCCTTAATTTGTCAGAATGTGCAACAGTTTCAGCTCTCAGCCTTCATTGCTTATACACTCATAATGCCACAGCCAAAACAAATGATTTAGTCTGGGGTACCGGGGGCACACTGACACTGTACTTACTTTCTGCGGTTACTCGTTAATCGCTACCGCAGATTAATGAGGCTGGCAATTACTATAGATCCTATAGCTGTGTGGTATAAGCCCTGGGATCACACATTGACTGTTGTGTTGCAAGATGCTTCATTTGGGTTGTGTTACCTGTCCGTGGGAGTTCAAGAGTGAAGTTTTAATAATAATAATAGCAATAGATAGGCGGCAATAGACGGACCAACATTCCTATTCCCAGAGAACCCCATTTTTTAATGTAAACATGTTGCAATATAAGTAATTTCTAGTGATGAACTTATTATTTAAAATATCGTGTAAAAAGAATAGTTTTCGAATACATAGACAGCTTTTGTTACGGTACCAGTACTATTGAAAATAATAATCATAACAAAATCGTTTATTAAGTACGTGTCTTTCTGTAAAACTGCTTTTTTTTGCTAGAAGTAATCATTAATTCGTTTAATTCTATTCTCACTAAATGCAGACGATCCAATGATTTCATCACTTGTACGAACTGAAGAAGAAGAAAAAATTTGGTTATCATATTCTTATAGCCAATGTATTATCTGAAATTAATTTTATAATAAATGCTGGAGAAGAGTGTCTACATCTGAACTCGCATGGATGGCTCCCTATTGTTCTAGAACTGTGACGCGCCCATGGCGAGATGTCGCTCCAGCGCCCAATGGTTAGGCCTGCTAAAGCGTGTGAACGGTTTAAGCTGTCAATAAAAGTGTTACAAAAACTGGGGCGCTGGCGTAAGGCGAGACTTTTTCACCATCACAACAGCTAAAGGGCAGCGCATTATCGAACATAAACAAGTTCTTGTATTTAGGATTCGTAATTATCACTACTCTATCAATGACGATTATATCTCGGCCCGAATGGGGAAAGCTGCCACCGCTTCTGGGCGATTCGTCAGAGGACTATGGATAAGCTCCAAACTCTCTATGAAAGCCGAATTATTGGTCTTTCAGTTTTGCGTGATGTCGACCTTGCTCTATGGTCAAACACGAGGTTTAGACATTTAATTGCTCAAGGAAAAGTGCCTAAATAGCTTTCAGATGAGATACCTGCGAAATATTCTTCACGTTCGATGGAGCGACAGAGTGTCCAATCGCGAGATGCTGAACCGCACTGGCCTGCCTATCTTGTACGACATTTTTAGAAGCAACAAACTTCGCTGGATTGGGTATATTGCAAAATGGGCAACGAACGACTGCCAAAGGTGTTTTATGGCGAGCTTTCTAAGGGAATGCGCCCCGTTGGACGGCCAAGGTTTAGGGGTAAGGCTGCATACAAGTCTGTATTACGGGATTTCTTTAGATCCTAGCTGGGATACAATTGCGATAGACAGGACTCGTTGGAGGACCGAGGTTCGTAATGATACGGAGCGGTGCACGGAGGACCGAAGAGTCGTGGACCTGGAGAGGCGGCGGCGTCGGACAGGCCAGCGACCGGACGACGAGGAGGGAATTTTGCATGTGCCTACTATGCACGGGTGCCCCTGTAGAGCCACCATGTGAAGAATTGTCCACAAACGAGCCTACGCCTTGCAGGATGGAAGTTGCATTTTTTACGTATATATCTGTGTCTTACCCGTATTTTGTTTTTTACTAAACATCTCGAAGGTTTTACCCAGCCTGACTAGAAAAAAGTGATATGTAATCTATATTAATCACACACATATATATCTATATGCTTATAGATGGGGGTTTAGGATGGCAATTTTTGCCATTAGCCTACCAAAATGCAGTTAGGCTGACAAAATTTTTGGTAGGTTATTGAACTGCCCCCTCTAGACCTAGTAGGGCCAATCAAAGATTGACGCTAACTAAGGCCAGTCAAACATTGACTCTAAGTAACGTATAGCTAATCAACAATGAGCTTTTACAACGCTAACCTTGTGCTAGGAAGTCAAGGACTTGTTCTCCTTATGTTCAAAATACGTTAAAACACTCAAATGCAGTATACAAGACGAACCAGTCCTTGCCTTCCTAACCACAAGGTTCTCGGGGTAAGAGCTCATTGTGAAAGGTCTTCTGTACTATAGTGGTCGGTGGTAATGGATAGCAGAATCTAAGCGCGCGTTTACTATCGAGAAGAGGGAAGAAGTGCTCTGCGAATTTTCTGAGATAGTTAAATACTGGGAGTTAATACCGTAGAATTTTCAAAAATGCCCTTCTATGGTGTGGATTTTGGAAGATGTTGTTTTATCGGAATTATAAATATTATATATATATACATATATGTATATGGGCCGTATACTTGCATATAATTTCCGTAGGAATTACTATTCAATTCTTCTGGTAAAAGCTGTCTCTGCTGATATTCCGAACGAGCTCAACTTCTTATGAAATAGCTGACTTCTTCTCACTTATGCTCCATCTCTATATCTAAGCTCCGCATATCAGCGGCCATCAATCATGCTTGCGGACATTAATGACCATCGCTTTGGCGTCGACTCTTCTCCCCTCTTTTTCTAGTTTTTCTCATTTCTTTTTTNATTCTACTAACATAATGGCAATAGCTCATAGAGGATCGGGGTGTAAATCCCGGTGTCTTTTTGGGAATGGGCCTTTTGGTTCGTCTACTGCCGCCTATCTAATCTAATCTAATCTAAATCTATAACTTTATTTACATTTTGACATGTCACTATAGTGTATTTCCTTTTTTCTATAACTACACTGAAATGTGTCCCATTGCTTATTGCGTTACTTTATGAATAAGCTGTTACTTCTGTCCTATCTGAGCAACAAGGTGCCATTGCCGAGTGAGACTGTAAATAGGCCGACATTGTATTACCATTTATGTTTGCTGCATGAAATAGGCTCCTCGTTGAGGGCTGTAGCTTCCGTACCTCACGGTGTTTTCTAGAAAATATCCTAAAAATAACAGCTGTGGCTGCGAAATCAATCGATTTTAAAAGATTTTGCTTACTTATAAAAAAAATGTTCTAGTATAACCGCATATTACCACTCAAATATAAGAACTAAACGCTATTTTTGTGGGTATTTTCTACTATAAATACAGCAACGTACAACTAGAGCACTCTGAGAGCACAAAAAATTCACCAAGCAATGCATTATTAACGAAAAATAAAATTATTCCTAATATCAGTATTTATTTTTATCATCTCAATAATTGAGTCATTTGGGTCTCTTGATATCAATAATGGTTTCTGTTAAGGCTACCTCAGACTGAGAGTCACGTGACTCAGAGCCACGAGTCACGGCGGTAAGCTCCGCCCTCGGGCACCAAGACACGCCCGCATTTGTGACACTCGAGTGACGTTTAGCGAGTCAAACGGTTTTTCGGTATGTTAAAAAAAAAAAAAAAATGACTCGTGATTCCGAGGCTCAGTTGTCAACTGGCGGTCGTCGAGGAAGGTTTATGATGCTGGCTTGAAAAAGAGAGGACTCATTGACGGTTACAGGCAATATCCATGCTATTGAACTTCAGAAGCAAGGAATGCAAAGATAGAGCACTAAAGATGAATATGATTTTCTGTCACAGAGCAACTCATCGTTGCTCTGGTTTATTTTCTCTTCTTATTCGGACACTGTAGAAAGTTTGTCGACCAATTATTTTATCTGTATTTACGACTGTTGACTTCCATATCGGAACAAAAGGTATCAGTACATCACTGAAATGGGATATGGAAATCATTCATCAATGCCCATAACAAATTATTCTTTGTGTATGGGTTTCATTTCTTCTCCCCAGTGCTTACTATAGCAATATCAAAACCAGATACGTTCTATGCCATGTTCACAAGTGTTGGCAGCTCCCGTCTCATAAATTGTTCGATGGAAACTTTCTTCATCTCAAGCTTGCTTCAGAAATACTTGCTTTGTATTGAAGTCGAGATTAAGAAAATCCTGATATAAAAGACAACAGAGTTTCATCCAACCTTGCACCTGCTAGAATATTTTCGCGCAGTACTGTCAGTTCTCTTTCAATGGCCGAACGAACTTGCTGGCGCAACTATTGAAACGGAGGCATGGTAAATCTAGTACATATGTTTTATTAATTGACGTTTTTCTTCAAGTTCGATGGAGAAGCAACCGTAACTGTATTTGTTTCAACGCCTAGACAGCCTATCATGCACCCACACGCGATGTTTTGTTCGTTTCTTTTGACGCAGCAGCAAGTGCTACACTGTCATGTCATAGTATAACAGCATACGTTACGTGATTATACCATGGTGCATGTGAGCTAAAGCAAGTACGATGCTCCAGAGAACACGCTCATCATCAACACCCATGTCCAATCATTGCACCCTAAGCACTGAGCGGCAGGAACGCTTCACATGCAAGATTCGTGTAGTGACTCCCAGTGTGAAAGCTCTTGAGTGACAAGACTCGCGAGTCTTCCTTATGGGAGGACCCGCGCTACAGGGACCTTGTGACTCTCGAGTCAAAGCAGTCTCATTCTGAAACGGCCTTAAGTTTTGATGATACGTCCGTTACTGTTTGATTTAGATTCTGATAAATAATAAAGAAACATTTACTCAAACACACAAACCGAACTGAGCGCCAAAATAGGATCATATGCACTTTTAACATTTCTTACACTTCCTACACATTCATAAATGGCCGTCCATAACTCTTTGAGTGACATTCTGGCAAAACATTGTGACAAACATTAGTCAGACTCACAAACGAATGAACCGATCATCAAAATTTTGTAGTTTGTTTTTCATGACATTTCTAACAATTCGTGTAAATTTTAGTAAGATCCGCTCTTAACTTCTTGAGTTATATAACCGAAAAAAAACGAGAGAAACAAACGATTGTACGGATTCACTAAAAGTTAATCATCTGTTCCTTCTAACATGCCTAACATTTCCTGTGAATTTCTTAAGCATCGTCCATCACCCTTTAAGTTATCTTGGTGACAGAGAGATAGAAAAAAAAAGACCACAAACACACAAACACGACCAACAATTCCTCTTTGGCTGAGGTGATAATTGCTACCTTTCAGCAACCTTAAATTCGCAGCGACTCACATTTTTCTTATGCTCAATTCTATAAGATCATTATTTTCACTATTAAATTGTATTCTATATGAATTACATTTTATTCAGATTTCTGCTATAGTTCCTGAGCTAATTACAGTCTCTCATCCAGCCATCGGGGCTTGAAACACATTTTGCTATTTCCTGAGTAGCGTGTGCTCGGGTGCAGAGATGACGTTTAATGATCTCAATTAGCCTTAACAATAATTTACTAGCTCCAAGTTTGTTCAGTTTTAATTATGTCTACATTGCTGTAGAAGTAGTTACATGGACATCAGTTTTTAGTAAGAAGTCATAAAACTAGATTCCATAATTCATATCCTGAATTTAAAGCTGTCGATTTGAATATCTACCACTGAAATTAGACGCATATTTAAACATTCATGGTCTCTCGCAATGTACCTTACCACCCAGCAATTTCAACTTGCGCGTTTTCAGCAACTATTAGCATTCACATTGCTCCCTGGCCACCGTGCACGACAGACTTAAGTCTTTGCGACTTTTTCCTATTTTCCGAAGTTAGAGATTCTCTTCGAAGAACAGCATTTTTGCACACTGGCGAAAATTGAAAAGCCGTAAATATCTTGCTGAAGGCCATCACACCAGCTGCAGAGCACTGCTGCAGAGGAGTTTTCCATTTACGTGTCAAAACCTGGTTCAGTAGCTATGTAGCAAATGACTTGATGAATAATGGGCAAAGTAATATAAATAGCTTTGTCTGCTTAGCTAAATGCTTAGGTACTGAATAAGCCTAATATAGTAAAAGGCTTCGTGTAGTTATTTTCTTCGTGTCCGCTTCCTAAGAAACAGGCCAAAATTTCAGCACTTCACACTCAAGCAGATATTTGAGCTTGAAAGGCAATATCATGGCTACTGTACACTGACATTGCATATAAGCTGACTGGAGTTGCATTCAAATTTAGTGCAGCGTTTTACTCAAGAAAAAATTCGACTTCTGCTTCTCACACTGGAAGACGCATGTGAAAGAAGAAGGAGAGTGGATAGGGAACGTAAAAGAAGAGCAAGGCTTCTACAGTCTTAATATCAAGGACATGTTACCAATGGAGAGAGAAGACTCATCTATGCTACACAGGAGCCACCCCCACAGGTCCCAGACCTCCGCCTCGACCCTTCCGAGTCTTTCTGCATCCGCCTATATTAAGAAAATATCGATTATTGCGTGAATTTTGTTTTACACACCAGTCTACTAGTAAAAAAATAATTTGGGAAATTTTGACCGCTTTACTGCACTAAACGGTTGCCCAATAGTTCACATGCCTTATAATTATTAGCCCCTAATCGTCTTATTTTTTCAGATTGTATTAGAACTTTCAGAGATTCTTTTTGGTTATCACTACAAAACAGAACAATAAAAAAAACAGATCGATCAAAAATGTCGCTCAACGAAAGCTCGGGCGTATTTGTATGGCCTTCTCTAAGCTCTTCTAAGCGGGCAAGAGGTTCGTCGACGCCGCGATGGCCCTCCAGGTGTCCAAGTCGACCGTAGTGAAGGTCAAGAGGTTGGTCAAAGGGGGCCAGAGTCTGGATAATAAGTTAAGAAGTGGAAGGCCGAGGTCACTGAGGACGATGACCGACATCAAGACGGCTCAAAACTTGATAAACAAGAACACGAACACAACGATCTCGAAGGCGTCCACGACCCTCGGGATCAGCAGCCAGAAGGGCCAAAGAATTATCAAGAAGGACTTGTCGTCAGAGAGCTGGCACATTCTTTTAAATGACTCTATTCAATGCGAAGGCATAGCCGAAATCTTCAAAAAGTATAATTGGAAGAGTACGTGAAGTGCCCCTTTCCATCTTGGAAGCAATGTCATAAAAATTGCATCGATAAATTCCGCAAAGGCTTACTAAAGTAAAGGCAAGATTGAAACACTATCAAAAGCAATCGCATATATTGCAGCGACGAATCGAGTGCCAGCGGCAACTGGAAGAAATCGAACCACAAGCCAAAAGTCCTATATTGAGGAGAAATGGACATATATCTAACGGACAAGCTGGAAATACAGAAAACAGTAAGTACTTCTGGGCTTATGTATAAAGTTACTCTTCTCTGAAAACAAAAATAGGGCTACTATTGGATGAAAATACTTCGATGATTGATGAACAAGAAATGAGCAAAGAAGTCAGTAGACAACACCTGAAAGTTTTTAGCAAAAAGACAAGTAACCCGAAGCATTAAATTGATCATAGATGAATTTAGTCCAAACAGTGCGTAAGTCATTAGATGATGGCGTAATACTGAGCACCTATAAGCATGCAATCGTTACCACAATCCCTCCATCCAGTAAAGTACAAACATGTCTCATTAACTAGTCACGTGGTGAAAACTTTAGAAAGAGTGTTTCATAAACACCTGGTACACCATCGAGAGAGTAATGTCCTACTAACATCAAAACAACGTGGTTTTCGGCATAAATGTTCCACTACTTCTCAACTGTTGGAACTTTATTAGTGATAATAGAGAGAAGAGACACTGAGTCAAGGAAAGAGTGTGAATGTAATATATATGGACTTTACGAGGGTTTTTGATAAGGTAGACCACTGAATCCTAATGTTAAAATTTTCTTGCACAAGAATCCGTGGACAATGTCTTCGGTGGCTTGAATTATTTCAGTCAAAGAGAACGAAGAGTGTATTTGTTACGGGCGAACGATGGATTTGGACAATCGATCGATCGCGCTGCGCAAACGGTGGATGTTGTAGGTATTAATCGAATGCGCACCCATCGATCGATTGCTTTGCACGGACGATCAATATTTTTCTTCAACTTTCCACCTATTTCCGAGAATATCGGGTAGGTTAGGGGAGGCAAGGCCTGTTTTTTTTATTTTAAAATTTCGGGCACCGTCAATTTTAGTCAATGGTGAGATGAGGTTAGGTTAGGTTAGGCGTTTGAACGATCGATCGTTTGTGCAGCGCGATCGATTAATCGGGCAAATCGACCGATCGCGCCCAACATATTCATCAACAACAGTGTCTCTAAAATAGTCAGTAGCTCTCAATGGGTACCGCAAGTCAAGATGCTTGTGCCTATGCTTTTTCTCCTCACAGCCTCGCGCGATGGCCATCGCCGATTATACGATGGCGATGGTGTGAAGACCATGCAACGCCATCGGAAAAACTACGATTGTATGATGGGCTATCGCAAGGTCCGATGGTCCGTTGGATATTGTGTCAAACAGTAGGCGATAGCCATTTTCTCCATCGGCGATGGTTTTATGAGGAAGAACTTGTCCGATAAAATGGTTGAACATCCCACTGGCGATAGCATACGATGGGCATCGTCATCGGTTGTATTTTCGATGCTGATGAAGTTATTAAATAAGGCTAAAACTACAGAAAAACAGCATTACGAGTTTGAAATATTTGCTCTCTTTAGTAACAATAAAACAAGAGTTACAAAGTTTATTTGGTGAAAATTCCGAAGAGGTCAGTAATGACACTTATTATGTTTGCTGACAAATTTAGGGAAATGAGGTATTCTAAGACATTTTTCTTGTATAACGTTTTCCCTGCAAATGCTTAATTTTCGAGATATTTGGCTATGAAGTTTCCATTGTTTCTCTGCCAAGCTTGCCATTACAGCCATGCTGCCATCTACGTTTGTTGATCAATAAAGGCGTGATGATCGTACACGTGTTCGAACACCTCCTATTAAGTCTTTAAGAAATTGTGCAACAGCGAGCTTATTTTATTGAAAATGAACGTAGAAGATGCATTCTGAGAAGTTTTTACGAATAACGTTTTCGTCAGGAACTTTCAGTTTATATATGTTTTTGGAACACGACAGACCGACATTACTGGAACAAGATGATCGTAGCTACGCGTGTTCGAACACGTCCCATTAAGTCTTCAACTAACCGTCCAATCGCGAGTTAATTGTGCAATCGCGAGCTTATCTATCTATCTATCTATATTATACTAAAAGTCTGTGAACCGGTCTCGTTTGCTTGTGTCTTGTTTATTTACTTGTGTCTTGTTTGACAGTTTCTTTAGTTACGTGGATACGCACGTGGAACCTGCCCCTTGGTTGCAAAAACGGGCACGATAATTTAAAAGTTGCTCTGGAAAATACAACTGGAATACGTTAACATATAAATCGAATTTGTTTTCAGACTGCGTGTTAAATATTCGTTAGACAAGCATAGAATCTGTTGACAGTGAGCCGTATGGGCAGCTCCTTGACGGGCAGAAAAGGACGGCCGAATAGAGTGTGGTCTATGACTAGCTAAATAACGCCTCCCTTAGTGCGAAAGCAAAGACGATCGTGATTATTATTATGTTCAGAAGTTTAAGTCTCCGTTTCCACAACAAACGCGATGTCACAGAGGAAGTATGAAGAGACACATAGTGTGACGATAGACACGTGGAACCCATGCACGAGGGTGTTCCCACACAGGATCAACGCGCATGGGAACAGCAAGTCGAGAAAGAAGAGGAAGAACAGATGGAAGGAAGATCAGTTGGAATAAGAGGTGGGAAGGAAGCAAAGTGGGCACGAAACACAGACAAGACGATCGTGATGACGACCCAACGGGTCACGGGTCGTCTAGTATTATACTATGAGTCTGTGAACAGGTCTTGCTTGTGTCTTGTTTGTGTCTTGTTTGACACATCTTCTTCACTTTTAGATAAGAAGAAATTCGAAGGACTAGGGTAGGGCCTGTGGCCTATCTGGCATAGCTTCATCGCTTTTGGACGGGAAGAAATTCAAGGGATTAGGGCACAGCCCCCAATACTTCCATGGATTAGCTCTTTAATTCGATTGTATCTGTGATACGGACGTGGAAAGAGCCGAGCGGTTGCAAGAACGGGGAAGATAATTTCAAAGTTGCACGGGAAAATACAACTGAAATACGTAACATATAATTGAATTTGCTTACAGACTGCGTGTTGCATATTCGTTAGAGAAGCAAAGAATCTGTTGATAGTGAACCGTATGGGCAGCTCCTTGACTGGCAGAAGAAGACGGCCGAATAGCGTGTGGTTTTAACCAGCTAAATATAACCAGCTAAATAACACCTGCTTTAGTGCGAAAGCTAAGACGATCGTGATGACGACCCAACGGGTCACGGGTCGTCTAGTTTAAATGAAATATGAACGTAGAACAACGCATTCTAAGAAGTTTTTTCACGCATAACGTTTTCGTCAAGAACTTTGAATTTTTTTTAATACGTTTTTGAAACACGACTAGCTGCCCATATTATTGGAACGCTTATGATGCAGTATTGTACTGCCGGCAGTGGTGGTGGTGTTTATTTCTCGCGTTGTACAATAACTGTACCAATATTAGTGGTTTTATACGAAAAAGTTAGCTTTTGTTGGCATATTTATGTAGAATTAGAGCATTCTAAGACTTTTCATGAATAGCGTTTTCATCGCAAATGCTTACTCTTAGAGCTATTTGACTTCAAAGTTGCATTGTATCTTGTGAAAGAATTTAAGATGCACCATTACGGTCGTGGCGAAGCATCAAGAACGAAGCCTCGTAATTTTTTTTGGCAACACCGTTGCTCTTGCTCATTAAGGTTAGGCAGGTAAGGACTGGTTCTGCTAATATCCTACGAGAAATATATATAAGAAACAGTGTGAAGCGATATAGTGCTAGTCGTAATGGCGAATCTTATTTTCTCTTGTTAGAGCATGGGCGTATGCTACCGTGTGAGCCTGCCCTAACTTGAGGTTCCGCGAATGCTGGCGATGTCCGTAGGTCAGACGAAAGTGCTAGGATAACAGGAGAAATGACGACAAGCTTGGTACTGCTGATGGTAGTGCT
>LQNS02278076.1:11968870-11985328 GCA_001587735.2 Parhyale hawaiensis | reverse complement strand
AGTCCGAGACGACTGGTCCACTCGAGGGCTGCAGAGTGTCTGGTCCACGGTGCAAAAGCACTGCTCTACAGGTATCCTGTTGAGCTTTCCCCCATCCGCGACCCAGGGGACGCGCCTCTACGCTGACACCCAAGCGCGAGGCGGAATGTGCCGCTCTACGATAGCCAATGGTTATTTCATTGTACATCATAGCCGATTTGTTGTTCCGATGCCGCAGGAGCGTTGGTATTGCATTCCCCATCGTAAGTGCGATGGCCATCGTACCATCGATTCTGCCATCGTAACATCGTACCATAAACGGGGAGGCCGAGCTATGTTTTTTCTCAACATGAATATTGACTTTGGGTACGGATGCAACTATGCATGAAGTCCCGTCATTTGCTGACGACACACGAATATTAATTAGGTCTGTGCGGTCAATGCAGCATGGCTTGCAATGGAACGGAATTAGAGCCGGTTAGATAAGAAAAAAAGTTCGACTCTCCTTGAGTTCACAACATATACCACTAGTGATGGGCATGGTATGGTAAGAAGGATAGTTTTGAACCTTTGAAGAACATGTAGCTAAAATAATCGCTGTGGGAAGGAAATGAAGTAAATGGGTTTAACTAACTTTGTTGTGTGATGTTAACACTATGGAAGCAAGAAAATTTACTGTCTAGAATAGAATACTGTTCTCCAGTTTCGATACCAAGTACGAGAAATAAGATAGAACAAGTTGGACCTATTCAGAGCTCATTCTCTGCCAAATTCCAGACAAGCAAGTGTAACGCTACCAAAACACGATGTAGATGTCTTCAGTTGCATTTAATTCAACGAATCTTGAACGCTTCACAATCATATATGTTTTGAAAATTCAGTGAATCAATGGATTATCGTCAGACACTGCCAAAGGACTGAGGGGAGTTGTGATTCACAAATTTCAAATGGAGAGTGGCAAAGCTGTGGTGACAAAACATTCTAATGACTTCACTGTAAGGGGAGGAAGGCTGTTATGGAAAAAAATGTGGCATATTCGAAACGCCACTGATATGAAAGTTCTAGATAAAAAAATGCTCGATTCTCAAGTTAGGAGAATGCCAGATAGATCAACAGTGGAGATAATTCGCTGTTGGATCTCTCTTCAGGCACTAGCTGAGAGCCAACATACGGAACCCGGCCGCATGAGTCTGAACCCTGGACATTCTGGGTGATGGTAAGTGATGGTGATCGTGTACGCGCGTTGCCGGTGCGTGTGCGCAGTGCCTTCACCGCCGTGACAGTTTCGACAGTTTATATCTTGCAAGCACGGCGAGGGGGTTGCGCTTCTCTCTAAGTAAGCAATATGGCTGCAGACTCGCCCATCGGACAGAGAGTCCTTCGAACAGTTGAAAATAGTGCCGAGTTTTCTGATGGATGGGACTTTTAGTAGCCAGATGCTAATGGTCAGCCTAAAGGAAAAGCCACGCTAATGAGGGGTCGCATTAAAAAGCGTAGAAGAAACTTGGGCGAAAACATTAAATTAAACTTCCCTAATGCTAAAATCCACTAATTAAACAATTATTTTATAACATTCTATCTACAAAATTGTTTTTGAATATTTATTTTCAATATAAGTTGAAATTTAAATGTGTTTATCATTAATACCTGTTAATGCTCTCGTGGTATTTATGACAACAAAGTGGTAAACACCTTCCCTGCTATATAGTTATGTGTTCCATATTACTGCTGTTGTTATAGCGTACAACCTCTTCCCATAGAAATTGCGCTTATCAGGCTCTCAATAAAATATAAAAGCCAAGTTAGTGTTTTTCAGTGCTTTAAGAGTTAAAATCTACCAAGAGTAAATGCTTACTCAAGTACGACGGCAACACTGTGTAATGCTATTCATACAGTGCAATGTTACTATCATGCATTGTGACTTTTGGCGCTGACTGTAGGTACCTAATATTTAGTTTACCCTAAATTATTTTATTGCGTAACTATATACTATACATGAAATATAATAAATTAGTTCATCTGAATCTTTGAGTATCACAGTTTTTAAAATTAAATTTCCAATTTGATCTTAAACTTATGTAGTCCTACTCGTTCCCATGAAAAGTAACATATAATTGTTTATTTTTTTTATTTCTGAAAATCCCAAATAAAAGAGTATTGATAACATTTCTACAAAACAAACCCCGATACCTAGTGAACCACATCTGCAAAAGCATAAAGTTAAATTAATAAAATTTTCTGTAAGGTACAACACTCATTGCAGAGTATTATTATATGTATAGTCTACATGCTTTGTTGCCATAACGTAAAGTATTATTATAAGCATCTGGTCACTGAAAATCCCATCCATCCACCAGAAAACTCAGCACTATTTACAATTGTTCGTGGGACTCTCTGTTGCACAGTATGTAAATTGTACGGCACTTGTTGGCACACACGCACCGCGCGTACACGATCACCATCACTTACCATCACCCAGAATGTCCAGGGTTCAGACTCGTGCAACCCGGCCAGCACCGTGACTCTACACACGGGAGGTGACGTGAACAGCAGCACCTGGATTTCGTCCGAAGACCCTCAAGGTACTCATGTTGTTTGCTCCTTGGCAATATTGTTATTTCCATCCGCACAAGAGCACAAAAACTTCCAATATCGAGGGCTATTTTTTAGCATTACCGTCATGTTCATTTCAGCATGTATACTTTTCTATTTTCCCCCGGGATGGTACTTCTTCAAGCCAAAAAAAAAAGTCTTCCATTTCGGGTTACATATTCATGTTGCCCTTTTACCTACTTTGGACAGAATTATTCCATTTTAGGGCAACCCTTTCCAGTTTGCCACAATACCTACTCAGTCCTGACAGAATTCTTTGCTTTCCAGCAGGGTAAGGTATCGCACGGAGCATCCCTGTATTTTTTTGCCGTCGCACCTGGATCCATTAGCAGGCAGAATGCATGAGTGTTTTCTCAATGCAAGTCTCATCACTTACACGGCTCTAAGGAACACAGAACGGGTCCCGGCAAATTGCAGCCCAATTTTTAACCTTTTTTAGCTGTTTTTAATGGAAAAGTTGGTTTAGAGCGCTAGCTAAGATTTGTTTTCGCCATTCAAAGAGTAAGTCCGTACTTTTCGTTGCTTAATATTTTCAGCGCTGACTGTAGTAAGGGTACTGACAATGAGGCAATACAATGAAGAATAAAACGTTCCCTGACTGTGTTGATGCCGTCAGTCGATGAGTGTTGCCTTATTTGTTCCTTATCAAATCGCTATACTGTGTTTCGCTGGTTTCAGAGTCAATTTGAATTTTTTGCTACAGTTGCCTCGCTTGGCGGAGGTATGCGCTCTCAGACAGAGTGGTCTAGTTTACTTATGGGGGGCTTTGAAACTACTACAGAATTCCAGTCAATTGTGCTGATGTAGCTACTAGTCACTTTCAACATTCAATTTGGCAACTTCAAATTTTGCAATCGGACTTCACTGCTAGCTGCAAAGAGCGACACTTTTCTATTCTTCTCCAGCCCAATTCCCTTATGTGAGGTACGTCTTTCATCGTTTATCATAGCTAACAGAATATTTTCGCTGCGAACAAAATACACATTTCTCGTGACCACAGGTAAAACAATATTTTGAACGTGATCAGTTTGTTTTCTAATTAGACTAATTGTTTAAAATATATTTTTAGGACCGCTTTGAACATCGGGCTCTGTTTTGATCTTAAACCCTATAAAAACATTGACCCCATCACAAAATTAACTACTAAAATAATTTTCTGAGGGGTTCTCTGAGAAAACAGAGTCGCAGAATCCTATTCGCTGTAGTTAGTCACCTTACATGATTTAATCCTCCATAAAAATGGACTGAAGTCAGGCGAGACTTCTCCCATCGCTACTGCTTGATGGATTTCCTATACATATTTTTGATCTGCACTTAATACTGGTGTATCAACCTCCTGGAAAGATGATTGAATAGGAGTAAAGCTGATAACAGGCTTCAACTTGCAATCTCTAAGCTCTTTCCCTATAGCTATTTCCTGTCCTGGTTGAAAAAATAGCTTAGACAACTTATTTTTGCCTTCTTACGTTGAGAACAAAGGTCGTAGCGGAAGTTCATTAGAGCGAAGCATGCAAATAAACAATGTAATGGTGGTTCTAATAACTCTTCAATTAGCTTTGGATCCCCTATTTCGATCCAGTGTTGACATTCGTACCATCGCATCCTATACAGCAACTGCCAATGAATTTAGTGAAATTGATTTGTTTTCGCAGAATCTTGAAATGGCCAGAGTAATTTCTCTCATTACAATGAGCCTTATAGAATTTCGGCAACTTTAGATATTCTGTATGGTAGGTAAGTACAAGGTCACAAATTTGTTTCTCCCAAACTGCAGGAATTGATGCTTCAATGTAAAAACCTGAGATGCAGCCAGCAAAGTTCTTAAATATTTATTTAGCAGATGGGCCTTTCTTTGTAGGTAGTTTTTAACTTTTAAGTGTTTATTTCTATGTGCATAAGACAGCCTTGATAACATTTTCATGTGTAGGTAATTAAAGGGAATTACAAAGAAGTTCGCATAACAGCATTAGAAGAGGCATACATGCCAACAGTTGTATTGTCGCCAGCCAACGGCCACACGACGTTCTCATTAGGATTATCCTGCCGCGTGCCTCGTTTCAAAGAATTTAAAAACAAGTTCTATTGTTTTTAGCGCTTCTATAAACTTTTCTAAAGTTCGTTTTTTACAAAGATTACTACTTTTTAATTATCTATTATTATTAGCACGATGAAACATTATGCTTGGATAATTTCATGAAATAGCGTAATTCACTACATATTTAAAACTTTACATGCATTTCGGAACCTAAAAATCGTGACGAATTTTTGAAAAACTGGCATGGTGTGTTATTATCACGTGTATCAACTTTTTATAACACCCCATAATTGCATTTCAAAAATTTTGGTTTTCGGCCCACCCTAGTACCTATATCAGATAAGGTAAATTAAGAAACAAAATTTTGTATATGCTCATATCACCCCTTTAGGCTTTTTTTGGTCGCCGTCTGCTCGGATTTTCTAAACCACCTCCAGTACGCGGCACAGCACACTTTAAAAACGGAAACGGATGATATAAAAGATACAGTATATACGAATTAAGCTGTTGGAAATGTCAACACACACCTTCGCCAATTTGTTGATAATTTATAGCTGAACTGATACAAATAATTCCAAGTTGCAAAACAGTTCTCGGAAGCTCGCAGCGAGTCTTAAGATTAACAGGCGGCAGTTGCAGTGAATTTATGGTCATGCTTAAGTGCTCCGCTTCTCATACGTAAATCCTAAGGAGCAATTCATTAGCTACTGAGAAGACAACACCCAGCAGCTGCAGGTCAGCGTGTGGGCAGCGAATGAATGCTAAGACATGCATAAAGACTACACCAAGAGCTGTTTATTTCATTGTGGGTAGCTAATGAATATATTGCTAATATTATTATATTTACGTACGGTGATATAAAGTATGTATCGCTACTTAAAGTTCAGTGATATTTCTACGTTGTCTGAGAGCATACTTTAGACTTCGTGTCAATTGATAACTTGATAACAGAGCACCCACTTAATCTCTTCACTAACAGAAAAACATACTGTTATGAAATTATCATCATAGAGAAGACCCGCTGTAGTTATCACCGGCTAGGAGAGTTTCAGTTAAGTAAGAAAATTTCTCTAACTTGAGCTTATCGGAAACTTGAGGCAGACGTGTTAGGTTCGCTGATATGGATAAAGTTTCATGTGTTTATTTCCCCCCCATGCAGTTACCATAGAAGCTGTTTCTTATTCAAACCTCTATCCCAAGCACAGTTGATGTAGGATTATTGTCTGAAACTCTATCCAAGACTGCAGAATCGAATCTGGTGATTGAATATCTTATCTATTTGATTAGGTAGCTGGCAGTAATATGCGGCCCAGTAGGCCTATTCCTAGGGAGCTGCTCGCACTCACGCTCCGTTCATCTATTGCTAATTAGATCAGCTAATCGAGATGAAGCTTTTCCAAGAAATGAAGCCCTATATAGTAGAGACCGACCAGGACCCCGCTCCGGCAAACCCCGACCGTTTTTCAGCCCACCGCCCCGGTTTATCGAAAATTGTTTACCCGGCCCGGCACCGACCCCGGCCCCGGTTTTTCGATACCTCCCCCTGCCCGGCCCAAGCTTTTGAAACTGTAAAAAACAGGTTTGGCCGGGACTTATTTTAGGGGAGAAAAACACTACAATCAATAAAACAAGCCAATTTTTTGTTTGTGCAAGCTGATTCATTAGCCTATAAGTTACGATCCCCTCAGGGGGCATAGAGTGGACCATAGGGTTAGGGCGTAAGGTTAGATAGATTTGCTGATCCTATGTTATGGGGCGCGGCGACCTCAGGGGCTCGTGTAGGTTACCTCAGCCATTAGAAAAGCCTTCAGGATGTCTGTCTTTCCTGCCCACTTTGCTTTCTTCTCATCTCTTCCTCCAACTGATCATTCTTCCATCTGTTTTTCCTCTTCTTTCTCAACTTGCTATTCCCATACGCGTTGGTGTTGTGTGGGAACAACCTCGTGCATGGGATATACGTGTCTATCGTCATACTACATACATGTCCCTTCTTCCTTCCTCTGTGATATCACCTTTGTTGTGGAAATGGGGACTTAACCTTCTGAATATAATNACCGCTTCACCCATGCGGCTCAGCGCTCACCGTCAGGACACCACCACGCTCAAATTATCCAATTTTCGTTGCATTTTCATTCATTCAATAAATAATAAATTTCACTCTCGTGTCTACTCCCTTCAATATCACATTTTTTGCCATAGTTCCTGCTGAGAAGATTAGATTTGTAAAGTTAGGTAGTTTCTCTATAATTCCCCTTTTGTTTAGCGAGGTGGGTGTTGGTGACCGACCCATCCCATGGAACTCCAATCTGCTCCCGTGTAGAGGGCCACGGAAGGGACTCCCGCACGAGAGTTCGATTTGTTCTGTCTTCTTCTCTCTTCGTTTTTCGTCTCCTTCCCTGCGACGCACGGCAGAGCGATTTCGTTCGGCCGAGCCTTGTGGAGTTGAAGATGCTCGCGCCTTATTTCCTGCTAGACATAGTGCACCTGGCCAAGATTGTTCCAATAGAACTCATCTGAGTTCGACTCAACTTCTAAACTATATCATACAAAACCGGATCGCTATTAACCTGTGTAGTAGTCATCGTATCTAATACGGCGCGAAAACCTACACTAAAATAATAATTGGTCACCCTGGTCATGATTATATAGTTTATTTGGTAAATTTTTATTCCAGCTGACATATGGTTTTTTGTGTTTTTTTTTTTTTTGCCATGAGTATGTTTATTGGGGCAATGTAAGACAATTTACATGAATAACGTTTCCGTCGCAAATGCTTAGTTTTCGAGATATGTGACTTTGAAGTTCTCATTATTTTTCTATGGTAGAAAATAACCGGCGTCCTTATAAGCTTTCTATCATCGTAACAGGAACTGAACCAAACCACCTTGCCTAACCTTACCTGTATTGTTTTCTCCCATATAAAAACAAAGCGAACTTCAAAGTCATATTATCTCGAAAACTGAGCATTAGCGACGAAAAGATTATTCATGTAAATAGTTTTAAATTGACCCAAATAACATACTGAAAGCAAGAAAAACACAAAAAACATGTGTGAGTGAAAGTAAAACAATATATTTTATTTTTGGTCAACCCGGCTACAACCCCAGCCCCGGCTATTTGGTTGTCACCCCGGCCCCGGTTACTTGATATTTGGTCACCCTGGCCCCGGTCTTTCCAAAATCGTCGCTCCGGTCGGTCTCTACTACAGTCAATGTAACTCATAAATACAGCTCTGGCATTCGATGGATTGGACCGAAAAAGCAATCTTTTTGCAACAATATTCAGTGGTTAGAGTAAACTCAGAGAATTTCTAGTTAATATGATGATGTACTTTCCCCGAATCGTATTCTAATATCTGTGTTAAAAGATTTAGCAATGTGTGTTGTATCTAGAGCGAAGAATAGAAGACATCTACTGAATATTATGCTTGCTATTACAACCAAATGTGCGTCCCTGTAATCTCTAGTTGCATTTTCCGGAGAGTTCTCACAGCATGTAAGCTCTAATGCAATCCAACCTTTCTCGAAGCTATAATTAACCTTTTAATTCGCAGTTACGTTGCAAGAAACTAATTATTTTCATTGCTATTTCGCGGTATCTTCATATCAAGCTGAAAATGATTGTAGGCGGTTCAAAGATAATTGCCTTTCCAAGATATCGTGAGGTATGGCAAAATATTCATTTGATTCTGCAGAACATTAGTGTCGGAAAAAGAATATAATTGCTGCAGTGGCTTGGCTTCACCACAAGCGGATAATCATTACGCAATGTTAATTGGCCGTCGGAAATAGTATCCCCGATCAGAGAAGACTTATAGCGACTAAGGATAGGGTGCAGCAAAATTTTACACCGGGTAGTTTGCAATTCTTTTGTAAGCTCGAGAATGGCTATGGACGTTATTAATGCCAGAGGCTATCTTCTAGTCCCTGCTAATGTCTGTATCATTTCTCTAGTAGTCTAGAACGTAAAAAAATGCATAGAGCACTGTATGGGATTAGGTAGCATCTCTATTGCAGTACCAGCATGTCATAATTACTGTTCATGATGAAGAGATGAAAAATCTTTGTACTGGAGCAGTAACTACATAGATCATACATCATCAGGTTATTCCGCGCTTAGGCCCACCGAGCAACTGCCGACCACTGTCTATTTTAACTGGTTCTTCTGCACGAGCAATACCTCTAGTGGAGGAAATTTCAAGTATCACAGGGAGGACTGGGTTTCAAGATGGGCATGATTCACAAACTGGGGCATTCTTCGTCTCGCTTATTTGGACTGAGTGAACTGGGATATGCTAATCTAACTCGCCTTCATCCCGGATAAAGACCAGCAGAAGCGTCGGTTTCTGGTAGGAATAACATTAATAATTTTGAAACGTCGTTTATGAGCTATTGTGGTCCTAGCGAAGTTAAAGTGCTCGGAACTTCAGTCGGAAACTTTCTATCGTCGCAATATTGTGGAGAGAAATTTAGGCGATCATCATAAACTGATTGCTTTTGAGACGGTTGAGCAGAATTGAGTTTTCGACAGTCACAAGTGTACTTTCTTCGTGATCAACGTCTGAAGGACGTCAAATGTAGCGCATATGTATATACCAGGAATTGAACGTCCGAACAAGTGCATCACAGTCGAACATATCTCTTGGAGTCTATTTTCAAGGATGTGAATTTCATGTCTCTGGTGGTTATTTTCCATAGTAATGTATACTGCTGCCGTCTTTAGCGTTCTAAAGCCCGATGCATAGGGACGACAAAAGTTGCGCTGCCTTCAAGCCACCAGCCCGATTATGTCACCGTGAACTTGAGTGCAGCCTAAAGATAAGGGGTAATAGTATATTTGACTATTTGCACTTGATAGGCAATAGATAGCTTACAGCGGTGAATTATATTGCGATAGCCTACTTTCGCTGTTTTGTAATAAATGCTAGTGCCGTGTCAATGACATCTGTTGCGTAGTAATCTGTAGTGTACTCATACGTCCCATTCGCCACACCGAAAATTCCAAATGTTTGGAGGTTAATACTAATCAAAGCAGTGTCTGTCTTTCTTTCCCATTGCACTGAAATTGATATGTATGAACAATTGTAAGAAAAACATGTAGATAATGGCTTTGAATGAAACATCTTGGCTTTCGGCAACTAGCGACTTCTCTGAACTGTCAGTAGCTTTGATGTTAGAAGCTTGCCAATCGTTCTCATCTGACAGTCGCAACAGTTTCAAATAGTTATTTTTCAATACTGAAATACCCTTGCTGAATCGACTTCCTACAGGACGAAAGATGGAAACGAAGTCGAAAGAAATCAATTTTAAGAAATCTTGAAACGAGAATGTAAGATAATGCCACTTTAGAAGATCAGACTCGTAATATCAGCAGACTAGAGCGTCTGACATTGACTATCAAGGCGCTGGTTCGTGCCTCGTTTTCAGCTGGGTAAGCTCTTCACGGTACTTGATGCGATCAGTCAGCATGCGGTTTGCGTACTGCTGTGAGTTTACTGACCTTTCCCAGTAATGGGGAGGGTTTTGGGTCGCAGATTGTCGCGTGGAGTCTTACACCACTGACACCACAGCTCTTGACAATCTATGGTCGAATGGACCCGTATAATCCTTTGGGGCTTGTTGGTCTATATCTGCAGCACAAACCAGTGGATGTGGGTTTTCCAGTTTGGGGTACGGTCAAGCTGACTTTACTTTTACCTTTATCACGGGGATCGACTTGTTACCGTAGGCAAGAAATGGAGCGGATGGGTGTTTCGAACTTTCTCTTTACGAGAGGCAGATACCTGATGGAAACAGCTGATACTGCCGAGGATAGAATACTGTTCACCTCTTTCGATGCCGTGCAAATGGAAAGATCTAGAGCGCTTCGAGCCTACCCAGAGATCATTCACCGCGAAAATCGAAGAATGAAAGATTAAGACTATCACGAAAGACTTGCTCACTTTCAAATGTACTCACTTCAAAGGAGATTTGAGCACTTTACGATCATATATTTTGGGAAAATTCTAGAAGGAATTAACGCCAATAGTATTGGGCGGATCCTGGCCACACACTCAGACGGTATTGGTCGCACTTGTGCAGTGCGAATTCCCCACAGGGATCTCGTCCGAAGAATCATCAAGGTATCAAGGTGTACGAAACTTTTAATTGAATTTTTTTTTTTCATAAATCTATCTTCGTACAAATAAAGCTCTACATAGTTTTCTTCTCTGATGAAAGTTAAGAAAATGATGATATGATCCCGTTTAACTTTTTTGTACATGGCGCTAAAACAGTGTTTCTTAAACTTGTCGCAGTTAGTGCCCCAAAACGCACTGTTACAACTGTCAAGCACCCCACCGAACAGATACCCTGCATGTTGGGTGGTTCTTGTTCTTGCAGTTATATGATGCACTGGACAGGTCGTTTAACTAGGTATTGGCTGTATATATACAGTGAGAGGAAATAAATATTCGTACACCATGAAATTGTTAATTCAACATATCTAGCAAACCAAAAATAAATATATTGATATATTTTATTTTTGTGTAAAAATACATACGCAACAACAAAACCAGTAAATTCCTATATAATAGAAATTATAATAGCAATTTATATGTTTATGGTTAAAGTAGTATTCTTACAACACACGCAAAAAAAAAACGATTTTTAAATAACATTTAATATTTTGTGGAGTAGCCTTAGTTCAGTTCAACGGCGATTAATCTCTTTCTATGCTTTTTTACCAAGCCTTGATATGTTTCCTAAGCGATTTTAGCCCATTCTTCCTTGTATATTTCTTTCAGTTTTGGAATGGACTTCGGCCTCCACCCATTAATGTTTAATTTCTGTAAACACCGCAAATTTTCTATCGTTCGAATCCGGAGACTGACTTGGCCATGCCAGTTGTACATGATTATTCGTGAAACCTTTTTTTTCTTGGTTTTCGCCGTATGTTTTTGGGTCGTTGTCCTGCAGAAAAACGAATTCTTGCTGAAGCCCGAGTTTTTGAACCGACACATGCAAATGTTCCCGCAAAACGTTCTGAAACATGTGAGCGTTCATTCTCCCTTCTAGGATGTGAATGTTACCGATTCCACGTGATGCAGAGCATCCCCAAATCATAACGTTACTACCAAATTTTATAGTGGTAATGGTGTATTTTTTTGCGAATGCCGTTCCGTCCTTCCTCCACGCATTGTTTTTTTTAATTCATTCAAATAGCTCTACTTTAGTCTCATCCGACCACAACACGTTTCCCCAGGACGACTTAGGCTTGTCCTTGTGCTTATGAACGAATTTCAGACGAGCTTCCCTATTTCTTTTCGATAGTAGGGGAGTTTTCGATGAGTTTGAGAACTTAAACGATTTTGATGCAGCTCGGGGCTTATTGTACGAAAGCTAACGCTTGTCCCTGCTGCTAGCAAGTCCTCTTGAAGCTCTTTGTGAGTAGTCATGGGATTTTCGGACACTTTCCTGCCCCTTTTTCTTGAAGCTCTAGGGGAAATCTTCCCCGGCCTGCCTGATCTAAGTTGGTTTTCGATGGTTTCCGAACTTTTAAACCTCTATCGTTAAATGACCCGTTGGTGATAAATGGTATTTTGAGTGTCAGTGATATTTGCCAATGACTTTTCCCGTATCTTCATTGTTTAATAATCAACTCTTTTACAGAATTCGTAAGCTTCTTGCTTTTCGCCTTGGTTGCAACCTTCTTCTACGATGTCGCATGAAGTAATAAACCCAAGGAGCTGTAATAGAGGAGGAGGGAGTCATGCCGTAATAAATAAGGTAAGCTTGCATTCCAACGGGTCGGGTGTGACTGTGATGTGTTCATGAATTTCATTGGTGGGAGTGACGCGGGAGCAGCGAGTCTTACGGGGGAGCAGCAAACAAATAGTACTTATGTACTGATATGCGATTGGTGCATACAGCAACTGGCTGCAGCCACACCCGACTCTTTACTGAAATACGATTGGTGCATACGGCGACTGGCTACAGCCACACCCGACTCTTGAGCTTCACGGACAAGGTTCCTAGCTCTCTCCTCTCTATTATGCCTCCTTGAATAACCCCCAAAGTTGTTCATGGACTATGGTAGACTTCAAACGTTAAATCTAGAAGGTTCTGGAAAGTTCTTGAACAGTCAAATTAATTTTTAAGTGAAAAAAATAGTTTTGGACGACTACATTTTTCAGCCACAGATATGTGCAATATCATATAATTGACATAATTCATTATAATTTCTGGTTTTGTTGACATATATCAATTGATAACACTTAAATACAAATACTGTATCAATATATTAATTTCTGGTTCGCTAGATTTTTTAATAAACCAACTCATGGTGTACGAATATTTATTTCTCCTCACTGTATCTACAATTTAATAGAGACAGATGTCTAATTGTTTGTCTATCCATTTTCTGTCACGCTTTAACACAAGAGATAGGCGAAAATTAGCCCAGGTTGGAGGCTCTAGTCGTTCTCTCAAGCTCCATTGAAAACTGATAGGTAGAAAATAAGCCGGGTTGCAGAAGATGGCAAACGTATCTTAATTAGGGGCAGTTTAAACTTAAAAATGAAGATATCGCAGGCTTAGTCCGATTCATGCGAGTATTACCTTCTCCATACATCTAATCTACGGCAAAGTATCGGGTGACCTCAAGTCTAAATGGACTTCTTGCATTGCCGAAGTTGAAATCTCAGCATTGAAGGTATCTGAAGCTTCCATTAGCACTCTCATGCATCTTGACTCGTAGTTTCTTCCCACAGATGACTTTGTTGCATCAGCTGTTCTTCAACTTTGTTGTAATTGTCGACGAAACATCTTTCAATATCCCAAAGACTATCGGGCAAATATGACACACTGGGGTATCTATGATACCAAATCGAATCAATTCTTTTCAGTGTTGCTGAACTGACTGCAGAACTAATGAGTTATTTTTATGTCAGAAAATAAGTCTTGATGCTCAGTAATTAGGGTAATTAGAATGTCGTGAACCCTCATCTGGATGATCTTTAAAGTTGGTAATTATATAAAGGAAAGCATGGATAATGAAGAAGGATCAACACAAATTATTCGCTGTCATTTTATGACAGCGTGGGCACACTGGTATATATAAATTCATTAACCACAAAATATGGCTAGATGCTCCACTGGGTTAACTTACCCCAAGGTTGGAAAGTCCTGTAAACTTAAGGTTTCCCAATATTAATATAAATAGTTGGGGCTTCATCACTTGTTCCTGCGATCAAATATTAACTGCAGTGGAACCTCAGATTTAGACAACTCTATTTGGTACTGTAATAATGTACGAACCGAAGACATGGAATCAGGGACCTCTAAATGCCAACCAGTCCCCGCTGGTTGTCATGTAGAATCAACCAGTTAAAGAATGAAATATCAGGTTAAGCTTGACAGATATACTCTGCAACTCCAGGAAAACCAGAAAACAATGCTGTCTGTTCCTACGAGAGACAGAAGTAATATTTGACTCGTATGGAATTCAGGGGCTACAGAAAACACTTCACTGGTTACATTATTATGTGACTCTAATATCGAAGCCCCGACCAAATAATTAATTGTTAAATTAATTACTGCATACGACTCGCATTTGGAAGTCCACACCCAATAATTAATCACTTCACGCTCTATTTCCCACCGATTCCAATTACGGACGAAGAAAATCAAGAAAAACCCAGACCAAAATGAGAGAGATCTGTTGCCTGGATTCACATTTCCGCCCAAAGTTGTGCCACATCCGGGATTTCTTGGTAGCAGAAGCGGCCCCTGAAACTTGTTCATATTTTTTCCGTACGAGCTGATGATTTTTCTGGATCGAGAAGGGCTGGGATGGGGCTTGGGGATGATCACTTTTACCCTGCAAAGGACTACGTTTGATTTCTTCCATAATGCTTTTCTTTCGGGCAGACGGTTAATCCATGAACGCCTGAAGTGAACCTTCTTGTGTCAAAGAAAAGCCCTGTCTATATGGTTAAAAAATGAACGGAATACGTTAATGGGTTCTCCCTATAAGGGAAAGCGCACGGACAGCTGATCAAAGACGGAAATTGCTTCGGTGGTTTCACAAGAGAAATTGCCACATCGATGACTTCTCAATCCATCGCTTACTGGTCATGACACCAGTGCTGTGGATATATATTCAGCCATGCCAAATTTCTTTGAAATTTGACATGGTTAAGACTATTGCGGGTGTCTATAGCAATAGCGTTGCTGACTTGGCGAGACAAGAGACACTGATGACGTCATAGCGATCTCGAGGAAGATCTGGCCTGCGCTATGAGGTCTTGCCTCTGATTTCTTTATCTATGGTAAGCGTACTTTATAAATAACTTTTCAGACAATGCTATTCCTACCAGAAACTGCTATTTTAAGGCATCGTTAATGGGACAACCCGCACCAGGGCATAATAACAGTAATGGGTAAGTCAGACAATAATACTTGTCATATTTCGGGAAAAAAATAGCATCTTGCTGTGGCTTTGTGTGCCACTGCAGAGCGACACGTCTGGTCAAAGCTCTTGGTGCGATAAAATAATTCTTGTAGTACTACTACATCAGTGATAGATAATTATAATACCGAAGTCGATGTATAGAGCTCAATCGAACTATATTGATGGGTGAACGAAGATATACAACAACTAGAGCACTCTGAGAGCGCATACCTCCGCCAAGTGAGCCAACGGTAGCAAAAATTTAAATTGGCTCTGAAACCATAATTTTCTTTGCATAAACTCCAAAATCTGATCATTTGTGCCGTTTTATATTAATAACAGGTTGTTCAATTTTTTTGATGATCCGTTCATAACTTTTTGAGTTATACTGTTAACAAACGTTATGACAAATATGAGTCAAACAAACAAACGAACAAACCGATCTGCACCAAAATTTGATCATTTATGTCTTTTACCATTACTAACAACTCCTTTAAATTTCATAAAGATCCATTAATTATTTTTTTGAGTTATTGTGCTAACAAGCATAAAATTAAAAACAGTGACAAACGAACGAACGAACAAACGGACCATTACCAAAATTTAGTCATCTACTCTTTGTTATATACCTAACAACTCGTGTTAATTTCAACAAAGTCCATCCATAACTTTTTGAGTTATGGCATCGAGAAAAATGACGCAGACAAACAAACAAACGGATGGACATATCTTCACCATAAGTTAATCATCTGTTCCTCCTAACATACCTAATTCAATCCCTGTAAATTTCATCTAAATCGGTTCATAACTTTTTGAGTTATCTTGGTGACAGAAAGACAAACAAACAAACAGACAGACAAACACGACGAAAACATAACCTCCTTGGCGGAGGTAATAATGTACGAGTCAAACGGGGACATTATTTCAATCCTCTAGCTAATTCAGCGAGAAGTATTTTCATAACAATAAAAGAAGTTCGCTAGAGCTTAGCTTCCTTAATTTTACTCCCAACCGAAAATGATCAAAGTAGCTAGCGAGATACGCCTTCATTTTAATGGCAATAAAAACTGCTGTGTCTACTTTACTCAATCTTCAAACTGCTAATAACTGCAAAAAGTCCTTTAGTATCTAGCTCACTCAATCATAATTGCGAGCAATCTTTCTTTGACTTTCGCCCTCCGGCGATCATCGCTCGTGTCCATTCTCCCGATCAAGGCTACAGCTAAAGCACCTGCTCAACTCGGGACATCAGCGGCAGGTCACAGCTGTCGGTACGAAGCTCGTTACGATGTCCTAGCGAGAGCAAAGGGCTCTTGTTTTGGCCTGTCGGCTGTTATATCCGTTAATGCCGCGTCTATTGGAGCAATGGCAGTGACACGGTGCCGTGTCTATTGTGGCTT